>JARHVA010001284.1:2105000-2455000 GCA_037957365.1 Torreya grandis | reverse complement strand
TGCGAACATATTTCTATCCATATGATTTATTTTTGATATTGTAATATTGCAACTCTACAGTCATGATATTGCTTATAAACACTAGAGGTTAAGCTAGACATTGTTAGTTAAGTTAAAATATCATAAATATTAGATTTTCGATTTTACCCCATAATTTGTGATTTTAAATATTGAGTAGTGATTTTGCATGATATGTTGTGTTTTCTCTAAACATGTATTATTGTACTAACACTTGTGGTTTTGTAGAGTTATAGTTTTGCTTGATGTTTTGTGGTTTTGATCTACAAAACTTGAGAGATAAATTTGAGAAGTGATTTTTGAATACATAAAACTAATTCTAAGCAAAAGGACCCTCAAACACTTTTTGTAGGACCCAAAGGCCATAAGGGAACATTTAAAACACTTTACCTTTACAAAATTAACATTTTAATTAGTGTTTTAATAATCTTTTTTTTTAAGTCATTTTATGCTTTTGTAAATGTTTTTAACAAAAAAATGTGAAGGGGCCTAAATTTCATTCATATTTCATCTTGGTGAAATAAAATAAATTCTCACATTAGTTAGATAACTTATAAGTTTTTTCACTTTATGCTTGTTAGATTGCAACTTGTTTGTTTGTGTAAAATGAAGAGTGCATGTATGCTCCCCCCATACCCTATAGGTAACTTGGGCAATCAAAAGAAAATTTTCAATTATAATTTATGCCTAGTCTAAGGTGAGGAAATATTTTTGAACCTGCATGGTTTGGGTGTTCTGAAAATAACATCTAAATTGTTTGCACTTAATTTTATTTTATGTAAACTTGGATTGTGAAGGGGAGTTCGTAGCTTATTCATGAATTATTTATGGAAGATTTCACTTGGGGTTTAATATACTAAAATTATTTCAATCCTAATCCATAATGGGGTATAAAAATAAGGTAGGCATATTACAAGAGCTAGGGAGTTGACCAACTAACCTCTCCTTTTGTAATGAAAGCCCAAGTCATGTCTAATTAACTAGGGGATTTCACTAAGCAATCCATGGATGGAATCACTATGAAAATGAATAGACTCTTTTATATTAATTTAATATATATGAACTCAATTGGCATGATTCATCTCTAGTGTTAACCACACTCAGGACCATCTAGATGGTTAAAAATTAAAGTTTTAAAACAACCCCACTTGACATGGACATATTGTTGATTTAGGGCAAGTACTCTGAATGTTCATCTCACCATACAATATCTTATGATAAGGGGGTGTAAAATTCTTATTAATTCATGCTCTTTTATTGTTGGATTAATAATTAAAATCCTATCAAGATCATGTATATAAATGAATTTCAATAATATGATGTAACCTTGTCAATTATAGGATCTATGATGTTATACTTAGTTATATTTTATCATTTATTCCTTTATTACTTGCTCATTGAGTCTAAAAGTTTATTTATATTCCCATATCAAAATGATTCTTGTATCTACATTACTCCATTATTTGAGGAGATGTTATGATTTTTTTTGACACCTTGCTTTACCTTAGACTTTTTATGTCAAAAGCATTGAATGTGTCACTTGATTGAAATGGGTAATGTTACGCTTCTCAAATTATTTCATGTTTATACCTTGAAGTCTTTGAAACAAACCATTTTTTTTACTTTTAGAGAGTGATAATGCTATTATGTTTCTCACATTTTTTCATAGACTCCTCTTGTCTTATGTCTAAAACTCATGTTTAAAACTAAACTATGTGTGCCTTTGGGATATCTTACCTAGTCTTGTTATGCCATTCACCTTTATCTACCTTATTGATCAGAATAATACTAGTATTCCTAAGTTGAGTTTTTAATTAACCTTGAAAATTTCAAATTCCAAACATCGATTGATTTTTGTTTATGCCTTGACTAATTTGGTCTAGACACAAGATCTTTCTCTTTTGGGTTGTGTAACTTAGGTTAATTATTTACCCAAATTTTAAAAATATTTATTTGTGCCATTATTTGGGAGAAAATAGTCTATCTCTAAGTGGCTTTTATTTCATGTCTCATATCAAGTGGACCAAGTTCATGTCTAGATTCAAATGCTCAGTTTATGCCAAAGTGTTTCAGATTTGTTAGATTAAATCATCTTTTTGTTTAAAGTCTATATTTTGATGCCACATTTGGCCAAAATTCCTAGCACATGCCTTTATTTGAGTCTATAATTTAACACTAAATTTGGAAAAAAGGCCTTGTAACATTTGAGTTTCCTAGATTACACCTATTTAGGACACTTTGTCCGTAGAGTTTGGCATTCTAATTTTAGTTCATCCACTCGACCTTTTTGTGTGAGACACTTAGTTTAAGACATTTGATGTTCAATTATTTGATGCCAAATTTTGTCATAAACCATTGTGGAGATACATATCCATCCCTTTGATCAAGTTAGATAAAGTTTGAACCTTTTTGTCTTTTTAGACACTATTTTTTAATGTTTGTAGAAATCTAATCCATTTTGATATAAGTCATTCACCATTAATTTGACCATATCTCACTATACACATAGTGGTGTCATGTACATTCTTGGGTATTTAAATGAGGTTAGATAATAATACTTTATTCGAGACCCCTATGGAGATGATGTTGTTTTTGAGATAAATCCTTATCCATCTTACAATGTTTAAATGGGGGAACAAATCCAAGATCATTTGGCCCATTATTTTGTCAGCATGCCTTTATAATTATAATAGGATCAATAACAAATGGAATGGTACTTAAATATCTTGCCTTTGATTGTAGAACAAGTCCAAGAACAAGTCCAACAATAACCATACTATGTTATAATTCCATTGGCCTATGACCCTTATTTATTTGATCATAACTTGCTTATAAACAGGACTAAGTCTTAATAAAATCCATAGAAGTAGGGTCTAAGTTTTCAATAAATTTCCACATAAAAAGAAGCCAAGTTTAGTAAAAGGGCCTTACAATATGTCTTATAATCAAAACATTGAAAATTCTTCTTTTATCAATCCTCATGCTATAGTGTCAACACCAAATTAGGACCCTTGTATGATTTTCATAGGGAAGGTCACCATGAAGGACCTGTATACACTTGAAAACATCCCCTTGACAAGTTTTTGATGTCAAACTACATTGGACCTATTCTTGACATTCATTTATCTATTCACCTAGTTAACTCACCCTTAAAATAAATTTGTATACTTTAACACTCATTAATGCACCTAGGATACCCTTTTCTAAACATTTTAGAACATTAAATCAGAACCCATTTTCACCCTTTTGTGTTCGAAGGTATGACCACTAATGGTCAACCTAACTATTGACAATTAGCTTGACCATCGATTGTCAGGTATTTGAGCTTACAAAATAAGAAATTATAGCTGTATACAAGACATGCATGGGTAAAATGGGAGCTTTCCCATGCACACCTTATAGCTTTCCATCTCTTCAAATTAGCATCTTTATCATAGACCAAATTCTCAACTTCTTTCCTCCTCACTTAGCAACTTTGGGCTATAAATTAAGGGCTTTTGTAAGAGATGTGGATCCAAAAATTACATCCAGGCTCTCTTATTTTCTTTGTGAAGGATCCAATATCCCATAACTCTATCCACATGACTTTTAAAGTCTACAATATTTTTATCTATCCAATTTCATTCATCTTTCGATTGGCTTCCAATTTGCATCATACAAATATTTTTCTCTTATTTCTAGCATTTCCTTTCTCTACTAAATATTTACATCTTGATCAAATCACCTACACATTATCCCTCACCTCTAGAATCCATATTTAACCTTTTTCCCACTTTCCATTATACCCCCAACTCCATTTAAATACCCTACAAACTTCTAGAGTCAATTATTTCTATTTGTTGTAACTGTCACTAGTTACATCAACTATCACCAGTTACCTAACCATCACCGGTCATGATAACTATTGTTGGTCAACATGATCGATAACAGTCACATGTCAAATAAATAACATATTGTTATTTACTCCCCTTTCACACCTAATCATATTTTATCTTTACTTATATCCTATCTATAGACCTTGTTCAGATCCTCTAGACCTGACCTTGATCCACTTGTACATGGTATTGAACTATCTTGCTATATTTTTATTGAACATGTAAACTATTTATTCCTTGCATAAGTATTTATGTTCTTACCAATTTATAGTTTTTCAAATATTTTTCTAAAACATTTTTATCATTAGGGGAGTGGATTGACAACTGTCCAAGGGAAATTTCACTTCTTGGATCTAGTGCATTACTAGGCAATCCACTCTTCATACTCATCTAACAAATGAGTTGGTTTAGTCTGGTCTTATTTTAGGTAGTCCTTCATTGACAAAAAGGAGCTCCCACTTTATTTGGTCATAAATGAATGCAATGTTTAACTAGGTACACAACCCTCATCTATTATTTTTTTCCTTTTTCCTAAAAGTTTGAAATAGAGTAAGAAATAGTAGGAAATATTATGGCACTCCTAGTGGGACCCCTTATAGGTTCATAGTTCTTTTTATGCATCTAGTTGCATTACTGAAAATACATCTTTCATTTCTATTATTTCTAAATTACAAAAGATATAAATTTCATTTCTTTTTTTTCTAAAAATAAAAAACAAATAAAAAAGTTTCCATCTTAGGGATAGGTTTCATTTTCATCTTACATTAAGTGGATTATAACTATCCCTTATTTGCATGTAAAGACATCAAAAATTTATTTTGGTTAAAATTGAGTGCATTATTTATCTTGTCTTCTTAATTCTTATCTCACCTAGATTAATTAAATGCATTATGAATTAATCATAGCACACATATGTTACACTACCAAACCACTCATACAAAATTAAACATCAAAACATACTTGAGATAATACCCATTGGGATTTCATCACCCTTTGGATCACATTACCCCACCCATTGATCTCACTTAGATTTTATCACCAAGGGGAAGACCCACTCCATTCTATGGTAGAGTATAAAATCTAGATAAATGGTATCTATTGGATAAGTGGCTTGATTTAGCTTCAAGTTTGTGAAGTACGGGGAGTAAGCCCCTAGTACTAGGCCATGTACGTGCTCTAGTGTAGATTATTTGAGCACCAAAATTTAGAATAAAACCATTCTTAGAGGGCTCTTCTATTACATGAATTTCAAGCCAACTTTCCCTTTCAAATTCTTTAAAGCATAAGCCAAAAGTGACTTAAAACAAATCCTAGGATTAATTTTGCTTTTATTTTATGCCTTGATTACTTTGAGATTTTCTTTGTTTTCTTATTATTTGAGGTGAAAAGTTTGTTATCCATTTCTTATTTCTCACATGGTCATTAACAAAAAATAACTCAAAAATCTAAGCAACCAACCACTGTCTTCCTCTTCCTCTTCACCCTCATCTATGGATTACACCTTAGATGTTGATAGATCCCCCCATCATTCTCCTTTACTTACCTAGCCTCCAATAGTTTCCAAAGGTGATGAAAATTTTACCACCTTTCTAGACAAAAACCAAGTGGCTCTTTAATACTATATTAATACATTAGCCTACCATACTTCAACTGCTTCAATTCCTTTCATGGATCCACCTTATGGTATGCCACACCACCACATGGTGGGTGTTACATCAACCCAACCTTTGGTTAGCCAATATTCATCTTCTACCATTGGCCCATCTACTACCACCACCCAAATACCCATTACCCCAACTAATACTTCTAACATTGGTTCAACATAACCCCTTGTTATTTACATCCCTTTTACTTGTGCAGTGTATTCCACACCCATTTATACCTTTCCCTCCAGTGTATTCCAGGCACTTTAACTTTACCAACCCAAACCTTGACCCCATCAACCAACCTAAATGTACCCCTAAACCAGCCATTATTAGTTCTATAACAACTCCTTGTATCACCCTATCAATATATTCCCAACCCATAGGGATATATTACACATTCCACCTAACCCTTAATGCATATGAATATTGTCAGGGCACCATCCCAACATCAAATTACTATGTACCAATATGTGGCCACTTTCATACCTTCTACCACATATCAATTTGTAGCTACAACCCAACCACAACAAAACTCACCACCAAATAACATATCTACCCAACCCCTATCCAATTTGATCAAAATGCTTATGGACAAGATGACCCACCTCAAGTCATTTATTTCTAGGTCCCATAATTTTTTATCTTATGACTAAATTTGTAATGACTATCAACCCATCTATTATAATTCATGCTTATCTTACTTAATGCAAACTCCCCAAATTCTCTAAGTTTCAAGGTAAGGAGGATCCACATCAACATTTGAGGGTGTTTCACCATTCATGTTACTTGATCTCATATGAAGATGTTATCTTCCTCCAAACCTTCCCTATTTCTTTATCAGGACCAACCTTGGATTAGTATAGTGCTCTTCCTAGGCACTCTATCTTTTTTTTCCCAACTTGCCCAAATATTCTTATAACACTTTTTATTGAACATATCTAAAAAGGTATCCATAGCTAACCTCTATTATATGAGGTAGTTTGATGATGATTTAATCATCAAATTCATTGCATGATGGTGAGGTCTCATCAATCAACTATCCTTTTCACTAACCCAAGCAAAACTCATCAATATTTTCTCTAGGGGATGCAAAAAACACATTATTCCCACTCTTCAAGTGCAAAAATTTATAACCTTTGATGAAACATTCACTGTGGTGTGAAAACTTGAAAACCAGGCCATAACTGAATGGAAATTGAAATTGTGTAACCATAATTTTAGCTTCAAACCTAATGATCCCTCTACCACCAATACAACCAACCAACCCAATCCTAAAGCTAAATCTTCTACAAATTAAGTTGTGTTGAAAGTCTCCCCACCTCTGTCCATTAACCACCCACATCAAAGCACTCCTTCCAACCCTTCTTACCCACCAAACCAAAATCAAAACTAGGTTCCTCCTAATAAATTCACACCTATAGGATAATTTTATGCCTTTATGTTAGATAAATTGCTTAAAACTAATGTCATCCAACTTCCACCAATCAAGCCACCTCAACAATTTGACCCCTCTCACCCTATGCCTAGGTGGTAAAACAAAAATGACCATTGTGTTTTCCATCAAGTGATTAGACATGACACAAATTGGTGTAACGCTTTTAAAATCCTTGCCAAAAACTTAATTGACAATGGTGAATTGTGATTTGACAACCCTAATGCACCTCCTAATCATTGTCTTGATATATTTCACAAACCTTTTCCTAATCATACTCCATTAGGCTAACCCCATAATGACAACTCTAAAGCATCATCATTTCATGAGGCACACACAATCAACATCATCATATATGAGCCCATGATGGATGATCCCCACACTTCTATCACTCATTTACCAATCTCACCTATGGAAGAATCAAGTTCACATCTTATCCCTTTGAAGACTCAAATAGAAGAATATATATCCCTCATGTCTTTTCTTGATCAAACCATACCCATACCCACCTCTCCTTTCATGGAAGAAGTCATTGATTTAACCACCTCTTATTTTACCCCACCAAATGAAATGGTAGAACCCTCCACTTTTCCTTTGGATATCCTAGTGAAGAAAGAAATTTAGACCATACCTACACCCCTAATCATAAAACTATATATTCCCCTAATCACCCCATAAGTGACCATTACTTCATTTACCCAACTAGGGATTTTGGAACCTTATAGCTCAAGTAAAGATGAAGGAACTATAACTTCTTCCTCACCTAAGGGCTTAACATTTGAAACAACTGATCAAGGAACCAAACCCATTTACAATCCCTTCTCTTAGCTAGCATAAAGTCTAGAATTTTCCTCATAACCTAACTTGGATAGATCCACCTTTTGGCACCATTTAGGGCTCCCATACCAAAATAGAGCCAAACCCTCAACCTCACTGGCCTCCACCCTAAAACCTATTATCACCCCATCATCTAACATTTCTTTCCCCTAAGACATGAGAGAACCATATCACCCACCTCCACCCAGATCATCTCATAATTTTCTCACTAGACCAACTAGGAATTTGGTTATCCTTCCCACACCTAACATCACCCATCTTCCCATAAAATTGGACCTAACCCCCTCTAGTCCACCTAAAAAAGACCAACCAAGATGGTCCAAAGGGTATAGTTTCCTAAACCTCATCTTTGAGCTTGACCTATGCTACCTCCTTCTCATTTACCATTTATTTTGGGACCATACCTTTCTACCATCCCAGTCACCTATTTAACTTCAATTAAACCAATGCACTTTTCTATCCCTACCCTTGCACCACACAAGCCATCAACTTTTTCATTATTCTTAGCTATTTTATCCCCTTCCACTTTCCCACCTATTATCAACCCCTCATCCTCTAATTTGAAACCATCCACCTGTAACCTAATCAACTAATCCAACCCAACCCAAACCATCTACCAAAGTTTTTCAACCACCTACCCCTTCTAAGGTCAAGTCTACACCTAAGAAGGTTCCTATTTCTTTGATGATCATTCAACACCCCCAACACCTCTAAATGAATCTTATGAAGTTATTTTATATAGGTTATTACAAACATCCTCCATCAAGTTGCTACCCATCAATCTATTCACCCCTTATAATACCAAACCCTCATAGTCTGATGATACTTTTATTTTTGCATATCATAACAGACCAAGACATGATACTAAGAATTAAAAATATCTCCAATCCCTTGTCCACAACCTATATGATGAGGATGATGTATTATTGGATGAACCACCTTCACCAACCCAACCAATCCAACTATTAACCCAATCAATCCAACTACCAACCTAGCCAACCCAACCAATCCAACCACTAACCCCACCTATACTTGCTCTCTAAATTTCATCTCAAAATGAGGGGGGAGGAACTGAAGAAATTACCTAACCTCATCAATCCTATTATCCATACCATTCATATGATTACTTGATCTCAATCATAATACTGAGGTAATGGAAGATCCCATGTATCCATTTTATGGACATATTCTTCAGACTCTCAGCCTTCCAACCAAGCTCAAACACCAAAACCACTACATATGCCCTCACCTAGACCTAGAGTATCTATCTTAGGTGTACCTCACACCAACTCTTCCACATATATTCAAAAAACTATGTTGAAGGAAATTCACCAAGAAACAATGAAGATGAGCCTTTATGACTTGATCAACACCTTACCCCATCATTATTAAGCACTAATAAATGCTCTGTAATCCATTGAGGTTCAACCAAATGACCCTCCACCTCTAGTGTCCTTTGTTGGAACCCTCTAAAATTTCACTATCATCACCTTCCAAGATTTTAAGATATCTCTAGCCCATTTCAAGGAATCTAACCCTCCTCTCTTTGTCACCATATACATTAATCACACCCATGTCAAAAAGGTGATGATTGATGGAGGATATATCATCAACATAATCTCCTCCCATGTTTTTGATCAACTACATTTACCAAAGAACATCATGGAAAAAATCATAGAGGTTCTTCACTCCTCTAATGATACAATGGCCACTACCTTAAGGACTGTTGTCCTTAAAATATGCTTGGGGCTCACACCATTACTAAGTTATTTTATGTTTTAGAGGGTGATTTCCAATATAACATTCCACTTGGATTCCCTTAGATCTAAGCTATGACTTATATCCCCTATAATTTACACCAATATGTCAAATTTGAACATAAAGGATAAATTATAACCATCAAGGCTAATCCCAGTCCTTTTACATCTTGAAACATGACCTATAGTCCTAATGATGTCCTTATTCCACATTCATCTCCCACATAGTCAACCAACCCTATTAGCATAATTACACAACCAACCATGACCTGTAGTTCTTCTACCATCAACAATGATGAAGCCTCAACCAATGAATCTATCGTTTCTTCCTAGATTCTCATTGAGTATTCCTTGGCATAAATTTTCCAACATATTTCCCTTGCGGAATATCAAATTTTAGTTTTAGATGTTTTTCCCATTTTGCATGAATATGGAAAGCTTCAAAATGACCCTTCTTATGACCCCAACATAGGTACCATCATCCCCTTTGGACTTCCCAATAATTAAATAAATTTTATCTATGGGGGACTTAATCAACCACTCCTTGTTCCTATCAGCACTCCATCTATTAAACGTTTCACTTCTAATTTCTCTTATCTAAGTAATCTAGCTTTTGAAAAAACCTATCTTCATCACTATGCTTAAAAAGGATTTGGTATGGGCCTTTATGAACAAAGACCTCATGAATTTCCTATTATCAAAACTCAAAAACCTCATAATTTCTTTGGCCTTAGGTTCAAACCACTAGAAGAACCCACCTCACTAAAACCCATTGCTACCCTATGGAAGAGATTCCATCCTCACCCAATTCATCTTCGTAATCCAAATACTTTGACATCATTCCCGCCTTTTTTTATCCATAGCATTAGTTTAGGCCCACTGACCCATCAAAAAGGTGGCCAAACTAAAACCTTTCATCCATCCTGAGATGATTGACCATGATTCACCCACTATTCATAGCATCTAATGCCAAGATGATTCTTCCATCCTCACCTACCTCAATGTGGGGGATTCTTCTATATACAAATCCCTTCCCCTTAAGAACCAAACCATGTTAAATGAGTCAACTACCAATATTAAATTGGGAAATTAGGAAAATCCTAACATCATTAAAATTTGTCAATCCTTAAACTCAGATGATCAACAATATTATCCTACATTCCTTTAAGACCATAACATCTTATTCACATGGTATTATCAAGATATGCCCAAGATTGAGCCCTTTATAGCTATCCATAACATTATTAACCGTCTTAAGGCTAAGATGCTATGATAAATGCTTCTCAAAATGCACCCTCACATAGCTCTTCTCATCAAAGAAGAACTTCAATGCCTTCTATCTATCAACTTCATTCAACCCATTGATTATCCACAATGGGTCTCAAACATCATTCCCATCACCAAACCCATTGGGGGAATTTATTTTTGCATTTATTTTCATGACCTTAAGCTTACATACCCCAAAGATGACTTTCCTATACCTAACATCAACAAACTAGTTATTCTTACCATAGGCCATGAGATGTTATCTCTCATGGATGGATTTTCAAGATATAATTAGATCTTGATCACCCCCTTAAATCAACATAAAACTACCTTTATCACCCCTTAGGGCACCTTATACTATCGTTTCATGCCTTTTAGTTTAAAAAATGTATGAGTGACTTATCAATGATCTATGACCTATATATTATACGATCGTATCCATAAGATTTTAGAAGATTATGTGGACAATCTCTTGGGGAAATCCAAACACCACCAAGATCATCTAGTTGTTCTCACTATCATCTTTGATTGACTAATCTAATTCCATGTCAAGCTCAATCCCAAGAAATGAATTTTTGGGGTTCTCTTTGGGATGCTCCTTGGCTTTATCATTTCCATTTGTGGAATTTAAATTGATCCTACCAAGGTTAAAGCCATCTTGGAAATGCCTCCTCTAACAAACCATAAACAACTTCATAGTCTACAGGGAAAACTCCAATCTATCTATCATTTAATCTCCCAACTATTAGATAGATGCCAACCCTTTCACCATCTCTTGAAGAAAGATACCTCCTTTAGATGGACCAAAATTTTCAACAAGCCTTTGATTCACTCAACGAGTACCTACTTTCTCCACTAGTTCTTATCCCACATAAGGATGACCAACCTTTCTAACTTGACATATTTACCACTGATCACTCTTTAGGTGCAATGCTAGCTCATCGAGATGAACAAAATAAAGAGCAGCTATCTATTATATCAACCACATACTTCTAGAGTATGAGACATGATATACCCATCCTAAAAAACATTGTCTTGATCTCATTTTTGTCACCTCTAAACTCTATCATTACCTTATTAATTAAAAAACATATGTTATTACCAACACTAACCCACTCAAGTATATGCACTCTAAGTCATACCAAAATTAACGTATGGATAAGTGGCTTATGATTTTAGCTAAGTTTGATCTTGAGTTTATTCAGCAAAAATCCATTAAAGGGTAGGTCATCACTGACCAATTGGCTAAAACTCCCTTATTAAATAACCAACCCATTCCATTGACCTTTCCAAATGAGTCTATTATGGATTTTTCTCAAGATGAACCCCCTTACCAAATGACCATGTTTTTTAATGGTTCTAAATGCCAACATGGTAGGGGTGTAGGCATAATTCTCATTCCCCTTCATACACAACCTCTTCCACTTTCCTTTAAACTTGACTTTTAATGCACTAATAACATGGTAGAATATGAAGCTTTGGTCATTGGTCTCTAAACCAATCTCACCTTTGGAATTAAAACTATTTTTGTCTTTAGTGAGTCCCAACTCATGATCAACCAAGTTATGAGTCCTATCAACGTAAAAATGATGTTTTTCAAAAATATAAGCTTCTCATTGATAAGCTCTTAACATTTTTTAAATGTTACTAGATCCATTTAGTGCCTTGATCTACTAATAAACTCATAGATACAATTACCTCCCTTGCATCTCAAATTCCCTCTCAACCCATTGAATCTAAAATATATCCATCATTTCATCAAACCTTCAAATATAATTTCATATCTTTCCTACCATTTATAGTGTGGAGGCATCTCTTTTAAATGTCTGGTATGACTAAACTTTTAACTACCTTAAGCTTGGCATCATTCCAACCAATCTCTTAAATAATGCTAAAAAATCCTTCATTTAAGGTACCTCTTGTTATAATATATTAGGAGGAATCCTTTACAAATGTGGATTTGACATCCTTCTTCTCTATTGTTTGTAGAGTCATGAGATTTCCCATGCTATCAAGGAAACTCATGAGAGAGTATGTGGGGGACATTTTAGTGGCCTCATTGTTGATAAAATAATCTTAAAACTTGGATACTATTGGCCTAACCTCAAATAGGACTATTGTGACTATGTAAATAATTGTGTCAAATGCCAACAACATGCTAACTTGCATCACATGCCCACTCATGGAATTTAAGTATCAAAAGATTATTGGCCCTTATCATAGTGGGGACTTAATCTCATTAGATAAATCAATCCTCACTCATCTCAATGATACCAATACATCATCTTCACTACCAAATATTTCACTAAATGGGTGGAACCCATTCCCCTTAACTCGATCAAAGCTAAAAAAATTATTGATTTCATCAATCACCACGTCATTTGTCATTTTGGTGTCCCTCACAAAATCATCACTGATAATGGCAAATCTTTCAAGAAAAATAAAGTTCAAGCCTTTTACGATGATTTTGGCATCAAGCTTAGCCATTGCTCACCTTATCATCCATAGGAAAATGGATAGGTAGAAGCCTCCAACAAAACCCTCATCAAGATGATAAATAAACTTGTAAGTGATTCATGTTTGGATTGGTACCTACATATCCCGTTCACTTTGTAGACCTATTACACTAGCATTTGGACCTCCACAGGTGATACACCTTTTTCCTTGGTCTTTTGAATATAGGTTACCTTACCTCTCAAATTCTATATCCCCTCTTTTTGAATATCCTTATAAGACATCATTTTTTAAGATTATTATTGTCAAGAACACCTCATGTGCCTTGAGTTACTTGATGAGTATCACCTTGGTGCCCTTAACCATCTTCACATATACCAAGAGTGTATCACCCATGCTTATAATAAACATTTGAAAGAATGGGAATTAAATATTAGAGACCTCATCCTTACATAAAACCAACATGTAAAAAATATGGAGAAAAGGAAAAAAGGAAAATTTGCTTTTAATTGGTTTAGACCCTATATCATCACCTATAAGTATGGATCAAGAGCTTATCATTTATCCTCTCTTGAAGGGAAAATATAATCTGAGCCTCTCAATGCTTCACATTTATGTCCTTTTTACTATTAAAGAAGACCTAATAAACCCTATTTTCTAACTTAAGTTTATCCCTTGGTTTAAGAGATTCTCACCTCCTTTACCCTATTACCCTATTCCTCTTGGGGATACATGATTATAATAGACCCATGTGATTATCTATCATAAATTTTAGTCCAAGCTTAAACATGTGTACCATGGCCTAACCCATAGCATGGTTATCATGAATACTTTTTGTATTTAATTAAATGAAATCCCATGGTCACTTGTTTCCCAAAACCAATTTTCATTACCTTGTAACCACCTTTTGTGGTAAAAATATTAACCCTATAAAGGTCAATATCTAAGCTTGAATAAATGTGTCCATGCCTAAAACAACATTCAAAAACATTCTACATAGAATATAAAATATTATTTGGGTCTATTTTCATAAGTACATATCACTCCCTCAAAGGATGGTTTCTAAATAAATTCAAAATAGATAGACTAATCCCTTAAAGGATAGCTATCAAACACTTATTCATATTTAGACTAGACCACTCCCTTGAAGGATGGCTAAGACAACATGTCAAACCTAATCTCTTCCTAAAAGTCACAATTGACTCTGTTAAAGCATTTGAATCTTCTTACATTGATCAACATTACCCTTTTATTAAATGTGATCAATAAATGACCTTATCAAAATATATTTATCTTAAAAGGGCTATAATTAGTTCTCTCATGAAACATTATATTTGTAGACTTCCTACATCAATCATTCTATAGCTTGTATAGACATGGACTTGTCTATTTTGTTTCTTAGGTCACCTCTAAAAAGGGTAAGTAAATCCATATTAGTTTCTTACATCATCCCCTTTCCCTTTGTTTACTTATCATCCCCTTTTCCTATACACCCTCTATAAATCAAGGAATTATGAGCTCACTTGGCACCCTATGTTTATCATGACACCTTTTCACTAAAACTATGCTAATGTGAAACATATGAAAGGTTTATTTACATTAAGATCAATCCACCCTATGTTTAACATGGTCCAAGTTAATGAATCCAACATGTCTTTTTCTCAATTATACTGGTTCATAAGGATGTTGTCTCAAATTATATTGAGTTTGTTACCTATAGTTATTTTTTTTTTACATTAAAACATTAAATCTTATCTATACACATCACAACATTCTTAAAATAGACCATAATCATAAACTATATCATGAACCATAAAATACACATAAAAAAATCATATAAACCATTTTATTTCAAAAGCTACATTGAGTAACATCACATTCACACACTACTTAAATTTTAATCACATCCAAGAATATACATCATAAACATAATCCCCACATCAAAATCTACCTATATAATCAACAACATCATCTAGAATAAAAATATTAAACCATATATCATCAAATGCCTATTCTAAGAACATCGATCTAAATAATCATCATAATCATAAGTCCATAAAAAATCATCATCTATAACATCAAAAAAATCTAAGTCACTCATCAACATTAGTCCTAAAGCATCACATCATAAACATATAAAAATCCATCTCATAAAACATAAAAGCATAATCACCAGAAACATATAAATTATCTCATATAAATCATCTAAATCAAATATATATACATCAATAACCTGTCAATTCATGTCCATATCTCTTTCTCATATACATCTCACATCGATATCACATAGGTTGGTATCAAAATCAACTATACATCTATCTATAACTAAAAACATCTCATCACCCTAAAGTACCACTACCATTGGCCATGTCCCCACTTGTACCTATACTTATACCTATACATGTGCTTGTGATAATATATGTGCCCATCCTAGGTAGAGGTCATATCAAATGGCCCACTACCATAGCCCACTGACTTGGTGTTGCAAACACTAGTCCACCAACTAAGCTGATCTGATACTCACCTCACCTTAGATCATTAGTGCACTGTGATAGAACAATGCCCTCATAGTATCATAACTCCTATATAGTTCCTAAATATCAATCTTATAAAACAAAACTAAGAGGTGTCACTACTGCCCCACCTATCCATCATAATGATTCTTTCTCTTATATAACTAAATTGAGTGGAACCCTCACTTGGTCCCTATCCCCTATAACTGTGGTAACCTATCCTTATAAAATGGCTACCTATCCCTATAGAGTGGTGACTTATGCCTAGGTTGATCCCTCTCCACTATAACTCCCCCCAACTGACCCTAAAGTGTGGCAATTTACCCCTGTAATGTTGTAATCTAGGCTTAACCCATAATTAGTGCTACCTCTACCTAAAGATCACCCTGTGTTGGTCCCTATGCTATATCAATGTCTATAGACCCTTGATTCTCATCCCCCCAGCCAAAATATACTACCACATATCTACCCTAGAGAAATCAAGGGTAATTAACTATAATTCCTACATCATATCTCTCTCTCTCTATGATGAGAAGCTCATTAAATATATCTCCTCCTCTTATGGCTATGACTCTAGAAATAAAAGCTCTACATCTTCCCTCTTGTACCATGGAAAATCAAGTGGAATACCCTACATAATCATAAAATATCTTTATAATCTCTCAAATGGGATGTGCTCCATCTCACCATCCCACTTCTCAAATACCCATCTCCAACTCTATAAGGCTAATGTACGATATCTATACCCACCCCATATAGGCCAAGAACTGTATGGCCTCCAAACTATATCACTAGGTGTTAATACCTTTAAGGCATCTCGAAGCCAATCAATATCCCTCACACCACCACTAGCCCCTATCATCACCCCATCCATCCTCTATTGATAAAATTTGACTCTACAGTCCATTGGCAAGTAACCCTCTATAGGTAGACCCAATGGTCTCAGCACCCATATGTACTCATACACCTAGAAATGGAGTACAAACCCCACGCTGATACCATAATGCATGTGTGCTCTGAAGCCCCATATCTCTCTATATATCTACACTAATAGAACCTAGGACCATCTAAAGATCATTATCCCAAGTAATATATCCACAATACCCCCAATAAAACATAAAGAAACCTCCCTTCAGCTAAATCTAGTAGAGCATAACAAGTTACTACTAGTTAAATCATCATCAATAGGTGTCTCTCTCCTAGGGTGTATTGGTATAGCAACCTACTATTTAATCCACTAGAGTGGAACTATGCATGCACTCTATCTACCCTAAATAATAGATCCATACACTGATCACTCTCCTCACTCTCTATATGATATATTATATCCGCTTAGATAGGTAATTAGGTGATCCTATGCACATCCTACAGTAGGATACTTATCTCTCTAATCTATAACTATAATGTGTTAGTCACTAGGTCCCATTTATCAATAAGTGAAATAATCATCACAACATCTCTAAGAAGGTGATTGTAATGTTGAATTTCTTCAAAACTAACCACCTCCATATGTCACAAGACTTCTATAAACATATCATCTCACACCTTTGTAAAAATCTTAGGCACTCAATCTCACAACTAGATCTACTCTTGAGCCTTCAACATAATCATATCCAAAATAAGGTGACAACTTATCCCTATTTATATTTCCCAAGATATGATGACTATCAATCACTAGTACACATACTAACAATATTTCATCTATCCCTTTCCTAATCTTATCTCTCATAACTACAAACAACAATTTCAACCCTTTCCAAATTGCATGCCCCTATCACATACTCGGTTCTAGTTACTCTTATCACCTCAATCCTACCCTTCATCTCTTTATAAATGGTTAAATAAACACCCACCTACCTCTCTTATTGAGCAAGTGTTGACTATCTATACAAAGATTCATATTACCCTTAAAATATTCTTCTTCTATCTCATCTATACCAATTTATAGCTTGATAACATTTTATCCCTAAATTAATTATTTATCTCTTTAATCATCATATCCGACCCTACATATTTTCTTAGATGGTTGTTCTATCAATGAAAAAATTACCTACATCTCATCTCTAAAAATTACCTATTTTTCTACATCTTATTAACCTAAAAAAACTCAGCCATACCTCAAAACATTCAAACCATTCTTCTGTCTCGATCATCAACACACTATCTACATTTTTCACGAAGCAACCTATCTTCAATGGGAAATATTATTAACAATCTACCATTTCTTAAATTTACAACATGCCTAACCATTATTTAAAGAAGAAAATTATCACAAGAACAAAACCAACATTGAAAAACCATTTATAATATGACCCAAATATAATATAATATCAATCAATTCATCAAACCCAAACCAACACTTACCCCCTTCTCATTCCCTTTCCCCAACAAAGTAACCTACTTTTAATAAAATTCTATAAAAAATAAATACACTCCACCATAATTACCCCTCTCTTTTTCCCACCTAAAACACCAATTTCATTGACTATCGATGGATCCTTCAACTATCAACAGTCTCCTTGGGGCATTTTTACCCATCGAGTCAATCATCGTCAGTCAGGTCAATCGATGATGATCACTATTAGTTAACCATCGATAGCAAGCCTTGAAATATCAACCTACTCTAACCCTTCTAAACCCCCTCCTTCTCACACTATTTCTTATACCACCTCTCCTATGACCATAATAGTTTACACTTTTCTACCCTTAACCCTATTTTCCCTCTTTTTCACAAATTTTCACAAAATCTAAACCCCCAAACCCTACAAAAAAAACTATAACATCTTCTACCTAAATAATTTCCCACTCCATGCAATCCCATACATTTTATACATCCTAAATTATAATCCATACTAAATTTAAAATGGAACCTACCTCATTTCATGACAAATGATGATGGCTCAACCCATGTCTAGCTAACAACCATGTTCATCACCAGCATCCATCTCAGTTCTACTCAATCCACCACTCAATCATAGTTACCAATACCCTCTCAACACATCAAGAAACTTATAAAAATCATGGGAAATTCTTATACCTAATGTTTAGACAAGTATAAAACACCAAATTCAATTTAAATATAATTATTAACTTTCATCAGTTACCTTTTTACTATAGCTTTAACCCTAACCATTGTGGTTACCTAACCATCGATGGACAATTATAACTATTTATGGTTATCTAGTTGTAAATGGTTAACCATAGCCATTGATGTTTAGGGTTATACTCACTATTACCCATACTCATCACCTTTTTTTACCTAAGTTGAACCTTATAGTACACCAAAGTGGGGCAACCCATTTCTTTCCACACATTGACCCATTTAAGAGCAACCCTCTCCCTAACAAAAAAAACTACATTAGGCATAAATTCCATGTTGGATCCACTATCCATGGGATTATGTAGGTATCATCCTCTTGTGTAGTACATTAGGAATCATCTCAGCCACTCCTTACCCAACCAACCACTTAACCCATTTGTCCACTTCAACCTTGATGTTGGGCAAATTTTTGAACCAATCTATTTCCATGCCTTATGATGACCTTGCTTTGGTCACGATTGACTACCTTGACTATTTTTTCCATGTTGAACTCTTGTATTTCATACCACCTTGTATGTGATCGAAACATTTATGTTTTTTCTTAGGAGCACTTCCTATCCTGTATACCTGAGAAAACACTAACCTTATCTAGGAGACTTGATATTTGTAACTTGATCAAATATGACCAATGGTGGGGACCATTTGCCTCATCATTTCTCTCAAAATCTAAACTTATTATTATCAACATTGTTAACTTTAGTCTTTACATGATTTTGAATCTCTCACTTAGTCACATTCTATGCACGTATTTGTGTTTCAACTACCCACACCTTTTAGTCACTAGCCTTGTGACTTCCATTTTACCTTTTATCAAATTATGACCTGATTTTAGTTTTTCCTCATCACCTCTTAGTTTGAGGGGGAATACCCTCCTCCCATACTTGGGGTAATCAGACCTTGACTAGTTAATAGTTCATTTTTTTCTACAACTTATTGACCTAAAGCCACATAATGAAAAGGGGCAAAATGTAGACACTCAAAAACATCCCCTCAACCAATTTTTGATTTCAAACTACCTTGGACATATTCTCAACCTTTAGTTAGCTATTCACTTAGTTAAATCACCCTTAAAATACCTTTTATATACTTTAACACTTGTTAATGCACCTAGGACACACTTTTATAAACATTTTAGAACATCAAATCAAAACTTATTTTCAGTTATTTGTGCTTGGGGATACGATCATTGACATTTATCCTAATAATTGATGGTTATCTTAATCATTGATGATTAGGTATTGGAGCTTATAAAATAAGAACTTCTAGCTATAGGCAAGACATGCATAGGCAAAATGGAAACTTTCCCATACACACCTTATAAATTTCCATCTCTTCTAATTAGCATCTTTATCTTGGACCAAATTAGCGACTTCCTTCCTCACTTAAAAACATTGGGCTATAAACTAAGGTCTCTTGAAAGAGATATAGATCCAAAAATTGAATCTAATCTCTCTTGTTTTCTTTGTGTAGGCATCGAAGATCTCAAAACTCTATCTATGTGACTTTTGAAGGCTAGAGTATTGTTATGCTATCCAATTTCATTCAAATTGCCATTAACTTCCACTTTGCATCATACCAGTATTTTTTTCTTATTGTTAGCATTTATTTTCTCCACTAAATCTTTTTATCTTGATAATATCACCTAAACATTATCCCTCACCTTCAATACCCATATTTAACCTTTTCCCCATTTTCCATTCTACCCCCAACTCTATTTCAATACCCTACAAACCTCCATAGTCAACCATCATTAGTTATTGTAACCATCACTAGTTAAATGAACAATGGTTGGTTACCTAACTGTTTATAATTAGGATAACTATCACCAGTCAACCTGACCACCAATCTTCACCTATCAAGGAAAATAATAGATTATTATTTCCTCACCTTTCACACCTAATCATACCCTATCTATATTTTTGGCCTATCTATTGGACCTGCTCAAATCCTTTAGACCTAACTTTGATCCACTTGTGCATGGTATTGACCCACCATGCTATATTTTTATTGAATAAGTACACTATTTATTTCTATCATAATCATTTATGTTCTTACTAATTTATCACCTTTCATTTCTATTGTCATAAAATTTTTATCATTAAGGGAGTGGATTGATAGCTATCCAAGGGAGATTTTACTTCTTGGATCTAGCACACTACTAGGTAGTCCCTCTTCATACTTGTCTAAAAAACAAGTTGGTCTAGTACACTCTTATTATAGGCAGTCCTTTCTCACCAAAAAAGAGTTCCCACTTTGTTTGGTCATCACCAAGCACAACATTTAACTAGGTACACACCCTTCATCTATTGGTTATCACCTTTTTCCTAAAATTTATAAATAGAGTAAGAAATAGTAGGAAATAAGACCACTTCATATAAATTTAGATATCATATTAGAATTATTTTAACTGAGCATGAAAATATTAATAACATGACCATGTCAAATGATCCTCTTATTGAGTTAGCTCCTTCAATGGGGGTCTTAATGGACTTGACAGGCCAAGAAAATCAAGGTATAAACCCATTCATGCAAATTTATATGAAGTGGTCTTATTTCCTACTATTTCTTACTCTATTTATAATGAGCCATCCATTGAACAAATATCTTTTATTTCTACATATAATAATGAGCCAAACATAGTAGATAACATGTAAGTGACATCCAATCTAGACCAGAATGGTGTAAATGTATAAACAACTAGTTCATAAGAAAATATGCCTTTAGTCAACAACATGAGTGGTTTAAAAATGTAGGGGGTAGGAAATTATACCTCCAAATCATAACCAACTACTTTTAATCCTCAACTAATTACTTCTTCAAACACCCAACATCAAGGATTAAGTATTCAAGTGATGACCAATGTCATGCCTCAATAAAATGTGATGAATGTTATTTAACCATAATAGGCGATTAATAACATTCCAAAATAAAATGCAACATCCAACATACCCATAGAATAGAGGTCAAAAAAATTTCCACCTCAATAGGTGGAAACTAATGTTTCACCTTGTTAGGTAGTGACAAACATACCTCTTTAATAATATACCAAAATGACATTACAATTATAAATTATGTCTAATCAATAGCGTATGAGTGTTGGTCAATGAAAAATATAAAAACTTCAACATGTGTCTACTTCCCAAAAATGGTTTGTGAAATTAAGAGGTTCTAATGTTCCACAAGTACTAATTAGGAAATAATTACCTTTTGTTCCAAATGTACCACAAGTTTAATGACAAGGTCTTAGTTCACAAGTTCACCTTAATCAATAATGTTTGACTAGTCAGTAAAATTACCTAATCAACCTCCATAGGCACAATATTTCACTCCCAACCATATCCTTCAATCTTATCTATAATTTCCACAAAACTAGGCCTACATATTTGATACTAAATAGAATATCACACCAAAACATGTGCAATTACAAAAATTTCACCCTAATCCATGTATGCATATTCCTGGTCAATTCTCAAACTAAGCTAATATTTCCCAATAAATGACTCTACTATACCCAGGTCAAAGTAACCCACTTTTAACCACCTAGCCTACTCCTCAATCCAATGTCTCACTAGTTTCCTCACACAAGAACTCCAACAAATAAAGGATGCAATTACCACCATCCAAATAGGGAAATAAACCAAAAATTCTAAGTTGGATGATGTGTGTTCCTATCTATTTAACATGGATTTTTTTTAAATACCATTTCCTCCAAGGTACATACCACCAAAATTTAATAAATACAAGGGGGAAAGTGGCCCCAAGGCCCATTTGATAGAATTATTTTTTGCTTGTTAGTTAGTATCCTACAGTGACATATGCCTCCTATTTTTATTTCCAAAGAGTCTAATAGGACAAGAATTGGAGTGGTTCTTAAAACTGTCAAAGAATTTACTTTTTTATTTTGATGATCTTTTGGACAAGTTCATGTACTAGTGAAATGTTTTCAAGTTATTTTGTAGTGATGAATATCCCTTGAAAGTTGATTCACCCATAATCTACCAGACAAATAACTAGCCATTATCTTTACCAAGAATTTACACAGTGAGATATATTACCATCTAGAGATATAATGTACACATAATTTTAAGGAAATAATTGACAAAGGTATTTTTATTGAAAGATCCCTCATTAATAAAAGGATCATTAAATCTACCTCATCAATTCAAATCTAAAATAAAAACTAGAATAATGTCTAAAATCATAACCAAGTCCAAGTGCAAGCATCACAACTATCCCAGGCCAATAATTATGATAAACTCAAGGAGTTCAACTGCAACAAGAATATTATGGGTAATAGAATAACTAAGTCATGACATGTCTAAATAGTGAAAACAACATATGATTATTTTATGTTGCTTATGTAAATTACTCCTAACCAATAACCTCTTTAGCAAGTGCAACAAGTGTAACAACCTATACCAGTGCAAAAAACACAACAAGATTTGCCTTTTCAAAACCCTTCTTTAAGTATAACTATTCCTAATCAATATTTCTTTAGTGAACTTTGATAACCCATTTAATTTATGTTTTTCAAGCTCACTTCTACTAGCCTAATAAACTATCCTATTTAGAAGCACTATCTTGATGGCATTAACTATCCAAACTGGTATATACAAAAGGAATTTTATGAGTATCATTGGGTTAATGGACATAATTTTCATTATTATGTGCAAATTAAACATTTGATTGATAATATGTTGGAAAATGTAGAGATCACATTAAATCATCAATCTTCCAAATCTAATCAAAACGTTTAGATATATCAAAACCCCTTTTTGTAACATAACAACTAGCAACAATAACAACAATGCCCTATACAACAACAATAAAAATATTATCAACAACCAAGATAGAACAAACAAAAATAGTAGCAAAACTAGTAAAAAATCAAATTAATGGATGAAACAAAGTCCAAAATGATGTTAATAACCAATAGACCTATCATGCAGTTGCACATGACTACAACAAGGTTTTAGGCCATATTATGGGAGGTCGTATTTCCTCCATTTCCATCAATCCAAGACTAAATACTAGTCAAACAAGACTATTGCTAGTTAATTCTGATGAATTAATCTGTGTCGGTGATCCTTCCTTAACTTGGGACCATATACATGCATACTAATAAGTAGGGACTCCCACCTTTAGACCACATATTGATAATTCATCATTGACTTGTTATAACACATAAATGCATCAACAATCAAGACTTATCCTATATGATCCCTTACTACCATTATTTGTTAGAAATAATGGTCATATATCTAATGTTGATTATACAATCACAACTTGGAAATCAAATATTACCATACTGGGCCCATATCCATCTGCCACTTCACCCATCCAACCACTTATTCTAATTAAGAACAAGCCATTTACCACTTTGCAAGAAAACACATTTGATATTATGGAATAATTATAGAATATGCCTGCACAAATATCCATTTTAGAAATGTTGCGTACATCTACCATCTACAAGAATATATTAACAAAGTTCTTTGGCCAATCCTAAGTTCTTAATGACATATCCCCAGACAAATTTCAAGGTTTGGTTAGACATCTAGCTCTAGACCAAGAATTAACCTTTGACTAAAGTGATATGTCATCCCTTGTCCCTATACATAATAATCCATTATACATTAAAGTTTTCATAACATGACACAAAGTGAAATGTGTCATCATAGATAATGGATCAAGACTAAATATTATGTCTCTAAAAATCATCAATCTTCCCAAGTACATGACAACAAACTTACAGCTAGAAATGATAATAATCAAGGCCTATGACAATGAAGAGAGGGAATCAAAAGACACCATTAGCTTGATAATTATCATTAGACCCTTGATCAATGATACAGTATGCCATGTATTAGACCTTAATTTGTCATATAATATGCTTTTGGGTAGACCCTAGATAAATGGGATTTGTGAAATCCCATCAACATTATAGTAGTGTATCAAGTTATCCCATTTAAGTATAAAGGTTACTATTCATAGAAATTTGTAGCCATATGAATGTTTCAATCATTTAGAGGCTAACTACCAAAGCTATAACTACCATTTTGGCTTGAATCTAGTTGCCAAAAAAGACATGAGAAAATAAATACTTGTTGTTTCACCAGAGACTAACTACATTGGCCCTGATACCCTTGATTCAGTTTCTCACATGCTACCTCCTAAAATATCTAATCATTATACCATCTTGGATAATGGCCCAGGAAAATATTTAACCCATGATACACTACACATTTCCAAGATTACATAGAACCCCAAGTCCTTTAGAAGATAGAAAGCCAAACCACCCTACCTAAAATGGTAATCAAAGGGAAAGTTCAAACTGCATAGTCCAACAACTATCATTTTCATACCAGCCTCTAGACAAGAACAATACCCTCTTGTAGATAATGATTCTTGGTTGTATAATGACAAATTGGCCAAGTGTTACCTAAATTCCAAGTATCTTACTTTAAACAAAATCATATAGAAGCATGCTTATGAAATAGGATGCCTCAGGCTAAATCAATACGGTCCACTTGAGATAATTTATACCACTTAGTATAAGGGAACCTATAGACTCATATTTAAACTACTTGGGGGTGATCCCACATATCTTATTCATGTTCCATCATTAATGACTAGTGATGATGATGTTGATAGTGAATTAGAGTTTGATTATAGCCTTTTTGATGACCTAGACAATAACAATTTATTTTATACCAATGCCATTTATACCCTTATACTAGTTATTTACCATATTCTACTTCCATTATATTATCTTTAACTAATAGACTAGGGCCAATAAGAATCAATAGTGTTAATTGACAAGTTTTAGAATGATGAGGCCTTATATGATTTCCTTAGCCTTAGGGATAATGTTTCATTGGAAGACCATAACTAAGGGTTCTAAATCAATTTTTATCCCAAATCCTATTTTTGAGAATAGGTGAACACTCTTAGCCAGTCTAATGGTGAAAACCTATTTTAGGCACTATTAGATGTGGGTGTTTAACCATCCTCAAACATATCTTAGAAGACCACCAATGATAAACTTGCCTATGGGTCCAAGTTAAGTCTTGAAAAAAAAATATTTTGATCAAATTATCCAAGATTTTCTAACATTATTTATCACATAGCCATCCTTACCCTTGGTGGATTAAGATTCATCATGCCTAGGAGAACTTGAAGAGCTAGTTTTAACAGAAGACTCTAGAGTTGTATGTCAATTTAAATCTTTACCAACCATTATGGAAGATGGGTTAACTCTTATGGAGGATACTACATTACTTAACATCAAGACTCCAAATGATCTAAAATAGATTAAATTAGGCATGTCTCTTACCGAGGAAGAATGTGAAGTATTTATATCCCTTATAAGTAAATTTGTTGAATCATTTGCATGGGCCTATTCTAATACTAGGTTTGGACCCCACCTTGGTTATACACCACCTTGTGGTACATCCTGATGCTAAACCTATAAAATAAAATTATAAAATATGCATCCTTGGATTGTTGTATTAGTGCAGAAAGAGATGGAAAAACTCTTGGAAGTGAGATGTATTCAATCAATCAATTACCTATAGTGGATATCTAATATTGTGCTAGTATAAAAGAAACCTGAAGGAATTAGAATAAGCACTAATTTTAGGTACATAAACAAATCCTACCCCAAGGATTAATTTTCTCTACCAAACATTGACATGATTGATGAATCCATAATAGGTTAAAAAATGCTTTCACTAATGAATAAATTTTTAGGTTACAACTAGATCTAGATAATGTTAGAAGACCAAAATAAAATAGCATTCAACACCTTATGGGGAACATTATATTATCATGTTATGCCATTTGGTCTCAAAAAAGTTGGTTCCAAAAACCAAAGAGACATGCCCATCATATTTCATGATATGATGCATGATATTATTGAAGACTATGTCGATGACATACTATATAAATCAAAGACTAAGGCTAATCATCCAATAATAGTGAGGTGGATATTTGAGAGACTGTATGAAAACAAAGTTAGGCTCAACCCTAAGAAGTGTGTTTTTGGAGGTACTTTAGGAAAATTTATTGGCTTTATTTTATCTTAGTGAGGCATTGAATTTGATCCAACCAAAGTACATGCCATAACTCAAATTCCACCACTGACTAATTTGAAGTATCTCTACAATTTATAGGGCACAATACAATCTAGTATATGCTTCATTTCATTAGTTGGCTGACAAGTGCCACCCATTTACACATTCCCTAAAGAAAGGGGTCACATTTTATTGGGATGATGAATGTTAGAAATCATTGTAACATTTAAAGGATAATATAGAAAATCCACCTATTTTATTACCTCCACTATTGGGAATGTAATTCCTCCTATACCTATCAACTATTGACAATGTCTTGGGGGTACTTCTAGCTCAACATGATGATAATGGTAAAGAGCATGTTGTGTAATATTTAATTTTTACACTGGTAGCGTATGAGAAAATTTTTATGCCCATTGAAAAAGCCTACTTAGATATGGTATTAGGAGCTCAAAAAATGCAAAATTACATGTTAAATAATAAGACCATTACGATTTCAAAAGTAGATCCAATTAAGTATCTACTATCCAAAATAGATTTACAAGGATACATGGCCAAATGGATCATGCTTCTTAGTGAGTTTGAGATAAAGTATGTTAATTATAAATCCATCAAGGGGAATGCTATTATCTATTAGCTTGATGAAGCACCCCTTCAAAATATAGATCCACTAACATTCTAATTCTTATACAAATCCATTATTACCATCATTGAAACACCTATTGAGGAGCAACACTAGAAGCTATATTTTGATGGGTCATTCAAAACACATGGATCAGGGGTAGGACTTTTTTTCATTATAGCATGGGTAGATATGATCCCTAAATCATTTTGAAGCAGTGTTCCTTATACTAATAACATGGTTTAGTATGAAGCTCTTATTGTAAGAATTTTACATGTAGTATAATAGAACATAAACATCTAAAGGTTTATGGTGATTTTGAGTTAATCATCAATTAGGTTATAGACCTTTTTTAGACCAAGGATGATAATATGGTACCATACAAGGCCATGGTTGAAAGTCCCAAATAATAGATTATTGGTGTCTAGTTTGAACATATACCAAGGTCTAGTAATATAACAATAGATGCCATGGCTACTATTGGATGTTTGATTTGACATATAAACACAACCAAATAATACCAATTTCTTGTTGAAAATATGCTAGTGCTAGATCATGAACCTTAAACCATCATAATGATTTGTGATATTGTTAGTCCTAGGTCTATCTTGTATTCCAAATTATATGCCTATTTTCATGACCACATTATTTTTTCAAACCTATCCTAAAAATAATCCAAATCCTTTATCTACCATGTCACACATTATACCTTACTCAGATCAACAATATACCACTATAATTTTGATGAAACTCTTCTTCATTGTTTAAATTTGATAGAATCTTTAGTAGCATTATGAGAAGTTCATGAAGGCATATGTGGAGCCCAAACTATTGGGGTAATCTTATATAAAAAAAATATTTCATCTTTGGTATTATTTTCCAATCATGGATGCAGATGTAACTGCATATGTTAAAAATGTAATAAATTTCAAAGGCATGCCAATTTGATTCATGCCCCAACCAATACATTGAATCCAATGTTTATACCCTAGCCATTTTGTATATGGGGCCTCAATATCATTGGGAAAATAATTCCCACCTCATCTTATGTCCATAATCATATCCTTACTACCACATAATATTTCACAAAGTGGGTTGAAGCTATACCCCTCACTTACATGACCATAAAGCAAATTTACAAATTCATCTTTAACCATCTCATTTACCACTATGGTATCAACTCCAAAATTATATATAATAATGGAGGATCATTCGAAAACAAGGATGTAAAATATCTACGTGCTAATTAGAAAATTACTCAACATTTTTCCACATCATATTACCCTCATAATAATGACCAAGTAAATGCATCTATCAAAACTATTGTCAACATCCTTAAAAAATATTTCAATTATGTTGATTGTGATTGGCACCTCTAAATATTTTGTGCCTTCTAGGTATACTACACCAATCACCATAATGCAATAGGAGCCACTCCATATTTACATATTTATGGCACTAAGGCTATTCTTCCCATTGAGATCAAGTTACCTTATTTATGCATCTCTTTAAAACATGTCGTAAACAATGAAGACTATCGATTAACTCACCTACAAGAGCTAGAGGTACTTGATGATAAATTCATGGTCGTAGTCAACAACCTAAAATCATACCATAATTGAATCTATGGTCACTACCGTCAGTGCATGAAACATGTAGAATTCAAGCTTGGTGATATTTTTCTTAAAGAAAACCAAAAGAATACCATGGTTGAGAAAAAATATAAAGTCAAGTTCAAACTAAACTGGATAGGTCTGTTCATCATTGTTGAAAACTATGGTGCTGGTACATATAGGCTCACTACACTAGATGAGGATGAACTTGATGAGCTGATGAACATTATACACCTCAAGCATTACTTTACTTGAGAGACTTGGTGTATTGTCTATTTGGCCCATTTCAATTAGACCATAATATCAACATTATTATTTGTACTATATCATTCTATCAATTTACCATTCTACCATATTCCATTCTACCATACATTTTCTATCAACCAAGTTAGTTTTACACCACCTTACCCATCCCTTTAAACTTGGTTCCATTCCATTGGTTACAAGGCTGATTTTAGCATAAAGATTTAGATCAAGTATTAATAGTTCATTTAATTATTTTAGATAGATGCTATATTTTTGGAGCAATATGATAATGTTTTGTTAATTACATCCTTCATTTCTTGTTTCATTATATACCAAGTGTGCCTGATTATAACCACCTTTGGGAAAATCAATGTTTCATTATCATGCTATAATTATAAACACCTATGGGAAAATTAGTATCATTGACTTATGTCATTATTTCCTAGTTATAACTACCTATCAATAAACTAGGGGAAACACTTTTTTATCATCCCTTAAAGTACACCTTATCATGCCTATGTCATACTATGCCATTTGCCAACTTTGCCTATTTTGTTTGAATTAGATACTACATTAGTTAGATCATCCATTGTAATGTGAAACTATAATGACCTGAGGTCTCATCCTAGGACTATGTAGGTAGTGTTTAATTTATTTTGTGTTTAGCTCAGTCACCCTAAGCCATGCTGTCACCATTTTATGAGTAACTTAAGCCATGCTCTCATCATTTTGTGAGAAATTTTAAGTTTGAAATCTCTTGCCATTTTGTAATCTTGGACTGTTTATTATCTCATCATTTTTTATTGAGTTTAGATGCTCTAAAAATTCTAAAAACATTTGTAAGCCAATTTAGAAAATCCTAAAATTTAAATCCTTATTTTCTTTTAGGATTTTGGGATCCCTAGCTATTTCACAAGCAACCACTTAACATTTAGTTTCCCCATCCTTTTTGGCCTTGCATCCCATTTTATGAGCCCATTCCCATATTATGATCCCATTACCATATTCATATCACCATTTTACGAGCCCATTGCCATATTCCTCTACAACATTCGTTATGTTTTTATTATCATGATTTTATTTTATCCCATACCCTGGGAGAACTACATTTGGCCTAATTTTTTTATTAGATATCCCATCCATGAAACTATGTATCCAATATCCACTTGCCTAGTGCATCTAGAGATAACTCAGCCACCCCATTCCTTTTCTTTTATTCCCCCATTTTTTTCGTTTCATCATCTATTCTCATCTAGGAGAAATGTTCATTGTCTTATTGGATTCTTTTTTTGTACTATCATTGTGATTACCTATTATTTATTTATAGTTCATCTTTGTTTTGTTTTGAATCTCTCTTTTCTAGGTGTTTTGTTTGTTTGTTTATTTTTTTACCTATTTATTTACTTTCTTGTTATGCCTTGATTCAATATACATTCATTCATTGGGTGATTTTTTGCACATTATTCTTGAATCCATCCATATTAATATGTCAACATTATCATTATTGTTTTTATCATTGGTGTATTGTTGTTCATTGATTATTAGATTGTGTGTCAATCCTTATGCATATTTTAGCCAATCCTTAATGATGTTTTATCATGGTGGTTAGCATCATGTGTTACAACAAAAATAAGATCAAGGATTCTACATGACAATGAAACATTTTTAAATATCCTTAGTAGTAGGAACATTCCTAATCTAATCCAAATCATATCTGAAATAGAGTAATTAAATCATGAAAGAACTTTATCTTTTTCCAATTTATATGAACATCTCCCTACTAGTAGTTTTCCCAAATTAATCTTTATCCTTTGTACCATTTTACCATCATATTTTCCATAATCAAGGTAAAATTATTATAACGACCTTTAGGCAAATCATTGTATACCGTTATAATTGCATTACTAATGATTCTGACCACCTTTGGGAGAATCATTGTGTTTCCATCAGTTTGAAGGTTAATGATTATAATCACCTTTGGTCAAATCATTCTCTTATGATAATGCTTATAACTACCTTTGGTAAAATCATTCTATTATAACTACCTTTGGCACATTATCATTATGATAATGCTTATAATTGCCTTTGGAAAAACCATTATCTTTATCTACACCATTGGAACATGTTTTTATCCTACCAATGATTCCAACTACCTTTGGGAAAATCATTATTTTACCTTTTACTTATTATAACAACCTCTATGTAAATTAATATCTTGTTAACCTAAGCCTTTTTCAATGATTATAACCATCTTTGGGCAAATCATCACCTCTTTTATCCCACCTATGTCAATGATTATAACTACCCATGGGAAAATTATCATATTTGTCTACCCTACCTAGAGTATCTCTATATGCCATTGATTATAACTACCATTGCACAAATCAGTCTTTTCCACCCCATTTCATATTTTGGTCCCATTATTTATTCCTTTGTAGGGACTGATTACTAACCCCTTTACCAACTACTCCCTTAAGGGGGCACCTATAGTTCCTATATTATCATTAAATTCATAAGCATATAAGACCTTATCATTATTTGAGAAGATGTTATTGTGATTACAACTTGCAATGCCTTCCCAAATAATGGCATACTATAAACACTTAAAACTAGCCATTAATGGCCTTTGACTGGACTTCAGACTGATTCCTACCATCCTTTGCAAATTAAGCTTAAGAATCACTGAATGTCCCAATATTTATTATACATAATTCATCAAAGATCATAATCATGTTGAGACATCCCTAATTGGGCTATCCTATTGTAATAAACAAAAACCTCTCACAGATTGATCCTTAAGCATCATATGACATCAGAACATGTAATTTGTCCTATAGACATATTAAGTTAGGCAAGTGCACACATAAAATAAAATATTGAAAGAGCTAAATGGATAATCAAAATTAATTTACAAGGTAAAAAAAATTAAAATCCTATTTTAATTATTGATGTGAAATTAATGAAATTTTAAAAAAGGAAATTCAAAAATATGAAATATCCTAGCTTTTCATGATTACCTTTTGTGCATTATCAAGGCTTTGAAAATATCTCACCTATACATAATCATTAAAAATAATTAATTTGTGAGACATTTTAACTCTACTTGGGTTAATTGACTCACTTAGGTTAGGTTTTAACCCATTACATTTTTAAACTATAATTTAAGTCACCTTAAGTTAGGTTTAGTTCCTCAGCCTATAAATATAAGCTTTTGCATCTTCATTTATGAGACTATAAATTGTAGAGTTATAATGTAGGTTTCATAGCAAGATTAATATAAATAGTGTTATAATGACAAAATATTGAGCCAAGCCCCATCTAGACACAAACATAAGCCACATCAAGCAATCCAAAATGGTGCCAAGGAGAAAAAAAGCAAAGAATAATCCATTATTAAAGACTCTATTAGCCAAATTTGGACCATATACAAAGCTTCTACCTAGATAGATAAGCTGAGTAAAGTTCCTGATTGACCAAATGACAAAATGACTTGAGAAAGTGAAGAATATCAACAAGATCATCATCACATGTCATGCAAAAATGGATAGGTCAATCTAGTTGCACACTTTATAAGTTCACTTAGGAGGCCTTTCAAAGCCAAAGGATCACATGCACATGTTGATTTTCATGCCAAGAATGTCCCTTGAAAATTTTGTATCTTGATGAGCTTGTTATCTCAAGATATATGTCTTTAAATTTGAACTTACAGAGTGAGATTTGTGCAAGGACATCAAGTTAAATCTATAGAAAATAATTGCTTGAATTCAAATTTTCCAAGGAAGAATGTATGGCTAACAAGTGTCCAAATATTAAAATCTAAGATAAAATCTAATGGTGATCAGGTGATTGGTGATGTTAGTGGGTCTTGAAGATCCAATGATGAATATTTGATCATGCATCAAATATTAATGATGAGCTAGAAATCAAAAGGTTAGCATATCCTAAGGTTGAACATGGAGCTAATAAGTGTAAATATTATAGGAAATCAGGTTGATATCTAATAGTATAGAGTGACTGATAAAGATAATGGGTCTAACATGATCAATTATGTGTGATCCATCATACCAAATTAGATCAACAATGAGCAAAAGGTCAGCTAGTCAACAAATCATCAGAAAGAATGAGAAGCTACAAAGTGTCATGATCATGGAAACTATAAGATAAATCAATGGAGTACGTGAAAGCCATGCAAAATATTATCAGTAGTGTGTATAAATTCAAAGATTCAACATATCCTAGGGATAAATGAGAAGGTGATAGATGGCATAATTTGAGAAGACCTAAATAAATATTAATGGCCATGATCAAAAGTTGAAATCTAGGGACATCAAATAAAGGTCAACTTAGTTCATGTTAAACCAAGGAAATTATTTCAAAGGGCTATGTCCACATTAGATCTCATTCAAATACCATTAATTAGACATAATAATATATTTAGGATTGTCAATTATGGAACTCCATCACCATTAAATCTTAGTATGAACCTTTGGTTCAAAGAATTGGAACATGCAGGGTCCATCTTCTAGGGTTACAATATTATTCCTTGACTATGTTATCTATTTATTTAAATAATATCTATATATACAATGATTTCTTAGCTACCAGAAGGTTTAGAGGAAAAATAGGTTTGTTTAAACCTAATATAGTTAAAAATTAAGACTATATATCATGTAGGCCCTCATTGACATGATAGCTATAGGAAAACTAATAAATGTGATTGGTTTTTAATCTATAGTAAATCTATATTCAATATGGAGTATGTGCAAGTATAAATAATATATGGAATAGTTTATTATCTTCCAAAATGGCCACATTTTTGACAAGATGGTACTTACTATGCCTCAAAGTAGACATGGAATGGTTCTATCTGAATTTAAGGTATGAGGACTTTGTCCTTATAGTGAAATTAAGTGGAAGGTGGCATGGAAGATCAAATCAAAGAGATCTCATGGTTAGAGAAGCATTTGAAGCATTCAATCCTATTTATATCTTAAATATATTTCTTCCTTGAATGGTTCATGACTTATCATCTACAAAATAAACTCTTGTCATCTAGTGTATTACTCAACCAATGAGAAGAACTTGATGACTAATTAGAGAAAATGTAGGTTAAATTATTGATGAAGGGCTAGTCTATATTATATTAAGTGTGGTAGCAGTCATTGTAAGGTGGTAGCTCATTGATTATTCTTGGTTAATATGTTGCCTATTCTATCTTTTACCTTTCTATGTATCACCCATTCTTTCCATTTTGTAGCTCTCTCTCTCTCTCTCATATTCCCACAAGGAATCTTTGATTTTAAAGAGTAGGGAACTCTTTGAGATATTGAAAAATATGCTCATCTTGATTGGGCTAAACCTTATCAATCATTTGTAATAACTATCTCTTGATGTAATAAAATATTTTCTTTACCTATCTCTTGCCTTGGATCTAGGTTGAGTGAGTTATGCATGATGGCATTGTGAAGGAGAATATTCCTCATTCATTATCCTCCTTTTTGACCTATTTTAGGGTGTTTTCAAGATATCTATAATTTTGTATTAGTATTATTTTTTCCATTGATGTAATCTCTTAGTGAGTCTTAGAACTTCTCTTTGTTTGCATTTATTTCTTTATGAACCTAGTCTATGAAATACTTATGCAATTAGATTTATTTTGAGGCTATGTGAGCTACTATTGTCTTGTGCTAATCTAGTGTGGGTTTAATATTATGGGAATTTCCCAATTTATTTGGTACATCACCTTGTTAGATCTATTATGATCCCTTTTCCCCCTTTCTAAAGCTTTTCCCTATGAAAACATTAATTTAGGTGATCCATCAAGAGGAAGTCAAACTTTTCTAGAGGTTCAAACCCATCATAGGTTACCCATAGCCTAGGGTTATTACCATATTATGGCTTAGCTAGAGAGAACCTAAAGAAATCTCTCTAAGGGTGAATATTAAAGCCATAATACTTTATGGTATGCCTAGTGGGACTTACTACATTGTTCACTAGTGAAGGTTTTTGGTGTTCATCTAATCATCCTTTGGATGCGAGTGTTCAAACTTCAATGGTGAATCTAAGCATATATCAGCTGGTATAAGTAGCCTAATTACCTAATCATCATAATGTGGTATGTATAATCAATCATATTTTGATTAGTATGTTTATTTTCTACCTCAACATCATACTTATTAGGTAAATAATGTTTATGTGTTACCCCAAAGTGGCCCTCAAACAAAATATCAATCGTATCATGGCCTTTGTCATCCTCCTTTGCATTAAAATCAATATTAGAATTCCCTTTGTGAAGACTAAGCTTATCCAATTTCATCATTGTTAGGAGTCAAACAAGCATTATCAGTTTATATTGAGTTGATAAGGGAGATTGGTAGGGTTTTGGATTTTTTTCCAGTCATCCCTATCCATGTTATATGAGAGGCAAGGAGTGATTTTTATTTGGTCAAGAATATATGATCATTTTGTGAGGGTGAATAATGGTCATCTTGTAGGAATGAGGACATAGCAATAATGAGAATCATGGTCCAAAATGTATATAATGTGTTGATATCTTATGAAGATAAGTAGGATAATTTGGATTAGTCTTAGGTGTCCTCTCCCCTCCAAGAGCCTCAAGCTCAACCTTAAAAATTTTCTAGTCAACCCCCTAGTCAGTCCTGTCAAAGTCTATCCTGGTCAAAACTCAGAGAGGTGATACTAGATCAAGGAAAAAAATCATGAAAATTAATGAGGGGATTAATTCTCAACCTATGGATAGCCAACTTATTCAATGAATTCTCAACCTATGGAAGTGTTGGTTTTGGAGGTCTAATCACTAGTTCAAGAACCACCAAATAAGCCATTCAAAGTCCCCAAATGGAAAGACACTCTCCTAAGCTACAAGTAAGGTTAAATTATTCACCCTCCAACCATCTCTTTCTTGGATACAAAACTTATTTTACAAAGGATATAAGAGGATCTTGTAGTCATAAGTGAGCCATATGAGGATAATGCAAGTGTTTATTATGAGGAGATCATGATAGGCAACCCACTTCATAAAGAAGAGAAAGTTTAAGCTTTCAAATTATATGAACTTGATGAGAATCAAGAGGAAAACCTTCATGAACCTATTATGGATGTCAAGGGTATCTCAAGTGATTTATAAGATCAATGATAGAATTTGTCCTCAAATTTATTGAATGAAATGGAGCATCTTAGTGTTATAAACTTGCCTAAAGAGGATAATCCTCAAGCTGAACATGGGGTAGATCTTAAATGGACTACTGAAGGTCTATTATACTTAAATAAAGAAAAGGGTTAGAACTAGGTGCCTAAGGTTGGTCTATTTTAACATGAGGTGTTAATTGAGGATAACCCTAATATGTTAGATCAAGAGGAAAGTATATTAGAGCTTGAGTAAGATAGGTCTGATATTTTAGACATTGGATGGTTAAGATAGGTGTGATATTTTAGACCTTGGATGGTTAAGTTAACACTCATTTGCACTTGAAGATCAAGATGAAATGTTGAGTGAATTTGATGAAATATACATCTCAAATGCTCATGAAATGAAATTTGATGAACATACTAGTGAAATTTTTAAAGTTTTATGGCAGTGGTTTAACACCATAACCAAAGATTTAGAAGAGCTTAAGGGACATGTCCTTATTTTATAAATGTATGAGAATGATTCTATAAACATGATCAATCCTAATTTTCATAAGGTAAAATGGGAAGGATATTGTCATTTTGAACCATCAAGTGAATCAAGTATAGCTACTTTTAAGAACCTAAATGAATTGTTCATACAAGGCTTTCTCAAGGGTGATGAACAACATCAAGAAAGTGGTTTTGTAGTCCAACATGAACCAAGATTGGAAGACTTGAACCAATATGTCTACATTGGATAACACATCAAAAGGATTGGCCATCAAGCTGCTTGGTTCACCAATTCTAGTACCTCAAAAGTAAGGTATTTTTAATTTTGGTATATTACAAGTGAGTGATACTAAATGTTTCCCATTTAACCCAAGAGGGAAGTGATTATAATTTTTTTATAATATTGTATATAGTAGGGTATATTTGACGTTTTTATCTAATTTCCTGTGTGCACATTTGTTTAGTACGTTAATTACCCTTGCTTTTTTTAGGTTAGTTTCCTTTCCTATTATGTGATTCCTTTTCCAAAGTGCCTTGGGAAGTTTGTTTTGTTTTATTTTTAATCATTATTATTTCAAGATTAATTTATCTAGAGGGGTATCCTTGCATCATTTCATGTTAGCTAAGATAAAATACTTGTGACTGCATGCCCAATGGATCAGACAAGGCACCTAGTCTAGGTTCTCAAACATAGTAACAATGATTCCCTATGATTCACCAAAGATGTTGGCCAAATTTTGCCCACATATAAGTATTTTACCTAGATAGACCATTCAATCAGAGTTTTTGATTGACCAAATGATCAAATTACTTGAGAAAGTGAATAAGATGGACCATACCAGCATCACACACCATGAAAAAATGGACAAGTAAGTCTAGTTACACACTTGATAAGCTCACTTATGAGGAATCTCAAAGCCAAAACATCACATGGACATGTTTTTTTCATTATAATGATTTCCCCTTCAAATTTTGTATCTTTATGATCTTGTTATCTCAAGATATAAGTCTTTAAATTTGAACTTATAGAGTGGGACATGCATGGGGATGTCAAGTTAAAACTATGAAAAATAGTTGTTTGAATTCAAATGTTATAAAGATGAATGTGTAGCTAAAAATTATCTAAATATCAAAATATAAAATCAAATCCAATAGTGAGTGGGTGAACAATGATGTAATTAGGTCTAAAATATGTAATGGTGTGCATTTGATCATGCATCAAAGATCAATGGTGAGGTCATAATCAAAAGGTCAGCATATCCTAAATTTGAATGTAGAGCTAACAAGTGACAAGATTATAAGAGCTTAGGTAAATATATAATGGTGCATAATAACTAAAAAAACTAGTGGGTATAAACTAGTCAATGGTGTATGATCCATCATACGAAAGCAAAACAATGATGAGCAAAAGGTAAACTAATCAATAGATCTTGGGAATGAATGAGAAGCTTATAAGTGTCATGACCATGGAAACTATTAGATAAATCAATAGTGTGCATGCAATACATGAAAAATTAGATCAATGGTACATGTAAAATTAAAGATTCATCATATCCTAGGGATGTATGAGGAGCTGATAGATGGCACAATTTGAGAAGGCTCAAATCAAGATTAATGACCATGATCAAAATTTGAAATATATGGACTTCAAATTGAGGTTGAACATGATTCAAGTCAAAATAGGAAAAGTATTTAAAATGGTTTTGTCACCATTAGATATAATTCAAATACCATTAAGTAGATATAGTCATATAGTCAGGATTGTTAATAATGAAACTCCATCACTATTAAAGCTAAGTATAAACCTCTAGTTTGAATATTTGGAACATGCAGGGTCCATTTTCTAGGGTTACAATATTATTCCCTGACTGTGTTCTCTATTTATTTAATTAAAATATGTGCATATAATGAATTATCATCTCCCACAAGGATTAAAGGTATAATAGGTTTTTTTAATTCTAATATAGTTCAAAATTAATATTATATAACCTATAGGTCCTCATTGACATGATAGCTATAGGAAAATTAATAAATGAGATTGGTTTTCAATCTATAGTAAATTTATATTCAACATGGAGTATGTGTAGATATAATAAATAAATGGAAGAGTTTCTTACCTTCTAAAATGGCCACATCTTTGACAAGTAGGTACTTACCACTACTCAAAGCAAGCATGGCATGTCTCTATCTAGATTCAATGTATGAGGACTTTGTCATTACAATGAAATCAAGTGGAAGGTGGTGTGGAAGATCAAGGAAAAGATATATGGTGGTTTGAGAAGTATTTTTATTATTTAATATTATTTATATCTTAATTATATTTCTTCATTGAAATGATCATGACTCATCATCTACAAAAAATACTTGTATCCTCTAATGTATTCCTTAACCAATGAGAAAAAATTGAGGACTAATTAGAACAAATGCAAGTTAACTTATTGATGAAGGGTTATTTTGGATTGGATTAAGTGTGGTGGATCATTCATTGAAAGGTGGTAGCTCATTGATTTTTCTTGGTTAACATGTTCCCTCTTATCTCTTCTCCCTTTCTCTATATCACCCATTCTTTCCATTTTGTAGCTCTCTCTCTCAGATTTTGATAAGGACTCTATGATTTTAAAGAGCAAGGGACTCTCTAGGATATTATAAAATATGATCATATTGATTAGGATAAACCCTATCAAGCATTTGTAATAGCTACCTTTGGATGCAATAAAATACTTGTTTTACCTATCTCTTACCTTGGATCTATGTTGAGTGAGTTGTGCATGATGGCATTGTGAAGGAGAATCTTCCTCATCTATTATCCTCCTTTCTACCCTCTTTTAGGGTGTTTTTAATATATCTATAGGTATAGATTAGTGTTCTTTATAGCATTGATGTAAGATATTAGTGACTCTTAGAAATCTTCCTTGTTTGCATTCATTTCTTCATGAACCTAGTCTTTAAAATACTTATGTAATTAGCTTCATTTTGAGGTTTTGTGAGCTAGTATTTTCTTGTGCTTATCTAGTGTGGGTTAAAGATTATGGGAGTTTCCCATTTTATTTGGTGCATCACCTTGTTATCTCTATTAGGAGTCTCATTACCCCTTTCTAACCCTTTTCCTTATGACAACATTAGTTTAGGTGATCCATCAAGAGGAAGTCAGCCTTCTTTGGTGGTTCAGACCCATCATAGGCTACCCACAACTTGGGCTTGTTTCCATATTATGGCTTATTTAGAGTCAGCCTAAAGAACTCTCTCCAAGGGTGTAAATCAATGCCATAATAGACTCTTTGAGTAAAAATCAAGAAATCCACACAATAAATAATTTGGATCATTCAAGGAAGGTAAGAGATTATTGTTCTTTTTGTTTTCAATAGGTTTTGGTCCTTAATTTCCCCTTATGATCTAAGAAAGTAAGTGTTAGTATGTTAGTGTGTTTCTATTAAATTTTTGTTACTTTTTATAACACTTTATTTAACTTCCCTTCTTGGAATCATTGATCACAAGTTATCAAAATGAATATTCAAAGTGAATAGTCCCACACATAGTGTTTCATTGCTTCAAAATTATCTCATGAACATATTTGACCCATTAAGTACCATATTAAAAATACACAACATATATATATTTTTTTTAAAAGTTAAATGAATCATCCATGTTGATTTATCCAAAGTTCCTAGTACTGAACCCATGATATGATACTAAAATATAATTCCTAAATATTTTAACCAAAAATCCCAAATATAATGTGGCATTTTATTATTTATTTAATTATAAATAATATTTAACTACATATGTCAAAGAGAAAGTGTGATGTGTAACTAGAGTACTAATGTAATTTACAACATCAAATAAATGTAACTATTTTAATTAAACACAAAGAAAATTATCACCTTTTGAGTGGTATAATATTAACTCATTTGTGAAAAAATTAAAACTTGATTAAATAATTTTCCTTATTAAGAGCAATATGAATGTGTTATCTACAGTTTATAAGTAGATAAACCTATACCAATCATTTCATAATATGCATACTACTAAGGATGATAATTTTTAAGACATATATCTTCATAAAAATGTTTTATTCAATTAATTTAATAATTATGCCTTCAAAAGAGTATTATCATAAATTGATTATTGGTGACAAGAAAACCCTAACCTAGCCTAGAATCGAGGATCAAATTCAATAGTAAAATGGGATAACCTACATATATGATCCTTGAAATAAGGGCAAGATGTATTTTTTCACTTAAATGAGTGAACCATATCCTCCACTAGACTTAATCTCAAAAAGGTCTAGCAAACTAATCCAAGATAATGAATAAAAATGTAGAAATTCAAGTGAGCTTCTATAATATATAGACACAAACACATGAACATTAGTTATTACTTTAATTAAACCTTTGACTTTAATATTATCCTTAGTTGTGAGTGATAACAAATTAAAATACATTCTAACATTATAAGTTGATTTTTATCTCACAATAGTGTAATCTAGTATTGTTAGGATTTACAATAAATCCAATATTTATTACTCATTAAATATTAAAGAATATCCAACCAATTTTAATCTTTCCTAACTAGGAGAGACTCTACCTTTCAAGAGCATTATTTTAAATTAAATTATTATTAAAATGTTAATGTTACCAAATATTAACTCAATATTATGTCATCTTTACGTTACCACATAGTTATATTATTAAATTTCACACCCTAATTATACATACATATTATAAGGTTAACCAAATAAGGAAGTATCCTTGACACATAAGAGAGAGCACCGTAAAATTTAGTTAATAATACCCATGCTCACTTCTAGAGATAACCACATATATAATTATGTACACATTCATAGGTATAATTAGGTCTATATATAGTTCACTCATAAAAAATAATATTAGTTCTGCTACAAAGGAAATAAGTATTCACCACTTAGCCACTTAATTTTCACTATCAAAATTACCCATACTGGTAATAATGTAGCCAATAACAATCCCACACATAGAGATGCCTTATAAATAATTAAAAAAAGAAACTCTTACAAATGGAAACATTTCTCATTTAAATTTCCTAAGACAAACCAAGGTAATGCATGTTTTATTTATAGAACACTCTCTTAAATATACAACCAACACTAGTTTCCCTAGCATTACATAATGTAGATAAAACACTTCTTAAGTTAATCATGTTTGAATTAAATTATCAAACTAATATCATAAATAAATTTTTTAGGCTAATATGAGTGTATAAAAATAATCAACCAAATAAATTCATGGAATTTTGGATTTATAAATTAATAAAATTAAATGATAAATAAACAAAAATTACATAAATTTTAGGCTAGTAAAATGTAAATGAAATGACATCTAATTATTTAGCATAATGATTAGTAAATATATTTTACATTTATAATTCACTATATATATATATATATATCTTACATAATTTACCTACATATTTTATCTATAAAGGAAGCAATAGATAGTTCCAGAGGAAAACAAAACCTTCAAAATAATCATTTTTCACATAATTTCTAAGTTGATAAAGTGCACATAAAATAAATATTTTTTTGATTAATAAATAAAACATTTATTAGATAGGGTGAATAAAGTAGGTTTTACAGGGATCCTACAGCCACTAGACCAAATGAAAGCAATACATAATGAAAGATAAGTCAAAGATTGATAACAACTTAGAGAAGGCCATTAGTCAATCAAGAACAAAGTGATAACTAAAAAAAGATGAACACAATGATGATCAGAAAAAAAATGACCAAAACCAAAGCTTAGTTAGAAATAAATAGATCTTAAGAGCTAGATTTATCTTGAGTAGCCTCCTTCTTTATCTCCTGACTAGTTTGCTTTAGGGTTACCTTATTAATTCTTCCCCTAGTACATTTTGATGGGCCTTCAAAAAAGGTGTGGATGGTGTTTTCTTGAATTGAGTAGGGGGTTGTTAATGCCTCTATGTGTATCACAGGTGCTCTTAGTGTATAAGAACACTTATGATTTTAGAATTCAAGGAATTCATGGCATGAATAGTAGGTTTTGGTAATTTAGTTACCTATGGTGAAATAGAGGTAGAGAAAATTATTTTTTCCATAAATTTATATTATATGGTGGTTGGGAGCCACCGTGGTCCATGTGAATTTGTAGTATCTATGTTGTTCTTAGTTAGTTTTCTAAGCTAAAAGCTAATCTATATGAATATTTATAGTGATATCTATACTAAGGTGATATGGTTAAAAAAGGATCAAAAGGAAAGGTAGGGTAGAAAATAAGTTTTTGATTATTGGTATTAGTCTCAAACATTGTGACAACACTCAAATTTTAACCAAATATGCATTTAAACAGTATACAATGCAAAATAGCATAAGCGCAAATTTCACCATACACCAGGAAAACTTCTAAGAATGATATGAAAGCATAGAAGTAAGAACTATATTTACTTTAAAGATTTGTTACCAAATTCAAATAACATTAGCACATATAAATATAGAACAAATGAAATGAAGAAAATTTAAGATCCTTCAACTAATCTAGAATAAGCACAAATTAGCAACCTTGTATCAAAGATGCAAGTTTAGAATTTATAAAAGCCATTAAAATTTAAGATTTAGAACCAAAAATTGAGAAAAAAGCCATATTAACAATTGACACAACAAATTTGGATAATCTTTATATAATTACTAGATTATATTAATTTCTCAAAGTATAAAATTTTTGATCAAAATTCTCTCTTACAAAATGGAAATAATGCCTTTTATAGAAGGACAAGATAGTATCTTGATCAGTTACAAGATACAAAAGTAAAAATATAAGGACAACTATCATTCTTTACTATTCTAGAATACATTTGCTTTTCCAAATGGACTAACCTGGAGGCAAATACACTAACAAACTAACATATGCCTTTATAAAAGAATATTCATTTTTCAATATGTTACAAAGTTTTACAAAATGGAATATTATTCAGCTAGTTGCTAGGACTTTCCCTAATATATGGCTTACTACTAGAGGATGTTCTTGGTCTTTTAGTATTTCTCATTGACTAACTCAAAGTCCATAGTTATTTCTAGGAGACACACCTCTTTATTAGCTAGCTCATTTAACTCACTATCATTTCTAGCTATGGATGCCTTAATGTTCTTAGCCTTGGTGATCCTTTCTCTTGCATTAAATATCATGTCTAAGATCCTACTATTATCTACCTTAGATTGGTCTTGGCCTTTATTTCTTATTTCTTGTGTCACCAAAATAGCCTTATGTTTGAATTCATCATCTTTCATGATGCCTAAGAATGTGGGTTGTGCATGGTCAATGAGCATGGTCCCAAGGAGTTGTTCAATCCTTTCTATTAGTTCCTCATCATTCTTTAGGAGTCTCTCTATATCATTAGACCAGGCATTCAGATTCTAGACTTTGCTAATAATAAGTCCCAAAATTGCATTCAAATGTCCCAAACTAATGGTCTTAAACCCAAGGATCTAGATTTCAACTTGTATGTTGATTAACCCTATTATTTTATTCTCCAAAGTTTTACATTGGGATATTATACCCTTAGCCATTATATTTTGCTATGCCAACACACTTTTCCTTAGCTTCATTATTTCCAATACATCAAACATGTCATAAAAGGATTCATTTGACATCTTGATCATTGCTTTTGATATTTATAGCACTACCTAGGTTTATAGATTTTCCTTTTACTTCTCTAAATTATATACTATTTGTTTCATACCCCTGATGCCTGCTCTAACCTAAGTTGAATGAGCCTCAACTAGGCTTTCTACATCTTCTTCCTAGATAGGGAGTTCACCAGGTTATTTTCCCCCAACTAGAGTTAGACCTATAAATGGCTCAACCTTTTAAAATCTGAAATATTCATTCCCAACTATGGTCTTCCTATTTATCACTCTTTATAAGCCTACTATCTTAGGATTGAATTATATAGTGGTAGTTGGCTTTGTGTACCTTGGAAGTTTAAGAGCCTCCATTTGGGTGCTACTTAAAGCTCATGGAGTCCCCATTTGTTTTTTATCTAAACTTATAGTGATCATTATTATTCTCTCTTCCTCCTCTTTCATCAACACCCTTATCCATGACTTGAGATAATCATGTACATCAATATCAATAGTCTTGGTCAGGGCCCATGAATGGTGCTAGGTGGGGATTTTTTGCATTTTCCCATAGATGAGCCAATCAAGGATGATTGGTCCATGGATGGGGTATTCATCAATGAATAATATTATTTCACTTATAGGGTGACTAAAACTTAACTTGGGCTTATTTTGCCCAACTGGGACTATTTCCAATTCTACCTTTCTCTTCCTCAATGGTGTTACTAGGACTAAATCCAAGGTAGGCTCTTTTCCTTTTCTTTATCAGCCTCCTCCATTTAGGATTGTGATTCATCAACATGTTCCTCCTCTTCATTAGACCCATATGCCTTAGCAAGGACCTTGAGGGCATCCTCCACTATCTCATCAAGCTCTAGGGAAATCATGTCTTGGAATTCAATGGGGCATACTGGTCTTTGAGGTAGGGTTGAGGATGAGGGTCCCTCACTAGGCCTTTCTTCTAGATTTTCCTTGATATATCCTTGTGTAATCTATGATAATGGATGTTTCCATTCCTTTTATGGTTTCTCTTAAGGGGTCCTTGAAGGTCCAAATATTAAATGGTACTATAGGGACCCCATTTTCCATATATATCTAGGGGGATTTTGATCACTAACTAATGTATTCTCAAGTCTAATGTTATGTCCCTTAAGACTAGTCAATATTTCCTCAAAATTGTTTGTTTTGATGTATAAGGTGTCATTGATACTAAGCTAGTTATCATATACTAGCTTGGGAAACTAATTAGATTTCAAATTTTTGGAGACCATGCCATTAGGTTCTCACTGCTTCAACTCATGAAACTATAAGTTGAAATATTCCCTATGCCTAGATACAATACTTACCTAATCCCAATTCTATGTCACAATTATACCAATGGTCAAAATAAAGAGATGAAAAAGACATTTCCTCTTATCCTTTCATACTCTATCCACACCATGAATAAGTTGTTATGCAATTTCTTACTCTACCAACTTGATGGGAACATATTTGGGTAACTTGTAAGGTTGTTCAAAATGACTCTTCAATTTTAATCACTATACAATCTAGATACAGCCAAATATCTCCCATTACCTCTATCTATTTATTGGTTAGAGGGATAATCCTAGGCATGGGGATCTTTGTAATGGATTCTACTAAATTAGGATAAAAACTATCATAAATGAACATGTGTCTATATTTAAAAATATGTAACTATGAATAGTGATAGGAAATTATGAATCTATCCTTCACTGACCAATTTTTGATATAAGGGATATTTGTGGAGGCTAGAAATACATCTAATAGATAAGACATCATGAAGAATTGTGTACTAGTCTTCTACTTGATGGCCATGAATTATCATTGTAGATAGATGCTGATCATTTATGCAATTAGCAGAGTGAGATCTTTCTCTACCATAAAGTAGATGTAGGACAACCAACTTTTATTGATAGAAGTGGTTAAAGGGGATATAGATATTCTATTCAATAGAGTCATAATTACCCTAACCCCATCTCTAAATTGTGTAACTGGGATATTTCCAGTAAGGTTTTTTATCACATGGTTCCCTTGGAATAGCCATGGCCTAAGGATGGTGTCTAAGTCATTCTTATTAGTCCATTCATTGATGTTAGGCAAGTCTACTTGGTATTTCCAAAGTTTTTAGTAACTATCTAAGGCCAATGGGTAAATGTATGTAATTATCATAAAGGTCCTTTCATGAGTAATAAAACCTTGTTTTATTCTATAGTCTTAAAAAATGGGAGAAAGAATGTTAATGAATACCTTAGGTTTTGCAGTCGCATCGTGGAGACTGGCCATTTAGACTGCAACTAGGTCATATTATCTTTTATTCATGGTGGCAATATTTTGTTCCTCCTTTGTGATGGGTTTCATCTCTTTGATAGTATAAAAATGTTCAAACTAGTTCTTATTATCCATGTTTAATGCTGCAGTGTCTAGGTCTATGTCTTTGAAGACCTTCCCTTAATTATTTATAAATAGATACAACTTTGCCTCATCCCTATGTTGTTGTCTCTAAGTTTTCATGGCTTCCAAACTTGAAAATTTATCACCGCTATGTTGTAAATGGTCTCTGAGTTAATTCATTCATTCACAAATTATTATTAGACTCTTTTTAGCTTGACTGTGACTAATCCAAGTTCAAATTAGGGTATTTTATGCCAGTTTGGGGCTCTCTTAAATCTTTAATGGTGGTATATTATTCATAAATAGGCTCATTCATGCCTTAGATTTGATTTTGAGATTTGCCTTTATATTTTTGCATTTTAGGGCACACAAGATCTACATTTTTGTCATTTTTGTGCTTTTGTGGTGCTTATTTTGCATCTATCTAGAAACTTTCATTGTATTTTTCATAAATGCCTTCAAAGCACTAGTATTTATTATTTAAAATTTGCATTTTTCTTTACAATATTGGATCATTGCCCATAGATTAATGCAGGTCATTGATTGTGATTTGAGATGTTGCATATCATTGGCCATCTTTGCATCAAGCCTCATGGTTGTGCCACTTAACATATCTATGGGTTTTTTGAGCTCTGTATCTTTTACCATTCATATACTAAACATGTGACTAACACGTGCTTATCCTATGGGATCTTAGAGCTTTATTTCATAATTATCAGTGATTTTTTACCATTAGATCATCTAGGGGCAATGAAGCATGAGCCGTTGATCCTACAAGATGCATGAACTTTAATTAGTTCATGGTCATAGAAAGTAACTTAGGGTAAAATATTTTAACCTAAGTTTATTTTATGTCAATAAACATGTCATAAATTTAGAAAAAAATATTTTATGCTATGTTTTAAAGCATGATATCAAATGACCCCTTCAATGATGTAAAACATACCCCTTTGTCTATGTAAAATATTTGAAGAGATTTGAATTTGATGGCCCAATATACATCAATGATGGTATCATGGATGAAAAATGACATTCAAAAGAATTTCAAATTTAATCTCATGAATTTCCTTAGGTTTGGTAGGCTTAAAGTTGATGGCCTCATGGATGTCAATGACAACCTCACATATAGGAAATGAAGATCGTGATAACATCAATTTTAAGTTCATAAAGTTCTTGGATTCCATAGATCTAGATTCAATTCAATCCATTTGATCAAGATCCATGATGAAGTGAGAGTCATCTAATCAATACTTTAGAATGTTATGACTATTGGTTTGGGGCTCTATTAATATTAAGCTTCAAATGTGGGAGTGCCATGTGGAGGCTTTACAAGGATCCCAAGCTTTGACCTTGTTGACCTTTGGGATGAACCAAGGGTCATTGATCTCTGTCTAAGTTCCCAAGATGATGAAACTTGTAATATTCATAGAATTCCTTTGGCCTTTGAAATTTCAATGTTGTTCTCACTTCATTTGATCATCATCTATAAGAGCACCCATTGATAATTGATCATGATCTAAGATCTAACATGATTGGATCCCTCAAATAATTAAAGTTAAAACTTAAGTTTTAACCTAAGGTCTTTTTGTATTAAAAAATATAATGAATCCTTATGTAAAGAACTTATGCTTAAGATTATGTTTAATAATGGGGCCCATTTAACCTTAGGCAATCTCACACCATCCAATCTTTGGTTCTGCTTAAGAACAAGTCATTGATCATGATCGTTTTGATGATATGGGATTGGTCCAAAGGGTGAAGGCTTTAGGACATTTGGGTTTCCTTCACTCCATATGATCAAGGGGGGTGATGAAGTGAGAGTCATTGGATCTGTAAAGGGTAAAATCATCTAATTCAGGACTCTAGATGAAATAAAAACTTAGGCTAAAGCCTTAAGACTAAGGTCTCATTTGTGTTAATAAACATTAATGGGGTCTTAGAATTAATACTTTAGGATAAATATGTAACAAAGGGGACCATGATTAGAAAAATTAAAAGGACCCTACCAATATAAAAGTTAGACTTAGTTAGAAATAAAGGAAATAAAAAGGGGAAAATAATGAAAAGTGACCAAGCATGATTTTAGGATAGGTTTTGGTCATGTTGTGAAAAATTAGTAAGCCTTAGCATAAATTTAGGATTAAGTCAAAATTATAAGTATTCTTTCCAAATTAATTCCCACCAAATGTAGATATGAACTAAATGTTTATGCTAGGTTTTTTGAAGGACAACTTTCAAAATATGAATCCAAGTTCAAGCTTTCACAAACCAAAGTCTAGTGAAAGCTTAAATAGAGTCAATCTATAAATTCTAAGCATGGTCCATCAGCAAGATCTCCATGAAACTTGTAACTTTAATACATGAGGACCAATTATTAGTAACAGTATACAAGCTCAAAGTAGAATCACAAATAAATAGGCCATTCTTACCAAAGTGGATGATCTTCAAATTTTGATAATGATTTAATCATATTGAGTTTTCAGTGTTAAGGTTCAAATTATCTCAAGAGTCCCAATTTTCAAAAAATGGGGGTATGTTGACCTCAATAAATGGTGACTTCTGAGAGAAACATAGAAATATGTTAGAACTTAAAGAATCTGGTCTAGACAAATAGCTAGGTCACTTATCCTACTTGATTAGTGCCATTATAAAGATCTATTCATAGTTGAAACAAGCCTTGTACATCTAGGATTAGGATCAAATATAAAAACATATCCATTATATGTGTATGTTTTTATTCCACTTAATATTTTCCATGGGATTTAAGGGACAACTTATAGGTTTCATGTCATTAATCACTAACACTGACTTGGAGCATATTTAGATATTTATGAAGAACCATGCTTCTAGTTCAAGAAAGTCTTAGGCATTGTTTTACTACTAGGCATGCATCCATAACCATGATAGAGATGCCTTTGGCTCCTCTTAAAGCCTTGATCCACTACCAGCTAGGCATCCATAACCCTAGTGGATATTACCAAAATCACCTATGCTTAAAAAGCTTTTAATTTTACACTGAATTCTTATTTTCATAATTTTAGATCTTTAATCCCTTTATTAAGTTCAAGCATGACTGTAACTCAACAAATTAAGATTTCATCCTACATGTGAAAATCTTATTAAAACCAAATTTAGGTCAAGACAATGTTTAATCTCTTATGAAATAATTGGGCTCTTACATTAGTCTTTACTAGTTTATCCAAATCACAACATTAGGTCACATCTTAAAACCATGGTAAGCATATGTATATGGTTCATACCGACATTCCTGAACATTGGAGTTTCAATCAAAATAATTAAAATTTTATCTGAGGGTTGTCTAAAAAGACTTATTAAAATCAAGGTAAAAGGAAACAAAAGTAAATGCATAATAAAAGTAGTAAATTATAAGGAAAAAGAGAAGAAAACACATGTATACATGTTTATATACAAATAAGAGATAGGAAGGAAATACCTAAAAGAAAATAAATAGCCTACCTAAACTAAGTCTAACCATATTATTGATTTACTCCATGAAAACTTTAGGGGTAGCAATAGAGAAGTAATGTTTTTAGTACTACCCATTGGTGGGCAGTGTGAACTCTACTCCTTGTAAGTATTTGAGTCTAAAGGTGTTATCTCCAAGCATGTCTACAATCTGATAGGGGCCAATCCATAGAGGTGTGAACTTTCGATCTTGTCCCTTAGGCTTAGATGCTTTATCCCAATAAAGAACTAAATCCACTTGTCTAAACACCTTGACCTTTGATCTCTTGTCAAACCACCTATTTATCATGGTCTGATGTCTAATAAAATTAGAAAAAAAACCTTTTCTTGTGCATCTTCCATCTGGACAATGTCTAACAGCCTTGAGTTCATAAATTTTTGGTCTTCTTCCATGTACTCCATCATAAACTTATATGTTGGTAACTTAAGTGTGATGGATAATGTAGGTTCCTAGCCATACACTAGTAAGAAGGGATATGCTTTAATATCCTACTTTACTCTTGTTCTATCATCCCAAATGGCATACTTGAAAAGCTTATGCCATTTTCTAGGTTTGTTTGTAGTAAACTTCTTAATGACTTTCATCAAGCTCTTATTTGTTGATTCAGATACTCCATTACCTTGAGGATAATGATTGAATGAGAACTTGAGGATTATGTTTTTATCATAGGACCATAATATAATCTCTATGGATATGAATTCTAACCCATTGTCACATACCAAAGAGACTAGAGTTCCAAATCGGGTGCATATATTCTCTTTTAAGAAACTGATCACTTATTTAGTCATGTGTTATTTGGTGGCTAGAACTTCAGTCCACCTTGTGTAATAGTTAGTAGCTATTAGAACATATTTGTGACATTATGATGAGTTGGGGTTTATTAACCCTATAAATTCTATCCCCCATTGGTTAAAATATTTATCAATCATGACTTGTTATTAAGGCATTATTACCTTTAGCTCATTTATGCTAAAGATCTAACATGAATAACATTACCTCACATCTTTATGATAATATTTGAAGATAATGGGCCAATAGTAACCAACCCTAAGAATATTGTGGTCTATTGTTCTTTTTGATAGATGCCCACTTCCCAACTTCTCATGGAAAGTGCTCATTATTTTAGTTGCTTCTTCTTTGGAGACACATCTCAGATAGATGCCTTTAAGGTTTTTCATTAAAAGATCCCTTATTAATGAGGTAGTGAGCTTCCTTGAGCTTCAAATCTCTTCTCTAATCCCTGGTCATACCTGTAGGACAAGTTCCATTTATTAGTAAATGAATGATGGAATCATACCACTCACTAGTTTTGAAGCTTTATTGATCAACTTGCATAATACTTAGGGCTAGTATTAGCAATCAGTTGGATTAAATCTTCACACCTTATCAATTTTTCAATCTTTATTTCTATGTCATAATATTAGATAATGAACATCCATTTACCTCTTCATTCTCCATGTTCACATTGTCTTAGCGTTAGCTTAGTCACTGGATCTAATAGAATACTATGCACCTTATTCCTAAAAAATGTATTGCCTAATTTTATTGATAGATTTAACTAATGTAAAGGCTTGTTTATCAATCATATGATAGTTTAACTCAACATTATTTAAATTAGTACTCATAAAATCAATTGTATGATTAGATCCTTCCATTTTCTAAGTCAAAACAATAGCAATAGTATCATCAGAGGAGAAAGAGTAGAGATAAAAGTATTTTGAAAAGTTAGGAATTATCAAGACTAGAGCTTAGTTGATTACACTTTTGATGTCCTGAAAGGCCTTCTTGGATTCCTCATTCCATGAGAATTTGGCATACTTTAGCATTTCATTCAATGGTTTGACAATCTCTACAAAGCCATAAATGAACTTTCTTACAAAGTTTATCTTTCCAAAAAATGATTTTAATTCCTTTTTACTATTGGGAGGATCTATCTTGGATATATATTCCATTATTTTAGGAACCTTTGGTATCACAAAAATACTCTTATTATGGTTAAGGGATATTCCATACCTTCTACACCTTTAAAACACTTATTGTAAATGAATGAAATGATCTTCCCTTTTTTATAAAAAATAGTTAGATCATCCATGTAAATTATGATATGCCTACCAATCAAGCCTTATAAGGCATGGTCCATGGAAATTTGAAAGGTAGATCATATGTTTATCAATCCAAAATGCATCTTATTATATGTAAAGGTACCCCACTTAGTGGTGAAAGATGTATTCATTTTATCTTCCTTTTCAACTAGCACTTGGTTGTATCCTAAAAAACCATCAAGAAAGGACATCATGGCTGAACCTAAAATAATTTGTATTACCTAGTCAAGAGAGGGAAGAGGATAATTATCATTTTTAGATTATTTAGTAAAATTTATAAAGTCAATACATAACCTAATCTCACTATTCTTCTTTCTGACTGACACCAAATTGGACACCCAAGTAGAGTGCCTAATGGGAAATGTTATTCTGGTATCTAACAATCTCTTAACCTCCTTGAAAATCATGGGTTATAAGATAGGATTCATAGGCCTTTGTTTTTACCTAAAGGGTTGAAAACTTTCCTTGAGAGTTATAGTGTGGATGTTGACTCTTGAATCAAAGATCTTCAATTCATCATAAGACCAAGATATAATATCTTTGTATTTTGTCAGCATCTCTTTAGCTCTCTTATTTTTAGCACTAGCACAAGATTTTCCAATGTTAACTAGTTGAGGTTGATCTTGAGGCCCAAGATCAACAACATTTTATTCTTTCCCACTTAATTTGTGATCCTTTGAAGCTTTATCTAGCTTGTCTTGATCAAACAACCTATCCAAGGTAATCATCCACTTAGGGATATTATTTTCATTTAATTTAATGACTTTACCATCAAATTTTACTTCTCTAAATGAATTCTCATCAGAATCATCAATGATCTAAGCTTCAAATGATCCTAAACTAGTCATGAAGTTTAAAATTTATTGGTCACCACTAAAAACCTAAAGATGGTTCACATTATCTAGGATAGAAGGGCAAGGTACAAGCTCAATATTAAAGTTGGGGGAATCATGGTCAAGCATGAGATTAGTTGCAGTAGAGGCAAGCTCATTAATATCTTTATTTTCTTCCCTCGAGATAGAAATAATATTTAAGGCATCAAAATATTTCACTAGATCCCAAAATTTAAATTTATACCTCTTGAGGTATGATAGCTTGAACTAATACTTACTTCTCACTTAGTTCACTATTAGTTATACATAACCATAAAATAGTAGTTCTTTAACCTTGTTTTTGATGGAAAATTATAGACCTAAAATGAGGGCCTCGTATTATTCAAGGTTGTTGGTACAAGGGAATTGGAGTCTATAGGAAGCATGATATTTCTTACCAATAGGGGAAGTTAGAACAATGCCTACTCCAGATCTAGATTTGTACCTAGCCCCACTGAAGTGTAACATACATATCCCAAGAATAACATTAGAAGCTTTAGGATTAACTAATTTGGTATTTTATAGGGTAAAACCCCCTAAATATAAACCAATTATGTTGACCCTTTCATTAACAACATTATACTCATTGATCATGTGTTTCATTCTTGGATCCCTTTCAACTTTGATTTAGTTTGGAACTCCCTTCCAAAGTATTCAAAGGTGTGAACAATATTTGGACATGTATCCATTCAAAGCATTTATCCACTCTCTACTTAAGAGCAGTCCATATGCATCAGGGATATCTACCACTTGGATATCAATAAATTGTTGGACCCTTAGCTCAGAAGCCAATTGTAGGTGGACATTTAGTAATTATCTAACCACCTTTAACCTATACTTATCTAATTATTTGAAACCTTATTATACTTAATGGGGGTCAAGCCAAGCTATTTACAAACACCTATAGGCATAATATTGGTAGAGGAAAAATAATATAGCAAACAACTTTGCAAGTTTTTACCAAACATTCTAGATACAAGTAAGAAGGGTGGGGACTCTATTTTGGCTTTATACATGGCTATATTTTCATTATCAGTCTAGGATATCTTACTAGATTTATTTGATAAAGACTCCATCAATAGGTCACTTTGCTATATGATTTGGGTAAATTCATGCAAGGTAATATTATATTTTATTTTCTTCATGTCCTCTATAATGTTATAACTAGTCCTATTGAAAGAATTGGAAGCATCAACACTAGGATTAGAAGTAATTCCCTTTGGAAGCTTTGGATTATTATCTGAAGTGGTATCTGGAATAGAACCAAATTTATTTTGAGGAGTATAAATATTCAAATTCTTCCTCTATTCTCTAATTATTAGAGGATATATCATCTTCAATAACTACTAAAAGGTATGAACCTCTTTAGGAACATCATCTATCTCATTGTCTTCTTGGAAGGGGAAATAAAACATTTTCACCATGAAGGTTTGGTCAGTAGGTTTAGATCCTGAGGTACCTAAACCATTATCTTTGTTAGGCACTTCTTGAAGTGACTCAAAAGCTTTACAAAATTCAATGCAATCAATCTCACCATCCTTAGTAGTATAATGGACTCTACAATAATCAGATAAAGTAATGTCAATGAGATTAATATCCATAGTCTTATTTTTAGAAGATGGTTCATTATTCCTATTATTATATAAAATATCATTATTGAAATTTTTATTGGGTCTATTGAATCTTTGGAAAGAGAAGTTCTTTTTATAGGTTTCTACAATATTTCCAACTTGTGTTTACAACTGAAGAAAGTTAGTGTTTAGTTTTTGGACCATTTTTAAAATGAACTCATTCTCATTTTTGGGAGGCTCTAAATTATGAACATAGTTTTTATTGGTATAATTGGTTGGTGATAAGGCCCTTTGATTAGTTACATTAAATAAATTACTAGTAAGGTGGATCAGGAAACCCAAATTTTGGTTAGGATTAACATGTCTTAGAGGCAATTGATTCAAATTTGGGAGCTGGTTAAGAGCAGGTATATTTTGATTATTAATAGGAAAGGCATTCAATGTAGGCATTTGTGGATTGAAATTGGGAACATAGTAAGTTATCTTACCTTCAAGTTACATGATCCGAGTAATAATTCAGGCGATAATTTAGGTGATGGCTCCACCCCAATTGATGACAGAACTTCTGGGAGCCATAACTTTTGCATCATAGCTCTAATTGACTTGTTGTTTGAACCATTAGAAAGCAAAGAATGAGGAAAACGTGGTAAGATGGCATATATATTTTCTGAATGAATTTTGACCCACAATAACCCAATGTAAGTGCCCCAAATTTCAATTTTAGTAGTACAATCTAAAAATAGTAAGTTTCTAGAAATAGTAATTCCTCAAATTTTGTATTGTTGTAAATCATGGAAGTCAAACTAGTTCATATTCATCGAGATTGGTAACCTTCCACATCCTCCCCCAACCTTAAAAACATGTATAAATTAGGATCTAACTAGAAATGGAAATCATACATCTCTTCTCAAGGATAAGTATATGTTTGGGTCTACAAATTTGATCAATAAAACATCTCTTCTCAGAGATAACATTATTTGAATTGTCTTGTTCTTTTTTCTTGAATTATCTTTCAACCAAATCTTTCAAGTTTTGGATCATTAGATCTAGTCATTTATGATCACAATCTTAACATAGGCTAAAGCTAGTGTGTTCATTAGACCTAAAACTCTCTTGATGAACATTGAGTTCATGGGATCAAGATCATCTTTATAGATTTCTAAGGCCAAGGCTTGATCAAGTTTATAAGGGTCAATGGTCTTATTGTACATATTTTTAAACCTAGCATTGAAATATCTAATGATCTCATTGGCATCCCTTTTTAGGGTGGTAAATTACTGGTACAATACATAAGGGCTGATTATTTTGCCAAATTGGTCAATGAAGATGTTATTAAATTCATCCCAGGTGGTGATGCAGTCATTAGACAAGTTTAAGAAGCATTCATATGCTACATATTTAAATTTAAAAGTGAATAATCTACATGTGACATCCTCATTAACTACATTTAACAATCTTAGTGCAAACTTAAATGATTTAACATGTTTTATTGTTACAATACCACTAGGACTAAAAGTTGGAAAATACTTTTTAGGATTGCAAGGGAGGTGATGTTTTTCACCTTGTACATTGATAGGATATCTTTCTAACCAAGCCATACCTTGATGAAGGTTTAATGTAAGAGTACCTTGAAGTGGTAAAGCTGTAAAATATTTTGAACACCTACACCTACCTTTGTCCTTCCTAGATTTCCTATGGACTTCTAACTCAAGCATAGATTCTATTGTCTTAGATTATGATCTAGTTCAAATTTTAGGTAGTTTTATCTTGAATATTTGAGATCCTATTGGAAATACGGTGTATCAAACTAATATTTAAAAATAATGAGGATCATATCTGCACACTAAGTTAATCTTGTAAAGTTTTATGTAAATAAACATCAAAATTTAACTAAGCTAGATTAAATATGTGTCCAATTATGGAAATAAGGCCTATATTTATAATTCTAAGCTCAAATTAATGTTGATATGTGAAGGATATACCAAATTTTGATCAAAACAAGCTATTCTAACCTCAAATACTATGGATTTTTAGATCTTAAGCTATTTTTACTAGAATTAAGCATCTAACCTCAAAAAATTTGATCTTTGTCTAAAGGAAGCACAAATATGGGTTAGAGACCACCAGGATCAATGATATTTACACTTTTGAGCAAAGAATTACACAAAGGTGTAAAGATAATATCAACCTTTGATCAAAATAAGTTAAAACTAACAAATATTCAATAGCTATCTTTCATCTTCAACACCATATCCAAGTCATTGGTGAGTCTCATAGTTACTAATTTTAATTGATTCTAGTCAACAATGAGATCTAACATGGCCATCCCAACATTATCAAGCTTGTAAAAAAAATTCCAGGTTCTCTAATATGTTGGCCAATAAATTCATCCAATTAGAGGGTTAGGGTACCCTTATGACTAGTTGCCTCCTTATAAGAGGTGTAACTAGTTTTGCATTTTTTGGTAGAGGATGATGAAGGGGCTAGCAAGCATTTAAGGGGGTTTGGTCTAGGTTGGTTGAGTGGGTGAAGGAGCATGGAATAAGGTAATATTAATCTTTTTTAGGGGGTATTTAGGAATAAAAAATAAGGTATTCAATAAGGGGAATGGTTTTAATTGATAGATGCTCACATTTTTGAAATTATATATATATATATATATATATATATATATATATATATATATATATATATATCATACCATGGTGAATTATGTCATTTTTGTTACTCACCTAGTAAGCTAGGGTAGTGATTTCCATGAATTTGATCAAACAAAAAGGAAAAATTATTTTATAACCTTTAAAATGGTCAAAGAGAAGGAAGTGATGAGATGAAATCATAGTGAAGTGACCTTCCAAATTAATATATTTCATCACTTGTAGAAATATCTCTATCCATTGTTTAGTAAGGTTAAACCTGGGGAAACCCTTATTGTCTATCTCCATAGCCTCATTACTTTTGAATAATTTATGCATTAATTCAATATTTTATCTATTATCTTTAAATCCATTCATCTCATTACAAGACATGATCATCACCTCACCAATTCTTTCCTCTAAGATAATTAATCTTAGTCTCCTCATTCTGATCGTTTACTTATTCTAGGTGAGAATGAAATCCTTTGAGAGGTTTTCATCATGTCCTATAATGTGTTGCATGAAATAAGATATACCTCCTTTACAAATTTACTTCCACACTTTATTATTATTCTAGACCTTTGAGTATGAGAGTGGTTCAATACGGTCTCTATCACTCCATATGTTTAGCTTGTTGCAAGAATTGTTACCTATTAACTTAGCCTATTTATTTTTGTTTCTAGAGAATTCAAACCAATTTTTTTACCAATGGAGTTAGTTTCAAACTTGGGGTGAGAATAATTACTCAACCAAGTCCACATACTCTTCATTAATGTTGCCTCTAGGTCATGCCTAGTGAGTTCATTGTGATGATGATTGCAATCATTATTAAGGGTGTTTACAATTTGATTTGGTATTTGATTGGGGTTATACCACATTACTATCCTTTCCACACTAAATCCAAAATTATCAAGGATATAATTTTCATAGTTTTCCTCTTGGTACACATGGAGAACATAAAATTGTTCAAATGATTAGAAAAGACTACAAGCATAATCTATAAGTGTTTTGATGGAATGAGATGGTGTAAATTTAATTTCAAGAGCATGGAGGATATTAAGGGAGTCACCTTAAATAAAAATTTAGGTTATGAAAATTTAAGATGCAAGGTGAATGCCCCAAAATTTAGTTGTGGCCTTGGCAATGTGGTTAGTTTCATATCGTAGGGAACCCACATAAGCAAAAAACACCAATCCATCATGATCCCATATCATGCATCACCCCTTACGAGTGAGTAATAAATAAATTATTCAAAGGGTTTCATCATATTTATAAGTTATTTAAGTTTTTAATGTATCAATATATAATTTTTTTGAATTATGTTATAAAAACACATATCATTTCTAGATGAATTTTACAAGCAAAAACTGTACTAGAAAACTATTTGTAAAATAAGTTTAACAATCTAAATTTTAATTATAAAAACCAATAATAATATTATTTTTTGTTGAACTAGTAATTTTAAACCATTTAATGATTTTTAAATTTCACTCATTTAATTATACTTTTTAGTATTATAACTATTTAATCTTTGATATAATAATTATAATCCATTTAAGAAAGTAGTTCAAATCCCATATTTTTAAGGTTTCAACAATGGTTATTTATTTTATTTAAATTTGGATTTGCGTCCATTGATTTTTTTAGAATAAAATTTAACACTTATTTAGTAAATTAAATTGTGACTAGATTTTTTTTGTAGATACTCAAATTTGGTCATGAATACTTGATAATGTCAAATTTCGTTTTTATTTCATTTTACATAATCTCTTAAATTGATCCTATTTTTCCACCTCACTCTATCCTATGTACTTATATGGGACCATCTCTTATCAATTATTATTTAACACCTACAAAATTAATCTTAATTTTAAAATATCTCTAAGCACCTATAGGGACCTTTTAAATTTTAAAATCAAACATCATCCTCCCTAAGTTAGAATCTATCTACATATGTTAAGATCACCATTCGATCTTGACCTTTTAGTTTGATCTTTCCATTTACCAAGAAATGATTTTTTTTCAAATTTAAACTACCCTTAAACTCTAGTTCATATTTTTAAGATAGGAATTTGTGCATAAATAAATTGACATTATAACCTTTAAGAACTAAAAGTATTGATGTCTAGTTAATATAACTGATGAAAATATGATATAATTGTAGGTCTATGGGTTAGGGTGATTAGGTAAGGATTCAAGGATATAGTTTTGGAATAAAAGTGGTAAAAGGTGATCATGGAGATAACATAATATTTATCATACATATTTTTTTATTTTTGAGATCATAAAAATGAGAGGAAATAAAATTCTAAAAACACTAAGTGTGAGTGATAACAGGATATCATAGCCATTTTTCGATACTTGGTATGAGGAATCAGGAGTAATTATGTTGAATGACACTAGATTATTGATTAAATATATAAATATGAATATTTAAACTTAATTTCATATGTGAATCAAGTGAAAAAATGATGATGCTATTCTATAAGATGAAGAAAAGGAAGAGTGGAGGTTTAGACTTGGAAAACATCAAACTGATGGGCTTGAATATGAATATGTCTAATTATTAGTTGTACTTCCATAGGGTTGTGATCATAAATAAGATTAAGTTTTAAAATTATAGGGTTTGGAGTGGGAGTATAATTGAAATCTCAAATTCTAATTATGGTTCTAATATCTCTTTGGAAAATTCTATCATAAACCATAGATATAAATCTAGGAAAGATGTTTGTTATGTGGAAGTATGGTTGTTATGGAAGTATCATCTAAGGTAAAATGAAATATTGTTTTAGATGTTTAAATCAAATATATTTTATTTATTATTATTAAAAAAAAATTAATTGATGTTTTAAATGTTTGGAAGCAAGGCTTTAGGCTTGTACATGTCTTCACAAGGCTTTGTTTGATTTTATTTTTGGTGTTTTCAGTAATGTTTTGTAAAGGAAGTAAATTATACCACTTGCCAAAAATAAGTATTTAGAATGATAAAATTAATATATTAAATTAAATTAAAGGAAATTATATTTTCATTTTTTTATTTTCAAGATTGCTAGGAATGGAAGTGCTAAAAGTAAATTCAAAATGAATGATACAAGTGTTGATTTTCATTTTAACTAGTTTTATTCAAGGTTTTTATATACATGCACTAAATAAAACATTTTTTTAATTTTTTTAAATTAAAATAAGTGATATATACTATAAATTTTAATTTTTTGAACATTTAAATTAATAACCAAAATTTTAAACTATGGTTTATTCTATGTTATGAAATTTCTAGTTTTTCTTGTGATCTAGTTCAATATGCAAGCTAGATTGAAATAATTTGAGTTTTAAAATGATTGTGTGAGACTAAAAATGATATTATTATTAAAATAATTAAGCTATTTATTTCTTATTTTTCTTAATTTATTTTATTTTCAAGAGAGATAACTAAGATATAGTATGCAAATTTCTATTTTTCTATTTTTAGGGTGTGTGTATTTGTGTCAATGTGCTTGTTTAATGAATATGTGTTGAGATTAAATTTAAAATATAATAACTTAATTTACATGTAACTAATGATAAATTTTACCTAATTTAAACTATATTAAATTAAAAAGAATGTTCTTTGAAGCCTTGATATGCAATTACAAAATAAATAAAACAAAACAACTTTTTTGGTGCAAAAGAAGATAGAGGAAGATGTTTTATTTTATTTTAGTATTTTATGAATATTATTATATATAATTTATGATTAAAAAAACTAATATAATCTATTTTAATTAACAAAAACAAAAACAAAAAAAAATCAAATCTTCCAACCTAATCAAAGATTAGAAAGTGATCATTCTAAGTATATGATCATCAAGTACCTAGATCATTTGTTCAATAATGAAATTGAGGAATCTTTAAAAAATAATGAAAAAATAATATATGCAATAAATAAACACAAAAAAGGAGAGGATATTTACTATGGTTGGACTGAGTCATGAATAAAATATAACTAGTTACAAATATAGTTAATTCCTTTCTCCAAAGTTATGTAGAGTAACAAGGATATGACCATAAATTCAAGAAAATTTTATCAAAAACAAAATTAGGAAGGTTAGGGATTTTTAAAAACATGAAATATTTAATCTTTGGTCTACTTTTTGAATTTAAAAACCTAGGAAAAATGAGATACTTGTGATGAAGGAGAAGAGGTTACATATAGGAGTTAACTAAATTTTTAATGTGAATTTAGAAAATATAACTTGATAAGGAGTGATAAAATAGGATTAGGAGTGAGATGTACAATATTGAATGTGAACACCAAATAAAATAACAACAAAAGGTATGAAAATGTGCATAAACTAAAGTCTCAGATGTTTATTTTAAAAATGTTGAATTACTGATGAAACCACCACATCCTAAAGATACAATATAATCCTACTTATCTAATGTTTACAACATGGTAAAATAAATAATTGATGTAGTGGTTACATTTCAAGCATGACAATTTATGGAACTATTGTGGTGGTTAAATTTTTGTCACTATAATGTGGATGCCATACAATTATTTTCAAAATTTTGAGGAAAGTACTTAGGAAAAATAGAATGTAACAAGATAAAATGAAAATAAAGAGGTAAAAGCTAATAATATAGAGTCCAATTTGAGCAAGCACAAATCCTTGCATCATCATTAGATTGGTCATAAATATTGAACTATGTAAAATTTAGGTGTGTATATATATTGGACCCTTAGGGAGATGCCTCACAATGAATTGGTGAGGGTGTTTTCCCAAGTAGTGGCACACTAAAATGAAAATGAGGGTTAGGAAATTGATCTTACTTAACTATGTATCATAGTAAATCCAGTCAAGATTCCCTTGTGACCTATGAGAAAATAACAAGAATTAAGTGTAGCATAACTAGAAATTAGAAAACATGAAAATTAATATTAATAGAGCTAAGCTTAATTATTTGGTATATGGGGAGTGAGGATACTACCTAAATCATCCCATTAGAGGAATTAGATCAATGAAAAGTGATGTTGGTCTAAAAAACTAAAACCAAAACAACAACATACCCTACAATAATGCTAAAAAAAAACATTAGAATTATTAGTTTTTGACACATTTTAGATTAGTTATATGTTGAATATGATTGAATAAGTGATAAAATTAAATATGTTGAAACAAAATTTCTAAAAAAATAAAGTTTTAGAAACATAAAAAATATTAAAATTAACTATTTATTTGAAAAATTAAAAAAAATGGAAATCATCTGCATTATTGAGTTTTAGGAATTTTGAGCTCTATATTTACTATGACAGATTCACACCAAAAATTAGTCAAATTGACAAGTGCAAGGAGAGGATGGAAAAATTATTGGTAGTTATGTCAAATAAAAATTTCCCATAAATTTAAAACATTTCTTAAAAATTTTCTTAGATCCCATGAAATATAAATTAGAATGCATGCCTAGTTTTGGGGGAGGGATAGGCTAGGAAATTTTCAAATAAATTAAGTTTTGGTCAATATTTGAGTGGATAAGGGGTGAGGTCATGGTAATGAATAGTGGATAGAACCAATGGGTTTTTAAAAATGGTGGTTACATTTCCTCCTATGATGGTTCCATAAAATATCATGGAAAAAGCATTTCCACCATGATAATTATGTAAAAGCCATGTGATGGTTACATAAAAACTAGTCCAAAATACCAATGGTTTTGCCTTGAAGAGAGAAGAAAAAGTTTGGAATAATTAATTGAGGCTTAAAAGAATTATTAAGAATTTTTTAAGCTATGTTTTTATGGAGAGTATGTTTGATGGAGTAGATTGAGGGACCATGAGTTCCTTCTAATGATTTTATGGTTATTTATGACTGATGAGTTGGACACATTAGACATAGAAATCATGCTTAGGATGACATAATCAAGGATAATCACCCCATTAGGTAGGTTTATATGTGACCTATTCACCTACTCAAATTTTGATCAAAACATTTTTTATTTTACACAATCCCAAATAGAGTGGACCATCACTTTCATAGATGTATATAGGATAATAGGCTTCTTGAATACGTGTATGGTCATGAATTTGAGATAAGACACATACATAGATGAGGATATTGGTTAGGTTGACTGATTTGGAGATCTTGATGGAGCTGATGTGGGTGTGTAGTATATCATTAGAATGGTTTTATTGGAGTGGGTAGTGATCACAAACATTCACTAGGTTATAATAGGTACCCTTGCCTCCCAACTAATGGGAGACAAGGGGATAGATTGTTTGATCTATATCTAGGTACTAATTGTTATTATCATTGAGGATAGGGGACAATAATTAGTATTGGCCAATAAGGTGTGGTCACATACCTACGTTGACCTATCATAAATTTTTAGGTTGGGATATATTTTTGTCATCCACCCCATAGTCATCATGAGATAGGTGTATGAGTGTATGACCCCTTATGAATGAGGGGTAGTGAGTAAAATTTTGGGGTCCATAACAACCACTAGATGGATGGGTATGACACTATTAAAATACTTGTAATTATTAGTGGTCAAAATGAAAATAATATATCTAATGTCTCTTCCATATCAATGTATGGTAGGATAGTGGGAATATGAGGTACCCACTCTTGTAGAATATGAGAGTGTTTGATGAGTTAGAGATATAAAGTTGAATGTATAAGTGTACCCCATAGATATGGTGTACCAATAATTTGATATATAGTATGTATATAATCTACCCTTTTCCTAGGTAGTGATCAAGGAGAATAAAGAGATTAGAGATGCACAATTAGAGAGATTGGTTTGACACCCTCCCACACATAGGACTCCCATTATCAGTGTATCTAGGAGAGTACCTAGAAGAGGAGTATAATTAAGAAAAAACATGTACATTTTGTATATTGTATTATATTTCTAATATTGGTACATCATTAGTAGTAATATACACCATCACCACTATAGGAGGACCCAAATCATTAGAAAAAAGTACCATGGAAGGATCCTTAGCTATATTAACATGTAAAATATAGAGGACCATATGGAAGAGATAGAGGAAATACAAATATAGGAATTGGCCAATAATATGTTATAGATAAGTTATCAATAAGAGAGGAGGAGGTTGACACGAGCTCTGATGAAGACCCAAGCCCTGACTAGTAAGAGGAAAATTACTACATTAATTTATAGTTTATTATGTTTTTATTGTATTTACTACATATTAATGTATATCTAATGTCTAATTTTATTTTAGGAATGCATATTTAACTACTCAATGGAGTATTATAATAGGAGACTCTCTAGTCAATATTTTTTAGGTGAGCACTAGTTTATCCTGGGATGATATTTTAATGTATGATGGTTTCCCTATAGGTATATGAAATCATTAAAATGATTTTTACCCTAATTATCACATATATTTTTATATCACTTATTAATATAGACATATATTTTTCTTGGTGGCCAAGGTGAAATAAAATTAAAACAAAAATCAAAACATGAAAGTGATCTTTAGATCACACACAATTTGAAGATTTATAGTATTAATGTAAAATAGCTTCAAGTTAGTTCACATAGCTTGTAAATATAATACCCAATAGCTTCCAAAAATATTATAATAATTTAATGAATAATTTATATTTAAATATCCTTATACAAAAAATGAATGTACTCAAAATAGATACTCTCTAAGAAACTTATAAAAAACTAAACATTATCTAATTACAGGGCAACCAAATATGATTAAATAATTAGAAAAGTAATTTATATTACCAATGGGCATTATTTATTTCATTTTCTCCCATAATGACCATTAGGAAGAACTTGAAGAGAATATGTAAGCTTCTAGAACCTTTCACGAGCTAAAGTATTTGTGAATATATGTGCTAATTGACCTTATATACTACAATACACCATCTTGATTTTTCCTTATTGAACCAAATCTCTAATGTAATGATGTTTAATCTCAATAGGCTTATTATTTCTATGAAAAACTATATTAATTTTCATTTGAATAGTAATATTATTTTCAAAATATAACAAGGTAGGTCTATTATGCAAATGATGCAAATATTATATCAATCACCTCAAACATATTATCTGAAAAGCTAATGATGGTTCATCTTTATACTCTATCTTTGATATAGAATAGATATTTTATGTTGTTTCTTGGTATTCCAAGAAAATAATACTGAACCAAGACAAAATTTATAACTAAAGGTATAATTTTGGTCACCTATAGAACCAACCAAATTTTAATTTGTCAATCCTATAAATTTGTTATCCCTTGAATACTAAAATTTGAGTCCTTAATTACATGTCCCTTTGATATATCTGAGAATCCTATTTGTTTCAATCCAATGTATATATTTACATTCTAACATGAAGCTACATACAAAACTCACTACATATGTGATATTTGGTTGAGTAGTAGTCAAATATATCAATCTACTAATTGATTGTCTATATTAAGTGGTATCAACTTGATATGATTCATTGGTATTGGATAATTTAATCTTAAATTCAATATTATTTGTTATTTAACCCTAAATTTAGATGTGGGGTATATAGGTTTAATAATACAAAATTATTTCTAACATAAGGGTAATAAAATTCTCTATATGTGAATTAATAGAAAACCCATATAAAAATATTATAAATTTATACAACTAAGATTGAAAAATAATAATAAAGTACAACTATTGAAATATATTGAAATAAATAATAAATAATGGTACCTAGTTTTTTAATTGTGGGTAAGCAAATCTCAACTAGAAACATGTGTAAAATATGTAGGATCAATGTTTTGGATCAATTGTCACATTATTAAAATTGTACATATGTGGACATAGACACTATCATCAATGTTAGTGTCTTATTATGACATATGTGTCTTGTATAAAATAATGACTTGATCTGGATGTGACCAACTTCACCATTATAGGTTTTTATGTTGCCTTTCTATTGGTGTATTCAGATCTAGATTATAGGTTCTCACTAATTGCTAATTGATCACACCCTAACTCTTCATCCTTGGGATGTTTTTGCTTAAAAATGGGTTAGTGGGATCATTGTGTTCATCTTCCCCATAGATAGCTCTATCAATATATGTTTCATATATATCTAATGCTCCAAGAAGGGCCTAGAAATTATGTAGTTATCAACTATATATGGTAAAGTGTGTGTCATAAGGGTAAAATATACCATATGAAGATTCATATAGTGGTGTAGATTGTAATTTAAAAAATACCACTAATGGGATGGTATTTGAATGTCTTAGACCTATGATATGAATGATCATATGTTGGATATGGAAATATGGATGAATAGGGTATAATAGATTTCTTGTGAATTGATTGATTTAGCTTTGGTAGTATTATTATTTTCTATATGAGTAATGAAAAGGATTATACTTCTATTTATACCACACTTTTTGAAAATATCTCACAATAGGTTTTAATAAGATAATTATTCTAACCCATGGGTTCTGATCATTTTGTAATTTGGATGACTTTTGGCTACTAGACACTAGATAAGGATCTAGACAATACCATTGATAATAGTGTCCGTCTATGGTTGGTAGTGTCTAAACGGATAGAAAATATGCATGGATATGACACTGATAGTGAAGGATGTTTATTAGGTTTTAGTATTTCATTATGTTACAAGATACCTTGGTCATCAACATGACATGGATCAGACTAAGAGATAAGCACTTAGACACATTGAGATGTTGAAAGTGAGCCTTTCATAAGTGTAGAGGTCTAGAACTAAAGGCTATATCTTGATTGATATTTGTAAAATGTACAAGACTGAGATGTTATACATATTAAATTTTAGTATCTACATTCCCCTTAATGTAATCATGCATAAAGATGAAAATACTAAGGTTAAATGAAATAAATACATATATGGGTGTGTATAACATGTTTTGCCTTTGCTTTATCCCACTTTAAATGATTTACTAGTTTATGACCTATAACTAAGAGAATGTTATATTATAAATTAGTGAATATAGTCTTAAATTTGAAATAATTTAAATGCTTGAAAATAAAGAGAGTGAGGAAGGTGTGAACATGGTTGATGTAACCATGTTACTACTTGATGCTTTGACTTGGTGAATATTATTCCTTATGAAGCATTAGAGTTGGCAAAGTTTCATACCTAGACCTTGGAGATATAAAGAGGAAGATTAGAATTTACTATGCTCGAATATAGTGTAAGCATGAGCTGGGACATGATGATTAAGATCATTATATTTCAATCACACAACTCAAGTGTGAATGTATGTAATATAATGAGGGTGAGTGATTTAATCAACTCATATTATAAATATGGTGAGATTAGATGATTCAATCATTTAAATTTATGAATTTGGATAGTTTGAATGTTTTAATGACTTCAAGCCATAGAATTAACCAACTAATACAATAAAAAAAGGCTAGATAATAATACATCCTAGTGTAATTAGTACATCTTGGTGAGTAGTATTATTGGTAAATTTGATTTTTTTGATAAAATATCATGGTATATGCACATATGATATATTTGAGATAGATTATGTGCCATAAATCTTTAAAATATGTTTCAAATTTATGAAAAATCAATGCAACATATATGCTTCTGACCCAAGTGTATATTTGAATCATGAAGCTAAACTAGAGTGTGTGCAAGTGTGGAGGCCATGTTCTTATTACTTACCCCAAATGAAGTATTTAGATACTAATTAAATGTATAAGTGTGAAGTTCATGTTATTATAACATTCCCCCATTAAAATATATAAATTGAGAAGGTATAAATGAGTGGACATCACCATGCCTTTCTGAGACACCCCATTATAATTTGGAAATTGTAAAAAATGTGGAGGTCATGCTTATATGACATGCCCCAACTAATATTCCCCCCATTTTGATGTGAGGGAACTATAATTTGGAAGGTAAATTACCAAAAAAAGGTAAATTACTTGTATAATTTGTGTATGAATCATGTACCATATAGGGATAACATTTTTAAGAGTATATATATACACTTCAACATGTTATCCATATACGCTACATGCTTCATACATAAATTATACAACTAGGATCACAATATGTGGTCATAGATAGTAATAAATGTGCATGATATAGATCATGTAAATGTATATAGATTAATGATTCATGATCAATAAAAAATCAAGCACACACAGAAGAACACTCAATGTAATTAATGGTCCAAGGAGACATCATACAAGTGGCATGTTAAAACATCACACAATAAAAATGAATGGCATATTTAATTGTCATAGAATGACATATAAAAATGTTAAATAAATTTAAAATGAAACATGGGATAAAATTAAATTAACATATTCAAATGTTCCAAAAAAAAGACAATATCAAGCAATGTAAGACAATCAAGTGATAAATAGATAAAGCATAAACAATCAACATAAACATATTATACTAGTCCTGACATATATGTGTTAGAAAATATGTTATGTAACATGGCATATTAAGTAAATTATGAAATATATTATTATGGATATATAAATGTGTAATAAATTATAATCTTGAACATTATAATTTAAAAATGACTATAAATGATATGTAACATGTATCAATTATGATCAAATAAGTGGATGCCCCAAACATAGTATATGGTGTGATTAAAGGAAAGATCAAAAAATTTAAAATGAATGGATCATGTGTTTACATATGTATATATCACACTAAAATATGTGTGAAACATATGTTTATATCTAAATGAAATGATATTCTATCTACTAACATAAAATAAACAACATAGATGCAAGGAAGCTAGTAGAATCTAGGAATGTTGAATATTTTTGTATTTTTAGAATACTTGATTATTATTTTTATTTTTTTAATATTTGATAGTAAAAAGGATATATTTTTTTCCCATATAATTAATGTTCAAAAGTACCTCAAATCTAGGGATATGATATGTTAAACTGGTGGTATGGCCAAGGAACATGCACATGTGTCATTTATGGATATGTAGAATTTATAGTACCATGTGTATATGTAATAATACTATGTGGAAATGAATAAAAAATATAATTAGTATGGTTTCATGGAACCTATCATTGATTTATCTATATTTTCTCTTATTTACATATAATTAGAACATGCTTATTTTCTCTTGATAATTAAGTATGTGGTGTAGGATTAGATGAAGATTTCATAAAATCCACTATGTGTCCTTGGTGAAAATTCCTCTCAAGTATGGAACACCTACGAAGGGGGATTTATTATATATTACACTTTTTTTTAAGTTTAACCTTAGTAGGATTTATTATTAACTATATTGAAATAGAGATATCTTGTTCAAGTGGATGTTCATATGGAATTCTAGGTACTATGACTACCATGTTGGTATGAATGTATTTTAATATATCCATGCACTATGGAAGGTAATACATGGATTTTATGTATCCAAGTTCATCCAAATAACATATCAAATACTCCTATATATGGTATAAATGAGAAATTTATGAGCACATGTGTTGGACCAGCCTGTAAAGGTAAATCAATCTCACCAATAACATGTTATGATGTGTTATTAAGGACAAAAGGTGTAATCAAGAGATTATAAAGTTATTTTTGAGATGGAATATGTGTTTAAAAAAGACAAAAATGGCTTCTCTAGGGTTAACCTTATAAAGAGATGGCATGATATATGCCTTTAGGTAATGTAATATTTGACCCTAGAATGAAAGTTTACACATATAATCACATCATTATATACTATTAAATAATTTCAAATTTCATATATAAACCTCCCATACTACCTTATTATGTCACTAGAATACTATATTTTATCCTTTAAAGACAAGCCCTCTTCCAACTTAATCCACCAATGGTTGATTTTTATGCTTACCAAGAAAGAGACACCTATGAGGAATATTAAGATCAATCTTAGGGATAATAAAAGGATAAGAGGTCTAAGGAAGCTCCAGACAACTTGACCAATTATTGGAAGGATGAATATTATCCTTCCCCCCACCCAGTTCCTCACCCTCAAGTGGTCATTAATAAAGGAAAAAATAATTCCCATGACTCTCCTGCCTAGGAAAATAGTGCAACAAAAAAGGTAAACTAAAGCCTAGAGTTATCTTAGGGTATTTAAAACCCTAATTTTTAAATCAATGAAATGAAAGCAACAAAATTTTGGAAGAGGGATGAAGATAGTCAAATCACACTCTTTTTAGATTGGTTTAGGTAAAAACTAGTATAATTTCATGAAAACTTGCATAAAATATGAAGATAATTAGTCCCATTGATAGACTCCCTTGACAAAGACATAACTTTGAGTTTTCCCCAACCTCTTCCCAACCCCACCCTAGCAATACCTAATACTAAAAGTTACACTAAGGACATCCCCCTTCAGTGAATTGTTAACAAATGTAAACCCATTCTCATAGAAGATGAGGATGGGGATGATTTTTCAAGGAAGGGGAAGGCCATTTTGACATATTCAATTTGGAAAAACAAAAGGCAACTAGATTAATCTAATGATAAACTCCACAAAGTGGGTATTTTTTTGTGTACCCTAATTAAGGAATGGAACTCAAGAAATAGATAATTTGAGAAGGTACTATAGGGTTTTATGTAGATAAATTAGGTAGAGAATGCCCCTAATAAATAGAGAGAGGAAAATGAAATATTTCAATATACTTCTAAAACCTCCCTTATAACTAATTTTTTGACTAACTCTCCTAAGAAGACCACAAAAAAAAGAGGGATGGAAGAAATTGATGATGATTTTCCTGAAGGACACTATTAAGGGCCTAAGTAAAAGGACCTAAACAAGAATCACCAAGGAAAATATGAAGGACAAGGTGGATATTTAAGCTCCTATGAAGGAAATCATGGAGGACACTGGGCCCCCTTGAGTAATACCATATTTATGCTCTTTTTATTTTGCCTTTTGCTTTTGGTTTTTGTTGGATCTTCTAATAATTTTGGTTGTATTTTATTGTTAAACCCTTGGGGCTTACTTTACTACATTTTACTACTTTTTTAACTATTAGGTTTCATGAACCCTATAAAACCTGATTGTTGACTTGATCAAATAAAAAAAATTCCGATTGATGATGTTATGAAATAACCTTAAGAAGGTCATAGATATAATGAGGTAAGTTATGGGAAACCTAAATATGGTGTAAGGTAATAGACTGAGGCTAAAGGAAAACCATACTAATAAAGTAAACTACATCCTCACTATCACCCTAAGTAGTTTTATTGCTAATACATAAAACTAAAAATTTTAGAAGGAAAAGGGCTAGGTGGAGCATATGAAAAACTTGGTGGAAGGTCATGACACTTAAACCAGATGCATGTCCAATAGTACCAAGAAAAATTCCATATGAAAAAATAAAGAGGTTCCTTCTTAAGAAGTATAGCAAGTGTTTTAGTTTTCAGTCTTGGTTTTTCTTAGGTACTATTTTTTTTGTAATTTTTTCAAAGTTTTATGTATGTTAGGTCAAATTGGTCTGGTACTACTTTATCTCATTTTTTTGTTTTTATTTCATGTATAACTATTTTTTAGGTCCCTATAAAACTTGAATTTTACCAATAAAATACAAAAAATGTGTTATCAAATACTATGACCATTTTGGTCTAAGGGTGTAATCATCATGTGTATATCGCAAATGTGTAAGGAGTGTCATGTTACATATGTTATCACTATCACAATTATATATGTTATCAATAGCACACTTATCAATCATGACACTATGTATAGGTTGATGATCAAGATATGGTTGAATAAATAATTAATGCATATCATATTCATCACTCATTATTTCACTATCATCACATGTAATATAAGGTCTTTGAACCATAAGAATTAATGTGTGTATAAGTAGCACTAATACAATATAATGGGTTCCCATAATGTGATGGAGGATAATGTTCATTGTAAGCCATTTTCACTATTGGATATTTCTTAGAATGATCTTATAAAGTATTTTTAAATTTCTTTTGATTATGGTTATCACTAGGTTGTGAACCCCAATCCTTTAGAGTATCATTGAAGGTAATATTTTAGTCTTTGATAAGGTCTTTAATTTTATGCTTCAAGGTATAAAATCCATTTGTAGAATGCCCAAGGCCTTGGTGATAGTCAAAATATACATTAGTATCATATAATTTGGTTATATGTCAACTCATAACAAATTTTATGGGATGATGGAAAGATATGAGATGATACTCCACAAACCACCAAGTTTAAGAAAATAGACGCCTAATAAATTGTGTAAATTATATATTTGGTTTATTGGATAAGATAAGCCAATTAGGTTATTATGACATTGTGTTAACCATTGTGGCTGTGTCATTTATAGGTTTTTTAGGTTTCACTTTTTTTATTTGGTTTGATATGAAACTTAGTATTGGATGTAGTCAGTGTGTTTGGTACATACTTGATCTTGTTCAAGTAAATAATTCCATTTCATGGTATCAAAAAATATGGCATAAGTCATAAAAAATTTTGAATTTTTTGAAAAAAATGGACTCATGTAATGGAGAGAACAAGTTTTGCTTTAAAATGTCTTTTAGTTATTTGGATTTTTCATTTTGGCAAACATTATTTTATATCTCAAAATATATTAATCATTAGGCTCATTGGTTCCTTGTTTTATATTTTAAATTTGAGCATATGCCATCTTTTCATTCATGTTTATAGATAAGTGTGTTAGTAACTAATTATTTATAGGTTTGAATTATTTCATTGATTGGAGTGGTAAATCATAAAACCATTAAAAATCATAGTATTTTAGGCTCCTTGGAAATAATTTGGTCAAAAATTTATCATTGGAGGTATAATCAAGACATGACATATAAATATCAAATATGTTTTTCAAGATCACCATTTCCATAATAAAATGTGAACTTGGGTGAAAAAAAACTATTTGGAAAAGTGTGTAAATATATTTCAAGTGGAATAGGATTATGTTACACCTCTTGTGAATTAATAGCATTAGGTGACATCATGGAATTTTTCTAAATATTAGTAAACTTATCTTGAAAATGTTTTATACTTCATACAAGATATTAAACATTTTAATCTTTAAGGTTTGAAGTTTTAAAAGTAACCAAAGGAGGTGTACCCATGGTTTGAGTTGATATAGGCATTGAAACTATTAATTGGGTTGCAGTGACAATGATTCCCATGAAAGATGTAGCAATAGTAGGATTTGGTTTTATGAAGAATGGTGTAAATATACATATCATGTTTCCATTTGATATACGATATGATGATGTTCTCAAGGTGATAGTTATTGGTATATAATAATTTATGGTGCCACTTAATGATTCACCATCACTAGGTGAGGATGACTTAGCCTTGACATATTTATCGATGTCATCTTTTGTAACATACAATATTATATACATTAGTTCCTTTTTATTATTGATATGATTAAATAGTTCTTCATATCTTCCATTTTAAAATAATTTTTTTATTAAGATTTTCCATTGCTTATAAGTAAAATATTCATAATTTGAAACAATAATTTATAGTAATAAAATATGAGAAAATAGAAAATCCTAGATCAATCTAGGATTTTGAGACCAATGGTTGGGTTTGCCTAAATTTTAACCAAAAAATTTTAGATGTGGGGTATCTATGGTTAATAATATATATTTATTTTAACATGAATGATAAACCAATCTATAAAAAGATAATTTATGGAAAACTTAGATAAAAAATATTCTAAATTAAGACAGCTGAGATTGATAAATATAAAAAATGACATCTACTAAATGATATTGGTATAAATAAGGAACAATGGAACTTATCTAGTTTATTATGTGTAAGCATATTTGGAATGTAAAAAAATATAAAATATGTAGGATAAGTATTATAGACCAGTCATCAAATTTTATAAATTGTATTTATGTGGTCATAGACACTACCATTAGATATGGACACTATTATAGATGTTAGTGTTTGGATATGATGCATATATCTTAAATAAAATAATAACTTGATATGGATTTGACCAAATTTATCATTTTGGATTTTTTGTCACCATTATGTTGGTTTATTTATATTTGGGTTAAAGGCTATCATTCTTTATTTGATTTATCAAACCCTAACTCTTCACCCTTCTTCACATTATAATGAGTTTGATGAAAAATGGGTTAGTGGGCTCATAGTGTCGATGTTGCCTAAGGACCCTTGTATCAATAGGCACTACCTACATAGACAATTATCTAAGCATGACCTTAAAATTATGTAGTTCTCCCTTATATGTGGAAAAGTGTGTTTACAAAGGAGAAATATATTATATCAATATGCATTCAATGATCTATATTATAATTTTAAAGAGATCACTCATGGGATGTTATTTTAATGGTTAAGACTTATGATATGATTGATCCTATGTTTGATACAAAAATAGGTATGAATAAGTTAGAATAGAGTGTTTGTGTAATCAATTTATTTGGATTTAGTATGTGTTTTCTTGGTATTTAAAAGATGAGGAATGAGAATTCTTAGAATTAACTTTATAACACACCATTTTAAAATATCTCACATTAGGATTCAATAAGACAATTAAGATGACCCATGGTTTTTGATCATTTTGTAATTTGGATGAATTTTATATACTATACATTAGATAATGATATAGATTCTACCATTCATGGTAGCATCCCCTTATGGCTAGTAATGTTCAGAAGGATAGAAAACATGTATGGATATGAAAATGACAATGAAGGATGTTTATCAAGTTTTAAGGTTTTTTGCAGTATAAAAGACCTAGCTCATCAGAGTGATATGGACCAATCTAAGTGATAATAATTTAGGTATAGTGAGATAGTGCATATGAGACTTTCAAAAACAAGGTAGTCTAGAACAAAATATTAGAGACCTAATTGATATTTTTCAAATGTAAGAAACTGAGATGCTATACATATTTAATTTTAATATCTATAGTTATAACTAACTTAAAAATTTTCATCTAATGTTTTTATAAGATATGTGAAGCATATTTTCTATGAGACATGAATATTCCATCTTCATTTTTCCATATTTCTATACCAAAAAAGTAGTACATCTATCCAAAATCTATCATCTTAAATTTTGGAATCATAGCTTCTCTAAACTCTACAAAAAAAGTTGTATTATTCCTAATGTAAATAATATCATGCATATAGATAACTAAGATAAAAATATCATTATTCTTACTTGTTATATAAAAAAATGGATATGATTAACTCTTGATAGAACCTTTATTATATATCTATGAGTATATCCTTGAATACCATGTTTTAGGTGCTTCATGTTTTAGGTGCCTACTTAAGACCATACAAGGCCTTATTCAACCTATAAACATAGTATTCCTCATAATATATTTAAAATCCAATAGTTTGTGACATATATATTTACTCATTAATGTATCCATTAAAAAATGTACTCTTTACATACAACTGATATATAGTACAACCATCCCAAGTTATAATAGATAATATCAATCTAAAGTTGTGCATCCTTGATATAGGTGAAATGTCTCAACATAGTCAATTCCCTCTTATTGAGTGTACCCTTTAGTGAAAAATATAGACTTATTAATTATTACATTAAATTTATAATTTTACTTTTATGCCCATTTCGTACCACCAACTTCTTTACTAAGAGGTAATTGAATCAATTCCCATGTGTTATTTCTCTCAATTGTTTCTATTTCATTGTTCATATTTTCAACCCCTTATTCCTTTCTTGAGATTCTTAAAGAAATTGTGGCTCATATTTTTTTAATAATTTGTGACATTAATGAGTAATTTAATTTTACTTATGACCTTATTGTTATTCATTCAAAATTTATATCTAACATTTGATTTGGTGGATGACATTTCTACCTTACTTTGATATTGTATTTCTCCCATACTATAAGATTCAAGTGCTTCTGTATTTACATTAACCATAAAATAATCCTTTATTTTTTATTCATGAGTATATTATTCCTCTTCTTTCAAGATAACATCTCTATTTATTACCAATTTCTTACTCACTAGATCATATAACCTTTATGCCTTATTTTCTAAATCATATCTATTGAAAATTCACTTTAGTCTTTCTTTATATAATTTAGAATTTTTTTTCATTTCACATGTGTGCATAAGTAAAAAACCTAACACTTTTAAGTGATAAAAACATGGATTATCTATAAAACATGCTTATTGAGGAGTCATTCCTTTGACTACATTTGTAAGACTTGTATTCAAAACATATATTTTTGTATTTATAGTTTTACCCCAAAATATTTTATCCATGTTTTAATATTTCATCATACTCATTTTCATTTCAACAATGGTCATGTTCTTCCTTTTAGCTACTTTATTTTTTTTGTGGATGATAGGATGTAGTGAATTCCCTCTTGATTTCATGATTTATGTAGAAGTAGAAAAACTGATTCACATTATATTCACATCCATTGTCTAACCTATTATATTTGATATACTTTTCAATTTTTTTAAAACCAAATTCTTTAAATCTATAAATTTTTCAAATACCTTTGATTTTCAAGTCAATAAATATACCCAAGTTTTTCTTGAGTAATCATCAATTAAGGTTATAACTTTATTTTATTTATTTAAACTAAGAATTCTCATAGGACCACACAATTATATATGAATTATCTTAAGAGTTTGTCTAGCTCTTATATATTTTCCTATTGGAAATTTGGTTTGATGTTGTTTCCACGTAAGACATTATTCACATGCTTCACCTATATTTTCAATTTATGGAATTACTTTAGCCATTTTCTATTTCTTAAGCAAAAGTAACCCACTAAAACTAAGATATCTATATATTTTATGAAAAAAGTTACTTTCATTCATGTCATTTGACTTCAATTCTTTATATATTTGTGAAAAATAAAGAGGAAACATTCTATCACTAGTCATCTTATCTCTAGCCACAACTTGATCCTTTTTTAATTTGTCACTAAAAATATATTCATTTCTATCAAATGTCACCTAATTTTTTATCCAACATATTTACAATAGATAACATATTTTTATTACTTATAGGAACCAATAAATTTTGATTAATGTTTGTTAACTCACCATCATTTGTTGCCACTACAATAGTTCCTTTTACCTTGGTTCCATGAGAATTATTATCTCCTAATACAATTATGATATTATTATTTTAATCCAAATTGATGAGAAAATACTCATTATATGTCATATGAGAATAAAATATATAACAAATATACGAAGTATTATTATCACTTGAATTTGTATTGAATCAAGAAACAAACATTTTTTTGTCTTCAATAGAGTTGTGAGCATTTTATCTTTGTGTCTACTTGCTTTGTCTAAAAATCTAATTCATAATTTATAATCATATTAAAATAAAAGGATTTAACATTCATTTTATCTCCTCATCTAAATCTACCATTCCTTATGATAATTTTATATTTTTTTCCTCTAAAATTACCATGACAACCTTTGATATTTTTTCTTTTTGATCTACCTCTTAAATCACTAGATTCTCCTCTAGATTCATTTCTATTAAAGTGTTTTGAAAATTGAGTTCCTTTCAATTTTTTGATTATTTTAGAGGAAAATTATTTTTCAAGGTTGTCCTTACTATCCTTCATTATTTATTATGAAGTTAATAAGATCCCACATAACTTATCTATCTTCATGTTTGTGAGATCTTTATAAATCTCAACTGTAAAAACTACATTTTAAAAAATTTATCAAAAAATTATTTATTACATACTTTTAATCTTTATCTTATCTAATACCTTCATTTAATTGACTAAGATTTTTTATCTTTGTCAAAAATTCATTAACCTATTCATTGTTTTATATTTTCATATTTTCAAGATTATTTTGCAAAGTTTGTAACTTTTTAATTTGGGAACCTTGATAAGCATGTACAAGTAGATTGTCCCATGCATCTTTAGAGTGATCAGCTCCACTTATACTAGGAAATATGAATTTATTTATTGAATATTGAATATATAGTAGATCCCTATTGTACATTTTTACATTTTATCTATATTCACTTATTTTTGCATCATTAAAAACATTCACATCTATAGGTTATTTATAACAATTTTAAATAATTTACCATAAATATTGAAATATTAATATAATTTTCATCCTAGTACAACTATAACTAAAATTTTCACATTTAAAAATAGGATTCAGACTATTGTTTATACCATTTACACCAAGATTTGCCTTTTATAAAAATGTGTAACCAAACACAAATATGCAACTCAGCACTTGAGAGGTCTCTCAATTGATATAATCACACCATGTCCCATAAAAATGGGACACACACAAAAATATCTACTTTTTTAATTATATTGTAATTAAATTATTAAGAAAACATCAATAAGAAATGAGAAAGGTAATACACCTTGCCTTTTGTTTGATAATTAAATAACTATCTTTTCTGAACAATTTAGCCAACTCATGTACACAATTATTCCAAGAATTTTACAAACGTTTACAAAAAATTATTTTTTACTATATTTATCTACTAAAATAAGATAATATGACTATTTTTTAAATATTTAACCTTCATCATACAAAAAAACATTTAATCAATTGCATGAAAATTATAAATCTTTTGTGTACAAAATTAACACTCCTTGTAATGCCTTGCTTAGATATGCCTCCTTTGCATTTAACAAAAGTATTATTCTAAGTGCCTCTATTAAATGAAAGATAAAATAAAAATATATAAAATATATGTATTAATACTTCTCTTATGTAAATCTAATTAGTCAATCACTAAATAAAAATAGATCAAGAATATTTTATTCTCTTGTCATGTCTCCATTCAAACACATATTTTCTTCTCCAAATAGTTTTTTTAGTTTACACAATGAGTAAAAATAATATATATATATATATATATATATATATATATATATATATATATATATATATATATATATATATATATATATTTTTAGGTTCTATTATATAAGATATCCATAACATTTTAAAATTATAAATTTATTTTAGAAACATAAAAGATATTTTAGTTTTAATAAAATTGTTAAAAATTATTTAAAAAAAGAAAATACATCAAACCACAACTTTCTCTTATATATTTATTTGCAGAGGCAAACTTCCTTCTTCCTAAGATATGGCTCGTAGATTTGGATTTCTAAGAAAATCATAAAATATAACTCTTATATTCTTCAAAAATATCTCCCAACTCTAATTTTTTGCCAAATTCCTTAGATTTAACTTTGATACCAAATGAAGGAAAAATGTGAAAAAAATAAAAGCAATAAAAGTGATCTAAATATCACATACACATGGAATCTTAATATTATTAATTCAAATAATATTCAATATATTGTACATAGCTTGAAAAAATCTTACACAAAGCTTAAAAAAATATTACAGTACTTCCATGAATAAGGAGTATTTATAGATCCTTATAAAAAAAATAAAAATATATATTCTCCATTAAACTTATAAAAAATTTAAGATTATATAATTACAAGGCAAAAAAATATGGTTAAATAATTATGAAAATAAATTATAATCCTAATGTGAATTATTGGTTTCAAAGGAGGCTACCATAGAGCCTTAAGTGAAGACTCTTAGTGAGATCATTAGGGTGGGAGGAGGCTAGGCTTATTAGAGTTGACAAACAATGGGAAGGATAGCCTCCTAAGTATGCATTAGCTAGAGTCAACACATGAATAGGAGACATAACCCACGTCACTCCTAGGCATTTGGATCTTCTCATTGGATAAGGAGTAGGAGTCCTAGATATTCAACTTTTGGAGGTGTTCAATAGCCTCAAGTATTCAAAAAATAATAAAATATTAGTTTTTTTGGCTTTGTCTATATGTGTTCAACCTTTATATAATTGATAAGAGGGATAAATTTATCCTTTCAACATAGGAATCTAGGCAAGCTTTATGATATATATATATTTTTTTTTGGGTTTTGACACTTTTTGAATTGGATTTTATCTTACTTTAATTTTATTTTTTCAATCCCTTACACTTAATCTCAAGTGACTAGGGAGACACATGGGCTTATCACTAAAGGTTATATTTAGGCGATTAAAGGCATCTCCCCCTAATGCTAACCCCACTCAACTAGTAATATGTGAGGGTTCAACACCAAGGATTAAAATACAGAGACAGATGTGAGGTTTGATTTGATTTTCATAACCTTTGATTTTATGTTAGTGTCTTTTATCTCTATTTATTTATTTTTTAGGATGACCCTTACCCAAAAATATTGGCTCTATAGAACTAATAATATGCAAAGGATCATCAATGAAGACAAATATAGGTGTGTAAAGTTAATTGATTTGAAAATTCTCATTATTTATATTATATGGAACCATAAAAGGAGACTCTATCATGGACAAGATTAAAGACTAAATAGTAGGCTAGAGTTTTCAATGATTTCAAGAAAGTATAGAGGAATGTGGTAACACAAGGAATTATGTCATGTTGATTTTGAGATTTTTTTCTAAATGGGAATAAGGTTAAAAATTAGATATAATGATATTATTCATTTAGAAAAAATTCACATGAACTCATTGCTCAACAACCACTTTAAAAAATGATATATATGGAAAATAACACATAAAAAATGGAAAAATAATTATTAAGAAAATAAGATAATTTGAAATAAAATGATTATATGTATAAATTTTGACATGTAAATAGTTCACAGACTTACAAAAATAATTACTCTCTACATCCAATAAGCTCCATTATTAAAATCTCAAGTCACCAAATATGGGCCCAACTAATTGGGCCTCAACTTACAACCTTATCCATTTTTATTATCTATACCATAAAAAGGTATCTTACTATACGGAATGTTCATAGATATTACTTTTATATGTTCAACACATGTGGTCTACATAAGCAATGTGATTTTGTGTAGCTACAAGTTGGTGTTCATATAAGGTATCTAACTACACTAACCATTCATTTTTATACTCTTCATGATCAAGGAGACCCTAAAGAGAGACATATAGGCTAGGCATTTATTCCTCAATAATTATTTGGATTAAAATATAAATATAATGGAATATTAGGCTAAGCCCATGGGTGTTTGAATACTCATTCTATACGCTCACACCTCAGAATAGAGCTGAAGGTGTCAATATCTTTTTCTATCTTTTAAAATGTTAACTAATATTTAAATTAAGGAATGTTTATGATGTCAAAATATAAATTAACTTATGATTAGTAAAAATATATGTACATGTGAAATCAACATTATAATATATGAAATCAAATTCCTTAGGTCTAGTCAATATAACTAATGTAATGAATAGATGGATGGGTGGATCAATGGATTTAAATGTTTAAGTTGAGGAATGGGATTTTGGATGATGGGTGGTAAGGTATGGTCATGATGGCACCATAATATCTCTACCACATCATGATGTTCATTGAAGGTATTTAATTTGAAATATTTCTAACTCCAAGGTCCATCTATATCACTGATGATAAGATAACAAAGTTCCTAATTAATGTTAGGAATGATGAAATGGGTATAATAAGGTTGAATTACTCTAGTTATTTTATCATTCCTATCATAATATCTATGCATGATCAATTTAATACATGAAGTGAATAAAAATATGATGAGTCTAGGTTTGAGGATGAAAGAAAGGAAAGGTAAATGGCTAAGCTTGAATGATGTTGTATTGAAAACATTGAAGATAAGGAGAAATGACTATGGGAGGATTGTTAATTTTTTTATTGTTCATCAAAAGTGGTAAGAGATTTAATGATAAGGTACAAAAATGGGGTGAAATAGAATAATTATAATTTTATCTCTATATTAGTATCTGTAGACACCTAAAATTGGCCACCAATGGATTCATAATAGATTTTAGACTGATTCTTACCAACATTTGCAAATCTAGCCTAAGAATCTCTAAACATCTCAAATTTGGCTTCATAAAATGCACCCATGACATTCATTCAAATATTTTAAAATTCTAAAAGGCCTAAATAGAATTAACCTAATCAAATGCCTAATTGAATTCATCCTTGAACAATTAGATGAATTATCAAAAAGGAAATTCAAAAATAAAAGAATATCCTAAGAATTAATAATTACCTTTTGTCAATTTTCCAAAATCCAAAATATCTCACCCATGACTATTAAATGCTAATCATGAGGTTTGGACACCTTTTAAATCTACTAGGGTTAATTAATGAACTAAGGTGAGGTTTGAACCCATTTCAATCCCTTTTGCTAAACCTATAAATACAAACATTTACCTCTCATTTAGGAGAGCTTGGGCATAGTAATGTTATAATGTAAGATTTGGTCCATGATTCAAAGCTATAGAGTTATAATGCTGAAATTCCAAGATAAGCCACTTTGAGCAACCATAAATCTAAAGCCAAACCAATCATGGTGCTAAGAGGAGAATGAGCCACACAACTTCATTTTCCAAATAATTATTGAATACAAACCAAGCAAGCCAAATGAAGAAATATCTTAGAGCATTCAAGGAAGGTAAGAAAGGTTATTTTTATTGGATTTTAGTTGTGCTTTTGTCAGTTGGTTTTCCTCACCATGCTCCTCCATTTGATCTAGGTAAGATAGTGTTATGCATGTTAGTATGGTTCCTTTCATTTTGATTCCTTTTCTTTATGAAGCTAACATATTATCTAACCACCCTTCGTAGATTATTTGATCATAAATGGCATTATTGATGGGACCATATTCACCCCATATAGTAAGGAGATGAAAATTTAACTCAAAAATTGACATTTGAATGCTTGAATTCCATCAAATTTCTAGTTTTATCTTTGATTTTTTTGCATTTTCAAATCTTGAATTATCTAAGATCTACATAGAGACTGATATTGATCACGACTGACCAACATCAGTTTCATGTGACTATTATTGGTTCTTCCTAACTGAGCTTGATTTTATGTAACAATCGTTGGTTAGTAAGAAGAGTAGAATATAGTTTACCAAGATTCCACTTTAAATGTTTGTAGTAACCTTAATGGTTTTTTATTGATCTTAGTACCTTTTAAACTCTCTATATAATCCTTACCTTACAAATTTTGTTAAAATTTTAGCTAATCATTCCCTAACCTGACACTTTACTCTATTATGGTTTTGTCTTTAGGTTCGTAGGTGATCGATGATGGATTTAATCGACTAGAATTGGTTATTCATGATTATAATTGGTTCTCTTAGAGATTGACTGACCTTGATTGCCTTGAACCATCATCGGTCATCTTTGATTGACCCTAGTCACTATGTGTTCAAAAATAAAACTTGAGAACTCTTTTTACAAATTCCATTTGATCAAAATAAAAATTGATTCAAAGCATGAAGATACTATCTAAAAATTGTAGGCTCAAGACGTGATTCAAACACAAATTTACAATTTTTGGATAATACAAATTTCATTTTGGGATTTTAAAAGTAATCTAGCTAAATCACTCAAACTTCATTTTGGTGTTAAAATGAACAAGTTAGATCTTACACATTTGGATGTTGGTGTTTAAAAATAATTAGAATAGCTAAGTCTTGGAAAAAACTTTATTTTTGGTGCTTAAAATGAATGATTAAGTTTTGAGTTGTTACTTTTGGTGTTTAAAAATGAACTTAGGCTAAATCTTGAACATCTAGGTTTTAAGCTTAAAATGAAGATAGATGCTTTTCCTTAAGTTATGTTATGTAATTATTTAAATCTTTCACACTTAAGCCAAATGTATAAGTAAATAACATCATAAAATTTCAATTTTATGCCTAAAATAAAACTTCACTCATAATTACTTGCAAACTATTTGTTGATTTGTTTGTTTTCAAAAAAATAATAGTGTATATATGCTCTCCCCCATCCCCTATAGGGAACTCAGGTGATCAAAAGTGTCTTTTCATTAAATTTTATGTCTTAGTCCAAGGCATAGAAATAAATTTATCTAGGATCTCCCCAAAACCCATATGGTATTAGGTGATCTAAAATCAATCCTAAAATCTTCCTATTAGTCTTTCTTGTCATATAATTTGGCTTGTGAAGGGGATGTCATTACCTCTCATGGTTTATCTATGGAAGCATTAACTTTGGGCTTCATCTCCCAATAATGTTTCAACCCTACTCTATTTTGGGATATACAAATAAGGGTACACATACTTCTATAGCTAGGGGGTTGAGCAGGTAACCTCTCCTTTATTAATAAAGGCCCATGTCAGGTTTGGTCAACTAGCAGATTCCACTAAATAGTCCATGGATAGAAACATCATGAAAAGGAATAAACCCTTTCATGATAAGTTGAACAATATAAAATCAATTAATTTGATGCTTCTCTTGTGATAACCACACTTGGGATCAATCTAGATGGTTATAACTTGTATATTTTAGTCAACCCCACTTTGTCACACCTCGATAGGAGTTAGGACAATTATACTTAGTTATTTTTGGTCCTTTATTATTTTATTACTTGGTGTGTTCAATCTATTTTTTTTTGGTCTATACCACATCATAAATGAGTTTGTTTTCTTGCATTACTCCATTATTTGAGAAGGCATTATGTCATTCATTTGATATATTTATTTTAAAAAACTTTTGTGTAAAAAATGTTGAGGATTGAACTCAATTGATATGGGTAATGTTATACTACCCAAATAATATAAATATTTGTGCCTTATAATTCTTTGAAACAAACCATTGTCACATATTTTGGGAGAGATAATGTCTTTACGCTACCCAAATTTTTTAATAGACTTGTCTTGTCTTGTGTCCAAGTTTCACATTATTAAAACTGGATCATGTGTCTTGTTGGATCTTTGTTTATCAAAATCATGTTGTTAAAATTTTACTAATGTGTTGTTAATTAAAACCCTAGTTTACCTAAGTTGAGTCTTTGATAAAATTTTACATGTTTGGATCCAAAAATTGATTGATTTATGTTTAGGCCTCGATGTGCAAGGGCTGATACACATATCTTTCTCTTTTGGGTTATGTAACTTAGGTTAATCTATTAAAAAAATTTAGAAACTAAATTTTTTGTGCATTTTTTTGATAGAATTAGTCTATCTTATATTTCCTTTTGTTTTGTATTTTATAACAATTTGATCATGTTCATGTCTAAAATCAAGTGTCTTATTTATGCTGAAGTATTCCAAGTTTTAAAAATTAAAATCATTATCCTTTTTTTCAAGTCTAGTTTTTGACGCTGAGTTTAGCCAAAAGTCCTAGCATTAACCTTGCTTGAGCTTATATTTTGATGTTTCATTTGGCTAAAAGTCCTAGTGACTCTTTTTTCCTTTCCTAGTTTAGATCTATTAGGAATATCTTTGATCCTAGAATTTGGAATCTTATCTTTAGTTCATTTTACTTGAAATTATTTATGTAAAACATTTAACATTAGACATTTTATGTTATACTATTTTTACCAACAATTAGCATAGACATTTTAGAGATACAACTCCACCCTAGACCAAGTTAGATAGAGTTTAAACCTCTTCGTCTTTTTAGACATAGGTTTTAAGACTTTGTAGAATTCTAACCCATCTTGTTGTGAAATATTTATCATATATTTGACCATGTCTCACTATACACATAGTAGAGCCATGTATAATCTAGGATATGGAAATGTTATCATGTAAGAGGAATTTTTTCAAAACCCTTTTATAGATGAGGTCATTTGGGAGGTGGATTCTTATCCACCTTATAAAATAGGAGAATATAGTCAAGATCCTTTGAATAATTAATTAGTTACCATGCCTCCTTACATAGAGAAAGATCAAGAATAAATGACCTAATATTTAGCCAGTATACCATCAATTATGGAAAACATCCAATAATAACGCTATTATAGTACAATGTTATTGATTTATGATGTAAGGGATTAGTATCTATTATAATTTACCCATGACAATATGCCAAGTTTAGTAAGAGGGCCTTAAAATGTGTTTTATAATGAATATGCCTCTTATAAAAACCCAAATGCCATTTTACCAATATCGTATCAAGATCCATGTATGCTTTTCACATAAAGAAGCCTCATGGAAGATAACTTCATTCAAATATAGATAGCATACTTGACATATCAAAACCTAGTGTGTAACTTTAATAATATGGCCATGTCAGATGTACCTCTTATTTGATCACACCCTTCTATAAGAGTCTTATTTGAGTTGAATGGCTAACAAAATCAAGGTTTTGACCTAGTTATGCAAAACACTTCATAAAAAAACATATTCAATACCCTAACCATTGAGGAAGTGTCTTCTAATTTTACATAGAATAGTGAGAAAAACATAGTGGACATCACAAAAGTAATTTCCAATTTAGACCAAAGTGGTGTTCGCACATAAATAACTAGTCACCAACCAAATGTGCCTCTAACTAACACCATTAGTGGTTTGAAAACTTAGGGGGTATTAGTTTCTACTTCCCAAACCCAGTCAACTACCTATAACCCTTAACCAATTATTTATTCAAGAACCCAACAACAAGGATTAAGTAGTCATCAATGACTAGTGTTATGTTATAAAAAAATGTGATGAATCTTAATCCACCCCAATATATGAATAGTAATATTACATAATAATAGGCATCAATTAATTTACCCATGTAATAGAGGCCCAACATATTACCAACTCAATAGGGGGAAACCAATTTTCCACCTCGCTAGGTAATAACAAAAATACCTATTTAGTCAAAGACTAACATGCTGATCCAAAACCAAATAATGTCTAACAAACAACATTCCAATATTGGTGAATGATATATGTTGAACCACCAACATGAATACACTTCCAAATAAATATTTTTGTAACCAAGAGGTTCCAATGTTCCTCAAGTACGCATCAGGCAACAGTTGCCTTTCATGTAGAATGTGACATAAGTTCAAAGATAGGGTCTTGGCTTATAAGTCCCTCTCAATCAACAAGGTATGACTAGTTAGAAACATGTCCCTATTCAAATTCAATAAGCATAGTACAACCATATTCCTCCACCCCAACCATAGTATTCCCAATATTAGGACTATATACCCAATCCCAACAATAATATCATACTATAGTATGTGAAATTTCAACAATCACACCCTAATCCATGCATGTGTATTACTGGTCCATTTCCTATCCAATCTAACATTACCTAGAAAATGACTTCATCATACCCCCAAAGTAATCCAATTTTGACCACCCAAACTCCACCTCAACAAGTCAATATTCCCACTAGTTTCTTCGAGTAAGAATTATAACAAATTAAAGATGCAATTTCCCTCATTAAAGTGGAGAAATAGACTAAAACATTTAAGTTGGAATATGTGTGTTATTACCCTTTCAACATGGAGTACTTTTAGATACCATTTCCTCCAAGTTATGAACCACCAAAGTTTGACAAATATAGGGGGAAAGGTGACCCCAAGGCCCATTTGATGGAATTACTTGTTACATACCAACTAGAGGCTTATAGTGACATCTACCTTTTATTTCTATTTCCACAAATCCTAATAGGAGAAGAATTGAAATGGTTCCTAATTTTCCCAAGAATTCAATATTGGATTTTGATGATCTTTTAGACAATTTTTTATAACACTTATCTTACAATCTCAAGCATGAGACTTCATTGGTAGATTTAACACAAGAAAAATAAAAAGTTAGTGAGTGTTTCATAAGCTATATGTAGTAATAGAGATCTCTTACAAGCTAATTCACCCACAACTTACTAGAAAAATAATTAGCCACTATGTTTACCAAAAATATACATAATGATATATGTTATAATATGGAGTTGTAGTGTGTGCATACATTCAAAGTGATCATTGATAAATGTTTGGCTATTGAAAGAGATGTCATTAACAAAGGGACCATTAAACTAGCCTTGTCAAATCAGAGCTAGAAACAAAACTAGAAAAATGGCCAAAATCAAAATCCAATCCAAATGAAAGCATCATAACAAACTTAGGCCAATAACTATGACAAACCCAAGTATTTCAATTGTAATAGAAATGTTTTAGGTAATAGATTAATAAAGTCATGACATGTTCAAATGGTATAAACATTATCTACTTGTCCTACACTTCCTTTCCAAATAAATCCTAACCAATAACCTCTTTAGCAAATGTAGTACATGTAACAAGTGAAATAAACTAGGCTAGTGTAGAAAATGCAATAAATTCATCAACCTATGCCTTTGCAAAACCCTCATCCAAAAATAAATATGACTACTCATTATGCCTTTCGTAACCTTAGAGAATCCATTGAATAATTTATTCTCAAACTTATTGCATCTAAATTAATTAAATAGCCTATTCTAAAAGGGAAAATTATTTAAGGCATTGGCATTCTAGACTAGTACATGCCAAATGAATTCTATGAATATCATTAGGTCAATGGCCATAATTTATAGCATTGTGTGAAAATAAAACATGTCATTGAAAACATTTTTTAAAATGGAGAGATCACATTGGATCATGGAGCTTCCACCTCCAATCAAAACATTAGCATTTATCAGGATCCTTTTCCTCAACATAACAACTAACAATAACAACAATAGTGACTAGTGGAACATCAACAACAACAGTATCAGCAACCAAGGCTAAACCAATAGGATCAATAAAAGTAATAGAAATAATAGTAAAACTAACAATATAACTAATAGTGTCAAAATAATGAATAGAACCAAGGTCAAAATGGTGAAAACAACCAATAGACTTACCATGTAGTGACACACAACTATAACACAGTTGTAGGCCATATTATAGGAGGTCATGTTAACACCATTTCCACTAATCCTAGACCAAATACCAATCAGACAAGACCATTTATAATCATTCCTACCCAGCTAACCTATGCTTAAAATCCTTCCTTGACCTAGGACCATATATAGGCAAAACTATAAGTTGGAATCCCCATGTTTGGATGTTGTATAAATATATTGTCATAAGCCCATGACCATGCACAAGTGTATTAATAACCAAGACTTATCCTACCTAGTCCCATTCCACCATGATTTGTTAGCAATAATGGTCTAGTACCTAATCCTAATTTTACAATCATAACTCAGTGGTTAAGGGTTATCATACTAGGCCCACAACCATCTACCACTTCACCTGTCAATCAACCAACCATTCTTCCTTGAAATAATTCCCATTATCCAAGAAAAGACGCTTGACATTATGGAATAATTAAAAAAAAATGTGAGCATTTTCTCTACTTTGGATTTTTTAAGTACATCCACTATCCATAAAAACATCTTGATAGAAATCCTTGGTCAATAAAAATTTCCCAATGACATATCCCCTAACAAATTTCAAACTTTGGTTAAAGACCTAGGTCCAAGCCAACAAGTAACCTTCAACTAAAGTGATATGTCATCCCTTCACCCACTGTATAATAATCCATTGTACATTAAAGTTTCCATAATGTGGTATAAAGTGAAACATGTCCTCATAGATAATGTATTAGGTCTAAATATTGTGTCTCTAAAGATCATCAAGCTTCTTGGGTACATGACATTAGATCTCGAAGAAAAAACAATCACCATCAAAGCCTATGATAATGAAGAATGTGAATCACAAGGAACCATTAGTTTACTAGTTATCATTAGACCCTTAACCCATGATACACTATATAATGTTTTAGATCTTGATTTTTCATACAATACACTTTTAGGTAAACTTTGGCTACATGAGATTTGTGCCATCCCATCAACATTGCACTAGTGTATCAAGTTATCCCATTCAAGAATGGAGGTTACTATTTGAGGAGATTTACATCCATATGAGAATTTCAAACATCTAGAGGCTGAGTTTAAAATCTATAACTACCATTTCAGCCTGAATCTAGTTACCAATAAGTTCAAAGGGAAAGTGATATTGATTGACTTACTAGAGGGAAACTATATTAACCTTGATACCCTTGATTCACTTTCCCATGTGTTACCTCCTAAAATGTCCAATAACTATACCATCTCAAATAATGGCCCAGGAGAGTACTTAACCCATGCCACCTTTCCCATTGCAAAGCTCAATAGAACCCAAAGTCCTTTAGAAGAAAAAATCCAAACTACTCATGTAATAAAAAAAAAATGGAAAGGCCATCAGTATAGTCCAACACCTATCACTTTTATACCAACCTCCCACCAAGAAAAGTACCCTATAGAAGGTGATGAATCATGGTTATATAATGACAAATTAGTTGATTGTTACAAGAACTCCAAATATCCAATTCCTAATTAGATCATGAAGAACCAAGACTATGAAGGAGGAGGCCTTGGACCACATCAATAGGGAACACTTGAGCTAATTTCTATGACTAGGTACAAAGGAACCTATGGACATGGATTTAAACCTCATGGGGGTAACCCCACTTATTTAATTTGAGTTCCATCACCAACAACTAGTGATAATGATGATGGCATCAAAGTAGAGTCTAATTATAGCCCATTCGATGATCTATTGCATACCAAATTGTTTGAAAATAATACCATTTGTACCCTTTAACTATTCATTTATCATAATCCACTACCATTATATTATCTGAAATTGATAGATTGGGGTCAATAAGAATCCAATGTGTTAGTTGATGATTTCCAAAATGATGAGGCCATCTATGATTTTCTAGGCCTTAGGGGAAATGTTCTATTGGGACATCATAAAAAAGGGTTCTCAATCAAGTTAGATCTTGAAGCCTATTTTGGAGAGTAGGTGAACACCCTTAGCCAAAGGAAACTGAATAAAACATTGAGTCCTTAAGTGAAAACCTCTTTGAATCACTTTTAGACTAGTGAAAAAGTAAAGATAAAGGCCAGTCTAGTGGTGAAAACCTATTTAAAGCACCATTAGATAGGGGTGTTTAGCATATTCAAATATATACCAGGAGACCACCAATGATGAACTTGTCTATGGGTCTAAGTTTTATCATGAAGAATAATAGTATTTCTATCGAATCATAGACCAAGATACCATTGATGAAAAACTTGTCTATGGGTTCAAGTTAAGTCTTGAAGAACAACATGCATTTGATTGCATCATCTAGGAGTTTCTAACCATATTGTTACATGCCATCCCTACCCTTGGGGGATTCTAATTCATCATGTCTAGGAGAACCTAAATAACTAGTCTTAACAGAGGAATCTAACATAGCCAAATAGTTTAAATCTTTTCCCACTATTCTTGAAGATGGTTTGACCCTTCTAGTGGAGGATACTTTAGAGGTTAACATTTGGATTCCAAATGACCCAAAATGGATAAAATTAGGTGCATCCCTCATTTAGAAGTGTTGTGAAGTCCTTACATCCCTATTATGGGAATATGTAGATATATTTACATGGGCTTACTCTGACATGCCATGTTTGGACCCCACCTTGGTTGTTCACCACCTTATGGTACATCCTGATGCTAAGACTATAAAATAAAAATTATTCAAGATGCATCTTTTCATTACTATATTAGTCAAGAAAGAGTTTGAAAATCTCTTATAAGTGAGATGTATTAGGCCAATAGACTATTCTAAATGGGTTTACAATGTTGTACCCATTAGTAAAAAGATAAAAGGAATCATAATTTGTATTTATTTCAAGGAAATTAATGAAGGTTTCCCCAAAGATGATTTTCCTATAACAAACATTGACATGAATATTTACTCTAGAATGGGTCATGAGATGCTTTCACTAATGGATGGATTTTTTGGATACAATCATACCCAAATATCACTACAATACCAACATAAAATAGTATTCACCACTCTATGTGGAACATTTCATTATTAGGTTATGCCATTTGGTCTTAATAATGCAAGGGCCACATATCAGAGACCCATGACAAACACATTTCATGATACAATGCATTCCATTTTTGAAGACTAAGTTCATGACATTCCTGACAAATCTAAGACCAGGGCCGATCATCTAGTAGTATTGAGGAGGATATTTAAGGTACTATGTGAATAAAAATTTAATCTCAAACCTATGAAATGTGTTATTATAATTACTTTAGGAAAATGTCTTAGCCTCAGTATGTCTCATTGAGGCATTAAATTTGATCCAATAAAAGTAAAAGCCATAATAGATATGCCACCATTGACCAATTTGAAGAAACTCCATAGTTTATAGGGCAAGATCAAATCCATTAGATGCTTCATATCTTAATTAGATGACAAGTGACATCCATTTACACACATACTAGATAAATGTGTAACAATTCATTGGGATGATGATTTTCAGAAAGGTTTTCAATAGCTAAAGGACTATTTAGCAAATCCACCAATTTTATTTCCTCCTATGCTAGGGAAACCATTCCTTCTATATCTATCAGCAATAGAAAAATCCATAGGGAGACTTCTAGCTCAACACACTAATAATGTAAAAGATAATGTTGTATACTATCTAGGCCATACATTGGTTATGTATGAACACAATTATACACCTATTGAAAAACCCTATTTAGCTATGGTCTTCATAGCTTAGAAACTATGACATTAAATGTTGAACAATAAGACCATGGTCATTTCAAAAGTAGATCCAATCAAGTATCTACTATCAAAAACAATTTTATAAGGCCATATGGCTAAATGTATGATTCTTCTTAGTGAGTTTGAGATAGAGTATGTGAACTAGAAATCCATCAAGGGAAAAGTTGTTGTAGATTAGCTTGTTGAAGCACCCCTTGAAAATACAACTCTATTAACATTTCAATTTTTCAGTGAATCCATCATGACCATCATTAAAACACCTCTTGAGTAGTATCATTGGAATCTATATTTTTATGGTTCATTCATAGCACATGGATCGAGGGTAGGCCTTTTGTTCATCACTCCATAGGAGGATCTAATCCCTAAGTCATTTAAAATCTTATTTGCTTGTACCAATAACATTTATGAATATGAATCACTAATTATATGGATTATTAAATAATCATAATGGAATATATCACATCTAAAGGTTTATGGTAATTCTCAATTAATCATAAATTAGGTTATAGATCATTTTCAAATTAAAGATGACAAGATGGTTCCTTACAAGGTCATGGTCAACACTCTCAAGAAGTATATTATCGATATCTATTTTTAACATATACCAAAGGAAAGTGATATAATATTATATTCCATGGCTACTATTGGTTCACTCATTCAAAAAAGGGATACCACCAAAGAATACCAATTTCTCATTGAAAATATACTAATAATAACTCACAAACCATCAATTATTATAATGATCTATGATATTGTTAGTCCCATCTATAATTGGTATTTATACCTATATGCCTATTTACATGACCATATTTTAGTACTAGACTTATCCTAAAAATAATCCAAAGCCTTCATCCACAATGCCTAACTTTATACCTTACTCAAGCCAACCCTAATCTGCTATCATTTTAATGGAACTCTGCTTCATTTTTTACCTTCACTAGAATCTACCATAGAATTATGGGAGGTTCACAAAGGATTATGTATATCCCACACCAATGAGGTCATATTATCAAAAAATATCTTACATACTAGATATTATTGGCCAATAATGGATGCAGATGCAGTTGCATATATGAAAAGATGCAATAAATGTCAATGGCATGCTAATATCATACTTTCCCCAACTAAGAATTTGAAACTAATGTTGACACCATAACCATTGGATATATGGGGCCCATATCTCATTAAAAATATAAACTTGGCCTAGTTATATGGCCATAAACATATCCTCACCACCATAAAATATTTCACTAAGTGGTTTAAAGTTATACCCCTCACTTACGTGATTGAAAAGAAAATTTACAAATTCATCTTCAACCACCTCATCTGCTGCTATGGTATCCATTTTAATATTATATATGATAATTGAGGATCATTCAAGAACAAGGATGTCAAATCATTATATACAGAGTACAAAAGATAAAAACATTTTTCCATGGCATATTACCCTTAAGGTAATGGTCAGACCCAAGCATCAAACAAAACCATTGTCAAAATCCTCAAAAATATTATGAATGATATTGGTCATGATTGGAACCTTTGGATATTTTATTCCCTCAAGGCATATCATACTAATCACCATATTACCATAGGTTCTACTACATACTCACTTATTTATAGTACTAAGGTTATTCTTCCCATTGAGTTTGAGTTACCTTCATTACGCATATCTTTGAAGCATGTCTTGGATGATGAAGACTATCAAGTAACTTGCCTATAAGAGCTGGAATTACTTGATGATAAACACATGTATGTAGTAAAAAACATTAAATCATATATTAATCAATGCCATAGCCACTATAATTCGTGTGTAAAACATAGATAATTTGAGCTTGGTGATCTTGTTCTTAAATAAAACAAAAATAATACCGCGGTTGAAAAGAAGCATAAAGCCAAGTTTAAACCCAATTGCATAGGTCCATTTATAATTATTATATACTATAGTTTTAGATCATATAGGCTCACCATACCAGACATGGATAAACTTGATTATCTTATGAACATTACACACCTCAAATGGTACTACGCTTGAGTGACTTGGTGTATTGTCTATGAGGACCATTTCAAGTTGTACCATATTATCAACATTATTAATTTTACTCTATCATTGCACCATATAATAATATTTATTAACACTTTTCCATTATACCATTTCATTCTATCAACCTAATATGTTTTGATCCTACCTACCTAGGCCATTTGACCTTGGTTCATCTATTGGTTAAGATTTTAATATAAAGAATCATATCAATTTTAGTAGTTGTTTCAAAAACTCCAGATAGAGGACATATTTTTGAAAAGTATGATATAAGTCTTGAAATTTCATCCTTCATTTATTTTTTCATTCTATATCATGCTTTTTTTGTGTGGGACTGATTATAACTACATATGGAAAAGTCAGTGTCTCACTAGTCTTAATACTAATTATAACCACCTATAGGCAAATTAGTATCATTAATATAAGTAATTGTATCTTAGTTATAACCAAGTATGGTTAAACTAGGGGAAACATTTATTTGTTTTGCCTTGACATACCAATTAGACATTCCTATGTCATACTATGCCATTATGGCAACTATGCCTATTTAGTTTGAATTGGCTACTACACTAGTCAGAATCCTCCATTGTATGGTGGAACTACTATGACTTAAGGAAATTTTGGGACTATGTGGGTAGTGATCGATAATTTTTGATGCCATTTTAGTACCCTTTTTCCATCATGCTCTCATTATTTTATGAGTAACTTTCATCATACTATCACCATTTTATGAGCAATTCGAGTTTGAATACTCTCACCATTTTTTCTTACAAGCTAAAACCATTTAGTATCTCATCATTCTCCATTGAGTTGAGATGGTCAAAAAATTCCAAAAACATTAACCACTTTTTTGCCTTAAGGATTTTAGGAAACCTTACTAAGTCACAAGAAATCACTTTCTACTTAGTTTCCCCATCCTTTTCAACCTTGTCCCATGCTCATGCTATTTTAAGAGACCATTCCTATTATTCTATCACATCCATCATGTTTTATTTATCTATCATCATTTTATTCTATCCCATATCCTAGGAGAACTAAATTTAGCCTAAAGTTTTTATAGGAACTTTCATTCATGGAATTGTGTAGGAATCATCCACTTACTTATTACATATGGAGATAGCTCAACCACCCTCTTCCTTTTCTAATATTCCACCATCATGTTTGTTTTTTAAATTTTCACCCATTTTCTAAGGGTAATGTTCAACATCTTATTTATATCATATTTTCTTTACTAACATTATGATTAACCATTGTTTATTTTTTTATTTGTGTGTTTGTTTATTTGATTTCAGTATTGTTGGCTTGATTAAGTCTATGTGAATTCATTAGGTGATTCCTTGTGAACTATTATTGAATCAGTCCATATTATTTCATCAACATTGTCATCATGGTTTTTATCATTGGTGCATTATTTTAAATTGAGTATTAGATTAGCAGTCAGTCCTTATGTATCTTTTGGCCATGTCCTTATGGTATTCTATCATGATGCCTACTATCAATTGTTATAGCAAAAATCATCTTCAAGAAGTCTACATAGAAAATTAAGAAATGATATCTCCTTTACACCATATTTAGTAATATTCCTATCCTAATCCAAATCATATCCCAAATAGAGTAATTAAATAATGAAATAATTATCCTCCTTATCAGTTCAGATGAACATCTCCCTACTAGCAGGTTGCCTAATTCATCTTTATACTCTGTATCAATTTGACATCATCATATTTTCCATCATCATTTCATATCATTTTTTAACACTATTTAGGTCCAATTCTTATAAATTCCTATAATAAAACCATTGCACACTATCCCATTTGAATTCTCAAAAATTTTAATAGCCGTTGAGCAAATCATTCACTTTCTTCTAACCAATAGGGGTTTATTTTCCATAATCAAGGTATAATGCTTATAACCTCCTTTAGGTAAACCATTGTACATCATCCCACTTGAATTCTCAATTATTATAACTACCTTTGTGTAAATCATTATGTTTCCATAATTTTATTTCCATTTAATTGATTATAACTACCTTTGGGTAAATCAGTCTCTTGTCACCCTATGCCTTTTTTGATGATTCTAAGCACCTTTAGAAAAATTATCACCCTTTTTAGTCCCACCTTTTTTTATTATTATAACCTCATATGGGAAAATCATCCCATTTGTCTATCCTAACTGGGATAGCTCCATATATCACTACTAATAAATACCTTTGGGTAAATCAATTCTTTCCACCCCATCATTTTCATCTGTTCAGTCCACTTGTTTCCTTATTTTGAGGGACCATTTTCCAAACCCCTTTATCAACCACTCCCTTAAGGGTCACCATAAACTTCATCCATTATCATTTAATTCATAAGCACATATAACCTTTTTATTATTTGATAAGACATTACTATGCTTACAACTTGTGATGCCTTCCCAAATAGGGGCAAACTATAGACACCTAAAATTAGCCACCAATGGATTCATATCAAAATTTAGACTGATTCTTACCAACCTTTACAAATCTATCCTAAGAATATTTAAATGTCTTAAATTTGGCCTCATAAAATTTAATTTCACTTAAAAATAAATTAAATAAAGCAAATATACCCATGACATTAATTAAAATCTCAAAGGTGATTCTTTGAATATCATTAATCACCTCAATGGTATTCATCCATCTAGTTAGACTATTTTAGATTTGATCTTGGAAAGTGTTAGTATTTTTAGGACATTATCTAATTACAAGTTTTTCCATACCTATAGAGAAGGGAACTATCTGGCAAATTCATTTGCCAATATAGGGGTGACTAATAAACATTTTCAAATTTGGCATGCTTATGACCAAATCCTACATAATGTTAAGGAGATCATTAATAAGTAAAGGGTATTTGGTGGTGATTAGAGATGGTACAATGGTTTTAATATATTTTATAATAGATATTAATTTCTTGGAACTAACACACCTTTTTTTAGAATATTCCATTGGCTTTCTTCTTTAGACTCCTCTGCTCAGTCTCTCTCTTAGGTTTTAGGTTATGCAAAGGTGGTGTGAGAGTAGACATTTATCTATTTTCTATGCTTTCTTGTGTTGTGAACCCATTTATTATACCATGGGTGGTGCTACTTGTTAATTTTAGCCCTTATGTGACCTGATTTATAATGAAAATGATGAACTTTAGAGGGATCTACATGTGGGAAGATTCACAAGCTTCATGCTAAAAATTAAAGGACATGGTAATCATATCTCTATCTCTTTTTCTAACAATTAGAGAAATAGGGTTATCATCCATAAAGGTAAGACCTTATCCATCACCTAAGGTATCATTACTTCTATCAATGATATTAACAAGGATGGTTTAAATTTTTATAGAAATAAATTTGAAAATGGTGCAAAGGGGAAAAGACTTCTTGAGGGCTCCACAGTTGATGCTTTGAATTTTGTCAAATATTGTATTGTTTGTTCTTCTCTCTTTGCTCCTTTTGATGAATTTGTTTTTATGTTGGTGAGATATGTGACCTTGAAGTCTAGGTAAAACACTCTACCTCTTAACCATCTTATTCTTCTGAACCACTTCCATAAGGGTCCTAGGATTAATCTCCCTTATTATATTTTGCATTCCATGGAAGCCTCTATTATATATTTTTAGTCTCAAAAGTGTTCCCTACCTCTTCATGAATGGTTATCATTATTTTACATCAACACTAAAATATTGTCTCAGTTAACATTTAGGCTTACCCTATTCCTCTCCTTCTCTCACCTAAAATTCCTACCCAAAGGAGGGTTGAGACAAGGAATCCCAATTCTATTGCCTCAGCTCCTCCTCCCCCAAAGAGGGTGATTAGAAGTAGTGATAAAGGTAAGGCTTTTATTCTTATTTCACTCAAGGAAAAGGAAATTGACATTTTTTAGAGTCTCTTTGATATGAGCCATGATACTAGGGGTTTTGATCCTTCTCATCCAAAATAACATGATATCAAATCCCAAGTTATGCAGTTGGAGGATAGGACCAGGGAACTTAAAGAGGATTTTATACATCTCAAAAAGAATGTTTATAAGGGTACAAAGAAGGTGAATAATCTTTCCCTTTATGGGATAATATTTAAGACATTTACAAAATATTGAAAGCCTTAGAAGACACTATGAATCATGTTAAAGGTAGAAAAAATGACCATTTGGCCATGAAACATGCCATTTTTTTTTTGGAGTTCTAAGTTAGGAAAGTTTGTACCCTTAGCAACTTGCATACAGAATTGTGGAAGGGTGGCACTGAGAAAAATAATGCCCTTACTACAAATTACATTATAGACCCTTCTCAAAAAACCAATCTAAATATTTTTAATGCTTTGGAGTGGCTTAAGAATAGTTTTAGTAGGTTTAGTAACTGAACTTTTCCTTTTTGTGATGTAGTTATTATTTTACAGGTTTGGTGTTGCTTTCTATCAAGGTTCTCCTTCTTGTTAATATTTCTTGTTCTTTCTTGTTGTTGTTTCTTTCCTATAATTGTGTGTTGGCCAGCTTTCCTTTTTTAATTATCCTCTATTATATATAACTTTTGAGCCTTTTTGTATTGGGTATGGTCCCTTTTAAAACCATTTATCAATAATAATAAAAATTAATTCAAATCTTGAAAAATTCTAAAAGGTCTAAATAGAATTGATTAACATAAAAAACCTAATAAAATGCCTAATTAAATTCATACTTGAGAAATTAAATTAATTATCAAAAAAGGAAATTCAAAAATCAAAGAATATCATAGGAATTCATAATTACCTTTTCTGGGTTGTCTAAAATCCAAAATATCTCACACATGCCTATTTCATGTTAATCTTAAGGTTTGGACACCTTTTAACTCTACTAGGGTTAATTAATAAACTAATTCAAGGTTTTAACCCATTCCAATCCCTTTTGATCAACCTATAAAAATAATAATTTACCTCTAATTTAGGAGAGCTTGGACATAGTAATGTTATAATGCAGGATTTGGTCCATGATTCAAAGCTATAGAGTTATAATGCTAAAATTCTAAGACAAGCCACTTTGAGAAAACATCAAGCCAAAGCCATAAAAACCATGGTTTCAATAAGAGAAGTATCCACACAAATCCATTTTAAAAATATCTTTTGATCACAAGCCAAGCAATCTAAATGAAGAAAACTCTTGGAGCATTCAAGGAAGGTAAGAAATATTATTTTTTCTTGCATTTTTGTTGTGATCTTGCAAATTGGTTTTCTTCACCATGATCCTCTCTTTGATCTAGGAAAGATAATGTTATGCATGTTAACTTTTTTCCTTTAATGTTTTTTCTTTTCATTATGAATCTAACATATGATCTAACCACCCTTCTTGGATTCTTTGATCACAGGATCAACTTATATGTTAGTAGTAGGAAAAATAGCTTCAACCTTAGAAAAAAACCACATATAATAAGGTAAAAAAATTATATAAGTGTCATAAAATAGGAAATAAAAGTTTATTTTAAGTGTATAGATTTTATTATCTTGTCTAGATAATGTCTTTGAAAATGATATACTTTAGTGCTTGTGTTTTTTTTGACAAGGTATTTTCTAGATGCTTTGAGTTGTTTTGGAAATGTTTGGAAAAGGGAAATGAATTAATCTACTTGTTTAAATAGAATTCTAAATGAAATTAATTAATGAATAGTGAAATAAAATTAAATGAAAGTGATTTTTTTTCATTTTCAATATTTTAAATGCATGCGAACTTAAAACTAAAATTCTGAAGGAAATATTCAATTGTTAGTTTTTGTTAGTTTTTTCTGGCTTACAATATGATTTATCTAATGTAATATAAATGTTTTATTTTTTGGATATTATTTAATCTATATGACATAATATTATGAAAATTATATTTTATAACATTCAAATATTAAAATAATTTTTTTAATCATAACAAGCACACTTACCAATAATTCAAAAAAATGGCTTCACTTATAGAAGATATAAATTGGTTTTAAAAGTTTTGCATGCTTATGCATGAAATGAAATTAACTAAGGATGATAGAATTAAATTTTAGTGTTACTATTTTATGATTTTAATATCATAAAATAAAACTATTTAACTAATAAAATTAATGGATTCTGAATCTAGTATGGAAGGTTTGAGTATTTAGGTTTTTTAAGCTTGTCTTTTTTTTGTGTGTGTGGGGGGTTTAAAACTAATTTATGTATAAAATATAGTTTAAAAATAAAAGTAAAATACTATAGCTAGTTTTACCTACTTTTATTATTTGATTGATACACTCTATGTGATGTGTGACACTACATTATTGAAAGGAAATTAACATGAAATTAAAAAACAATAAACTTAGGTAGTTTTTGTATAAAATAGAATGAATAGAGAAGTATTTGTTTTATTTTTATTTGGTGTTTTTTTCTATATATGTAGCTAAGATAATAAACAAATAAAATTAAATGTTTCTAATATTATAAATGAAAATGATACTAAAAATAAATCCTCCAACCTGGTCGATGGCTATTATTGATATTTTTTCCCTAAAATGTCAAAATATATAGTAACCTAAGGGAGACCCATTATTTTTTTGTAAAAATGCCTTAAAATGACCTAGATACTCTTTTTTCCCAAGATAGTGGAAACTAGAGATTTGCATGTAAATTGTAACAAGCAAAATTGCAAATTGCATCCCAACCTCTGCTTCCCACTTTACACATATCTGGAGGAAAGTGGAGATTCAAATGCAATTTTCAATTTAAAAACTTGAAAATTTATTTCTAACCTTTGTTTCCCACTTAACTTATAATCATCAAAAATCAAAACCCCACTCATAATTTTCAACTTGTAATGTTACAAATTGTGAATGGAGCTACCTTCTACCAAACACCTTCACTAGGGAAATCAGAGATTTGAATGCAATTTGAAGCTTTCAAAATTAAAAATTTATTTCCAACCTTTGATTCTCGTGCATCAATCCTATTGGAAGTTGGAACTCTAGTTACAATTTGTAAGTTACAAATTTACAAATTGTAAGTTGAGTCTTGTTTCACACCGACTATCCTTCCTATGGAAATTGGAACCCTGGTTGTGCTTTGTAACTTGAAAAGTTTCAAATTATGTCTCAAGTTCCACTTCTAATCTTCCTGATGGAATGTAAAAGTTAGAGTGGAAATTGAAAATCTACAAAATTTCAAAATTGATCTAAGACTCTGAAGTTCTAAACTTCTTGCCAACCACCAAATTAGGTTGCATTAATTACAATATTAGGGTTATATTAATGGAAATGGGTTAATGAAAAAATCATTGTTTAATTTTTTAAGTGTGAAATCAAATTTTTTTGAAGCCAAACCATAACCAAGCCACACTGCTAGTTAATGTTGTGCCTCAATCACGTAGCCACAAATCATGAACACCATTACCATCTCATATAAAATGGTATTCCTCTATTTCTTAAAGTATTTCCCAAAAAAAATATATTTATAGAAAAAAAACTTAGTTTCCATTTTTCATGAAAAATTTAGGGGTTTCATTTGCTCACGTTGCTTGCTTTCATTTTTCTCAAAGTTTGTTTTCTTATTTAAGTTCCTTCTATTTTATAGCTATTAAGAATCTAGGGTTTTGAATTTCTTATAAACCATTATAATATTCATTTAATATTCCCCAAATAGACCCATAGATTTTTGAATTTTAATACCAAGTCTAAAACCCATAGAGTTCTCACCTACATAAGTAATCCCACAACTCTGTGGACAATCCTAGTGTAAAAGTAACTCCAAATCCCCATTGAGGATTTTAACTACAGTTTAAAATTCAAAACCCATCAACAGTTTTATAAAAACTTGAAAGTGTGTTTTACATGTCTAAATCCCATTATAAATTTTACCTAAAGTTATAACTCTAAAGTTTGATGGAACTTTTACTTGTGTTTTGCAGTCCTAAATCCTTCCAACTCTACAGTTGGTTTTTCCACATCAAATTTCATAGAACCCATGTCTAGAAAAAATTATGTTTAAATCCAAAGGAACTAGTGTCCCACTTATCTTATAATATAACACTAATAAAATCATAGACATATATTTATGTCACATTGGCCTACGCAATTTATTGACAAGGGTAAAGTTTGAATTCAAAAATGATTAGATTTAGATAATTTACAACTATGGACTAGCCTAGGTAGCAACTTTACCCTTATTAGTGTAGATCCTTGATATTATTCTGACATTAGTGAATCACTATGATGCGAAGAATAGAGAAGTATTAAATGACAAGGGATAAAGGATTTTAAATTTGGACGTTGACTTCATAGACTCAGTGTTCTTGATTCTAGAATATGAAAGTTATCTCGATATAACTCCCAACTCATCCAAGAATTTTTATCAGGATAATAATATTAAATGTATAAGGGTAATTAATAAAAAATGGATAAACATTCCTAGGCCTAAATTTACAAGACTACCCAGAACCTTGGTAAGAATAGAATTTAATGAAGTGGGTGATTTAATCATACTCTTGTATAAAGTCATTGGGAACCTCGATGCCAAGAAATTTCAACATTGGATACACTAATACATATGGGTAATCCACCAAAATAAGTAGTATATCCATTGGGATTATCTAATAAGTAACTCTATCCATAAATAATTTATGGAAGTCGAAAATACATGGAAGTTCTATATGACTTCATATCTAGTCTACATACTAGTAAAGGGAAGAGCCTTCCCAAGATTGAATATAGTACATGACAAGGTTAACAAGGTCTTTAATTATTACCCTAACCCAACCCTTAAGGAAATTAGGAAAAAATTCAAAAGTATAAATGATGCATTCATATATTGCATCATAGTCATGTTTTATAAAGAACTAGAAAAAAAGAGATTCTCTGATGTTGCTACTTCTGAGACATGAACTAGGAATCTTATTTAATTAAATTCCCCACATACTCATACATCAGAATAAGATTATTAAGTGGTTGTACTTACACCCTCCCAAGATATGTAAGTGATAAATCAACTTTAATGTAACTTGTTAGGTAACTTGTAGAGACTCATAAATTCTTATCAAGTAAAAAAAAGGTGGGAATCCATTTTACTATTAGTATAGGGAGGTATACATTCCCTTCCTTATCCAAATCCAAGTGTGTAGAAACTGAGACTACTTAGATGACCTTGAGATATCTCAAGGTAAGGCTATATTATGATGTAAGAGGTAGCATTACTAGTATATTAGGTATCATAACATATTCCCATGTTCTCTATTATGAAGACCACTAGGAAGACCTAAAAGATGAAAAAAAAGTGAGACTACAATATTATTCAAGGATGACCCTAGATTAGATCAAGGATTTTAAAATGTCACTAGTCCTAAAGGAATTTTTAGATGATGAGTGTCTAATAGACAATGTTGAATCTGATAATAATATCTTTCCTAAATCCATTCCATTAGTTAGGTCATCCATCCCTTAGTCCTCATTAATGGATAACACCACCAATGTAATAAATAGAATAATCAACTAGATTAGAAGTAAAGCAGTCAAGGTGACCAAGGAAACCATGAGCATTAGTGATTAGTAAAGAGAGGTTAAGGAATTGACAATAAAAGGTTCTAGTAGTGGAACCCAAATATAATAGGTGAAAAGGCTAGTGGTATCACACAAAATAAAGTAAAAGCAAAAGGATAAAATAGGTCAATATAGTGGCCAAGGAGTAGAAGAAGATCAACCAATAGTAATTTTAGCTAAAAACACAACTAATATTGAAGAAAAAATAGTTTCTCCCTTATCTCTATCATTCCACCATATTCAATACCTCCTCCTCCTATCTTCACTCCATCATCACATCAAAAAATTACCCCCTCCATTCTTAGTAGCTCACCTATGCCAATAAATCCATTTCTAATAGTTAAATCAACATAATTGGACACTAGGGATTCAATACCACTCTCCTCTTCCAAAAATACTCCCTCTTCAACAATTTAACTCCCCTCTTTCAAAATCCCTTCCATAACATCCCTAATAACCACAACCACCCCATTAATCGCTAATACCACAAAATAATGCATAGTTATGGATTCAATCATCTCTACTAAAATCCTATTATCCATCCCAACCTCTAGGATAGATACTGATTCATTTCCATCTCACATAAATTTCCTTGTTACATCAACCTTGAGTGTCCCCATATAATTAATTGATTTATTCATGGCTCTAGATTCCACACACCCACAAGTTCCCATTTTTCAACTACTTGTGCCTATCCCTCCATTAGTGTCACTTCCATATCCCATAGTCTTAGTAGGCACATCCATTTACACTACACCAATTTATTCCATTTCCACAATAGCTTAAAACACAAATAAGGAGGTATAAATACATAAAATAATCTATACAGTTGTGGCTACTCAACCCATAGATGGGTAAGAGGTTTTCAAAACATTAGTCAAAGATTTAGTGGTCATATCAATAATAGATATAACACTCATAACCATAAACACTAGTGTAAAAACTTCAACTAAAAATTCATAGTTGGTAGTGAAAGATAATATGATGTTACTCCAAGTTGTCTAGTGCAATCAATGGGGAAGAAATGGAAACAAATGTTGTCACTTAGTACACTTGATTTTGGAGTTTCATATGCATCAAAGAGATCAAGGGAGGGTCTTAGAACCATATCAAAAATACTATATGATTCATTAAGGGATAAATATGTATAAATTATAGTCCACACTCTAGATAAACAAAAATAATATCTGGTGGTGGGGGATTACTAAATATCAAAGGTTCACCTAGGTCATCCTAAAAGAGAGGGATTGAAACATGATGTTTAATCAAGTATTAAATCTCTTTTTAAGAAAATGGATAGTGAAAAGGTCATAAAGGATGAATTAAAGAGTAAGTTTAAACAACTGATGACTGGACTAAATAAGTTCATTGATCTTACTACCCAAACCAACATAATCTATTACTCAGATCTCCAATAGAGAACCACTTGATGTAGTAATAGAGATTAGTGGTATGAGAAGCAATAGAAAGGATTGGGTAGAAGATTTAATTTCAAATGGGAATATATTCATTGAGTTATCAATGGACTAATATAAATCTCTAAAATATGGATGGGCAACTTTGAATACATAAATGAGTAAATATGAGGAAGAGATAGAAATGTTGAACCTATTCTACCCAAATTTGTAAGTTATGGACATGATTGAAACTAACACCCTCATTATAGAAAAGATAATGGAAAATTATACAAAGCATGAGGAATTGGATAGGATAACCAACTTCAAAATAAAAATACTCACAGAGAATACTGATAAAGCTAATGCTACATATGATAACGTCACAGATATGATCTATGACATTGAATATTTTCTTAATGAGTTGTCATGTAAAGTAGCAAATCATCAAGACTAAATTATTTTAGTATAGGAGGTTCAATACATGTTTAAATAAGTGGTAAAGATAGAGTTAGTAGGAGATACAACATTCAACTTGAGTTCCATCCACCCATTAATCAAGTATCATAATACACTAGATCAGATGGGGAAGGACACTAAAATATATAGGGCTTCACAAAGGGAACTCTTTGAAACACTTTTATAATGTGAAATAAGTAACCTATACTCATTAGATCCTGATGAGGATTGTGTTTTAGAGATCTTCGAAAGCTTTGATGTTTATATTGAGAAGACATAGGCAAAGAAAGAAAAAGAATATTTAGATGTTATGGTTGGAGAATAATTATTTCAATCACATACATTATGTATATTACATTTTCTTGTTACAAAAAAAACTATAAAGTTTCATATTACAAATTTCAACTATCATTTTGGTAGCTCTTTTGAGAAAGAGTGTCTTGTAGCTTTCAAGTTCCATTTGGATAGGTTGAAAATTTGTAAAAATAAAACTTTTGAATTTCACTTTTCTTTTTGACAAAGTTTGAGTTGATTACTTTAAAAAAAACATTTTGTAAATTGCATTTCCAATTTTTTCAAAGTTATATGACTTAAAAAGTTGTAAAAGTCATAATTGAAAAATACAAGTTAGGTTTTCTAAACATAACCTAAGATATCTAAAATATTACTATTATTCTAATTATGAGTTCATTTTTTGGTGCCTCATTGCATGAAGAAGATAAAAATAGCTCAACCGAAGGTCATGATGACATTTCATGAAGATTCAACAAGTTTTATTCATGCCTCTAATAGTTGTTTGGAATGCCTAGTAATTTCATGTTTTATTTTCAGCCATTTATCTTGCCAAAGATGCCATTCTAGTTGAAGATCACACCTCTTTGCATGAGGTTTTTAGATTTTTACTTGATCTTTTACTAAGCATAGTGTTTTTGATAAATAATTTTATTATAAGAGAGTATTTTGTATAAATATGGGTACTATGGTGTATTCCATTTATCTTTTTTATATTAAATAAATTATTTTTCATTGTGAAAAATTGATCTGCATGTTGTAAATTGGAGAATGATAATAGATTGAAGATTTGCCTTCCTCATCTATGTTGTCTTTATGTATGCAAGGTTATTTGTCAAATTTGTGAATACTTTCATTCTTATTTGAGTCACAAAATTTCATATGTGGTATTATTTTTCCCTTTTAAGAGATGATTTTATTAAAAAATAAAGAATCTTGTTCCTTATATGAGAAAAGCCTAATATTACCTTTGGTTTCATATTTGCATAAGTTTGTGCTCTAATAAATTTCAATGTATCTATTATTTTGCTATTTTCATATAAAGAAATAATTAAAATAATCTATAAATATTTATTGTAATCACCATTTTCACTTTTGAAAATTCATTTCTAAAACTCTTTTCATCATATTTAAACCTTAGTTTAGAAGCAAGATCACTAAGAAGCAGAATTTTGAGATGAACTAGTAATTTATCAGTTTTACTAAACTTAGTTAAATGAAACAAAACTTATCTTGAGGTTAAAATCAATTTAAAAATGTCTTCCTAATTATAGGTGATCCCATTTTATCATTATATTTTTACATAGGATGTTACAACACAAAGACGGGTGAAAAATCTATGTGATAACAATTTTTGGCATACCTAGTGGGACACAAAAGTTATTACTAAGAGATTGGTTCTATTCTTACAAATAATTATATGAGACTCATACACCTTTAAAAAGTACCTAATGACTCTATAGGCTTATGGATTCAAGAAATCAAGGTTTACATATGCCAAAGACACAAATGATATTATCTACTAAAGGTAAAAAAACTAACTTGTAAGAATTGTCATTTCCATATAAAAAGATATCAAGATCATTTGTACCTTACACTAGAGTACATCCTTCAAATATTTTTTAATATCCTATAAATACACACAATAGGTTCATGCCTCCCATCTTGGCTTTGAGAAATCAAACTTTTCTATCCTTCAATGGAGGCAACATATTCTAGTTGGCCTAATATGATGATATACTGACCTCAGCTTTGAGAATCCTTTCATACTTTACTAGTAAAAATTCCACCACTCCCATGGAACATATACAATACATTTCTAATATTTTTTAAATTCACAATATAATATAATAAAATGTTGCAATCAGACTTCTTATCTCCTTATTTAAGGGTAAAGACTTATAATGGTACAAAGGTCTGCTTCCCAATTCTTTCCATGTTTGGGATGACTTAATAACTGAATTATGCACACAATTTAAAGATAATAGTAACCACATATCCTTTGTTGAATAACTAACTACTATTCAATAGGATCCTCATGATTTAATGAGTGATTTCAATTTTCACTTTCAAAAGATATGGAATAGAATTCTAGTATTGGTCAAACCAACCCTAAGTAATGCTTTCCTATATTAGTTAAGATTTTTAAATAGTTATATACCTATCATGATTTATTAAATGAGTAGCACCACACTCCCAAATGCCTATGAAATTGTAATAAGAGCATAAAATTACTTGATTCCAGCTAGAAAAATTTCCTCAAGGCCATCAATGCCTCTATTTCTATAAGTACCTCCTACATAACCTATAATTTCCCCAATTCCCACCAAAATAAAAACACCATATTGAAATCCTACCCATATTGATGATTTATATGAGGTTAAGTCACTACTTAAGAGCTTTGGTAATGAGTTGATAATAATGAAAAGGTAAAAATCCTATAACTATAGGCCTTATCAACAATTTGATCAAACATAACAACCCAATAGGTAACCATACTAAGGTAATTCATAGCCACAAAGTCAAAATATGCAAGCTAAACCTTTGAATATCCGTTATCTACCTACAACATGTACTTCCAAAGATATTATACCTATTTAAAATGACATGGCTTAGGAGTCTAAATGGTGTTACCCTTTTGATTAACCACATAATTAGAATGTCTATCCTAATGTTTTCATCAATAAAACCTTAATGGTGTAAGGCATATTGAATATTCAAGAATAAAAATAATAAGCCACTTCTCATTAGAGAGATACACAAGAAATTGCTCAGAATGAAGCTACTATTTTGAACTGATAAGATGACTTTTATGGTGTAAATCAAGATGAAACATTATTCAATGGTGGTGGTTTAGTGGTATCAAACACATGATATATGAGGAGATTAGTTGAAAGTGAGCAGCCACCAATGGTGGAATAGGTTACAACTTATAAAGTTGTAAAAGAATATGAAAAAGTCATTACAATATAGAGGCCACCCAACATGCCAATGAGTTAGTTGAAATCAAAGGTGTTGAGCCCAAATCTCATGAAAGAAGACATAGCTCCCACAAAGGCACTCATGAAGTCTGGTAACAATCCTTTTAGTATTTTTAAATAAATGAAAAAAAACTAATTTTAATGTCACCATGTGGGAAGCACTATCCATTCCAACACAAAGGGACTTGCTATAGGAATCTTTGAAAAACTTCCAAATAGTATAAATTTTTTTGGCTAAGGGGTCTAATGCTACAATTATTTTATGTCAACCAAAAAATGACACAAAAGTAAGAAAAAATGGTAAGAGTCTCCATTTTTACTTTTCACTCATAGTTGGGAAACATCTCATCCATAATTACATGGTAGAATCACGGGATAATAGTTTTGTTATGCCTAAGAAAATAGATGATGCTCTTGGTATTAAGTATAAACATATCACAAAAAGTGTGGTTCAATTGTATGGGACTAATATTCAAACAATAGGGACTATAAAATTTTTAAACCTTAGCATCCATGCATGTCCAAGGTTATCAATTTCCCAAGATATCTCAGTTGTTGATCTCCCTCCTTATTTTACTATTTACCTTTATAGAGACTTCATTACAAAATTGGGAGGGTATTTATTTGATGACTTATCCCACATGTTTCTTAGGATGAGATATGTAATCAGAGTAACAATAAGAGCAAATCCAATTGCTAAAGACTATATTGAGTCATACACTCCTATCCTTGTGGATAGGAATTACACACTATAATATTAGGAATAAAATCTTGATCATGAAGTTGAAACACCCATGGAAGATATCCTAGCCACTCATATGGATGAATGAGGATCAAATATCCAATTTTATCCTTATGGCTATGTATAATAAATTGGATTGGGTACATATTACATCCATGAAAATGATGTAATTATTCCAAATCTTGTTAAACCAGCCAAGGATCTCCAAGGAATGTTACAACTATTCTTCAATGTCTCAAGAAGTAGGAATGGTATGGGTTTAGGTATTATTTTTATCTCTCCACAAAAGGAGAGTTATTTCTATTCTTTCAAACTTTAGTTCAACTACACTAACAACTTAGCTAAATATGAATCTTTGATTTGAGGTCTCCAATTGGCTAAGGAAAGAGGGATACAATACTAAAAGCATTTGGTGATAGTTAGTTGATTGTTCACCATGTAAGTTCCAAAATCACAACCAATAATAACTCGATGAGATCCTACAAACATAGGGTTTAGAACTTATTAGAAGACTTTACCACTTTAAACATTCAATCGGTACCAAGAGCACATAATAAGGTTGTTGATCGTATAGCCTCAATAGGCTCCTAATATAACATATCTAAATAAATAAATAATAAAAATAGATAGTATGTAAATTTGATAATAAGGCCATCTATTCTCACCAATGTAACCAACTGACAAGTATTCAATAGTGATCAAAATTTGTGAATTTTATGATAGAGGAAACTAAATTCTCTGATAGAAACCAATCAAAACTCCAAGATCAATAGGGAGATCAACTCATTCAATTGAAGACAAAAAAATTACCCATGGTCCTTGTTACTTTAGAGAGTATCTTCAACTATGATAATCATCTGAAAGGTGAAAATAAGAATATTACAATTAATGAAGAAGAATACAAGCTAGTAGTCATTTTAGAGGGAAAAGAATTGAATATTGGAAAGGTATGTAATATTATTAAAAACATGATTTTATTAAGTTGTCTCAAGAATTTGATGATAATTTTTCTAGGATTTATAAAGATGTAATAAGGTTTGACTCTATCTTAGCACAAAATATAATATATCTTGACACAAATACCAAGCATGTTAGTTAGAAACAAAGACCAATCAATCCAAAAATGAAACCCTTGATGAAGAGTGAGTTGTCCAAACCGATAGAGGCTAATATCATTTTCCCTATCAAGTACTCATCCTAGGTTACTAAATTGGTCCTATATGGAAAAAGAATGATGAAATTAGGCTTTCTATATATTTCATGGACCTAAACAAAGTTTCCTTGAAGGATAATTATTCCCTTCCACCCATGGAGCAAATTTTTAAACTATATCAGGATCTAAAAGCTTTTTCCTTTTAGATGGTTATTCTAGATATAACCAAATCCTAGTGTAGGAATCAAACTAGTTCAAGACTGCTTTCCCTATAAAATGGGGCACATATGAAGACAAAAATATGCCTTTTGATCTGACTAATGTTGGTACTACATTCCAAAGAGCCATGTATACGTATTTTATAGGTTTGATAAATGAAATGAACCTGATATACCTAAATGACATTGTTGTTTATTCAAAATGTGCTAATGCACACCTAAATCACCTTAGGAATGGTTTTGAAAAGTGTAGAGAGTTTAGAGTTTCCCACAATCCAAAAAAGTGTATTTTCATAGTTCATGAAGGGAAAATACTAGGGTACATTATTTCAAAAGTGGGTCTTGCAATAGATCTAGAGAGAATAAGTGCCATATCTTCACTAGCACTTCCAATCCATGAAAAGGGGTTACAAAGTTTCCTAGTAAAAATAAACTTCGTAAGATGGTTTATTCCAAATTTTTCATCTATGGCCAAGCCCCTTAATATTATGCTTAATAAGGGTATCATTTTAAATTGAACACAAGAAGGAAAAAAAAGTTTTAAATCCATCAAGTAGGCTATTTCTTAGGATCCTACCCTGGTCAACCTAAACTATGAGAAGGATTTCATTCTCTATGATTTTTGAGGGGAAGGCATCATCTCACCTATTCTAACCCAACATAATAAAGAATAGTTTAAACAAATAATATCTTTCTTCAATCAATCCTTTAAGGATTATGAAGAAAAGTATGGCTTTGTAGAGAAGTAAGTATATGCTATAATTAAATCTCTCAAAAAAATTTAGGAATATACTCTCTAATAATAAAATTCATCTAATGGTTAGTCACCAAAGTGTCAAAGTGTTTTTGTTGATCCAGAAAATAAATGAAAAAAGAGCATGATGGATCACAAAGGTGATGGAATATGACATGAACATTAAAATTATAAATATTGTAAGAGGAAAGGGCTTATGTGAAAAAGTGGCCTCTGATATAAGTATTTTTGAAGTAGTATATGATGCATTATATTTTCAAAATACATCCCAATCAGGCACTTCACCTCTATTTAATAGCTGGATTAGTGACATGACCATCTTCCTAAATATTGGTGAGTATCCATATGATTTCCAATAGTCCAAAATAAGGTATTCTAGATTCCAACCTATTCCTTATGTTCTTGTTTATGGAGTATTATTTAGTAAATATATGAATGTATTCATATTAATATGTATCAAGCATGGTAAAATAACAAAGGTGCTCGAAGAGTTTCATGATGGTCCATCAGGTGGACATTTCTCTGTAAGAACCATGGCCATAAAACTAATGAGAGGGGGATGTTATTGGCCCAACATATTCAAATATGCCCATCAATGGGTTATGATTAAGAAAAGTGTGCTTAATTTACAATAAATTAAAGGTTATCATCTCTCCCTCTTAAACCAATCAAAACTAACCAACCATTTACCCAATGAGGATTGGATTTCATTGGCATGATCAATCCATGATTGAGTATAGGCCACAAATGGGTCCTTATAAAAATTAATTATTTCATGATAAAGACTGAAGAAGTTGCACTAAAAGATGCCACAAAAGCATATATTCTAGATTTCATGGATGACATTATCATAAAATTTGGTGTTCCTTATAACATTATCTTAGACAATGTTAAAGCCTTTATGGGCACTCAAGTGAGTGAATGGGTTATAAACCACAATGTATAAGTGAGTACTTTTTTCAATTATTACCCATAGGGAAATAGATTGGTTGTGTCTACCAACAAAAATATCATAAGGATTATCAAAATGATAATGGAAGATGACTAAAGAACATGACATATGAAGTTAAAATTAGCACTTTGGGCTGATAGGATCACTTACAAAAAATCCATTGTCAATTCTCCATTCATGTTGGTATATGGAAGGGAAGCTAGAGTTTTATTGTCAATTGAGTTACCATATCTAATATTCAATCATCAATTGGAATTAATTTAAAATGATGAAATTATAGTATCTTGGTAGAACTCATGGAGCTAGAATAAGTTAGGAAATAATCCATAAAAGTCTTGGAATCAAATTCAACTCAAACAAAGATAAATTTTAACAAAAAAATAATTTGATAGGAGTTTTAATGGAGACATTGTTCTAAAATGGGACGTCGAAAGAGATAGATTAGGAATGCACACAAATTTTGATGTAATATGGAGTGGTCCATACATTATAACATAGTACAAGGGATCAAATGCATTCCATCTATCCAAGATTGATGGATCGAAACTACCTATCCTTATCAATAGGATATAACTCAAATCTTGCTTTTGAGATTTGAATTCATTCCAAAAAATATTGTGTACATTAGGTTTAATTATTTTTCCTAATAAGTGCCTTTGGATAGGTAAACTCATTAGTATTTTCTATTTCTTTAGTTTCTTTTCATTTTTCCCTATTTCATTCTTGTTTAGGCAAAATCCCAATTTTGTTCTTGTCTAATCAAAGTGTGTTAAGATTAATGACTCCATGCCCAATGAATTATAAGGTTACTAGAAATAAATTGATTAGTAGGTAATGATCCCATAGAGGTCACCAAAAATGTTGATATTTTTTCCCAAACAATGTCAAAATATCTAGTACCCTAAGGGAGACCCATTACTTTTTTAGAAAAAGGCCTTAAAATGACTTAAATATCTTTTTTTTCCCAAACTAATTAAAACTTGATATTTGGATGTAATATCCAAATTGAAAATTCCATCCCAAACTCCACTTCTCACTTTACACATATCCAATAAAAAGTGGATATTCATACACAATTTACAATTTTCAACTTGCAAATTGATTTCCAAACCCTGCTTCTCACTCAACTCATAACCATCAAAAAATGGAACCCCACTCACAATTTTGCAACTTATAAAGTTGAAAATTATAAATAGATCTCCACCTTGTTTTAAACACCTTCCCCATTAATGTTGGAAATATTGTCATTGATGTCAAAGGTTTAGCATTATTAGTGATAAAGGCCCCATTGCATTTAATGTTGTTTGTAATAAATATATCTTGGCTAATATGAGTTAATATTTATTTAATATTAATGAATATATTTTTGGTTGCATATGAGACAAAAGAAGGGCCCATGGATAAGTCAAAGAGCCATGGGATAAAGACAAAAGAAGGATGGGATGCATTTTCCCATGAAGAGTCATCTTGGGGAATTCCAAGAGTCACCAAGTGAAGACAAAAGAGGAAGGGTGCAATTTCTCATGAAGGGACACTTTAAGGAATATGAAAAGTCACCAAGATGAGGACAAAAGAGGGAAGGACATTTTTTATCATGAAGGGTCACCACATGAATTTTCAAAGGCCTGAATATGAAGGGTCATACAAGTTTGGCACCATTTTCCATCAGGATTGAAGGGTCATAAAGGGGGAAGGTCAAAGGTCATTTGGAAAGCTATAAATAAAGGCTTGAGAATCCATTTGTACATATGAGAGATAGAGGTTGATTTGATATTGTAATATCTAGCTTAGAAGAGCAATTGTGAGAGATGAATATGATTTGTATTTGTTATATCTAGCTTAAAAGAGCAAAGGTGAGAGAGAGGAAAGAGATGTTGTATTGATCTATCATTTGTTGAGATAACAACATTGAGAGATAGGTGTGTGGTATACACAAAGGGGTTGGTGCTCTTATGGGTTGGTGCTCATCAAAGGGGTTGGTGCTCATTAATTATTGCTAGGTTGGTGCTTGGCAAAGTGGTTGGTGCTCATGAATAGTAGCTGGGTTGGTGCTCGGCAAAGGGGTGTGGTGCTCCTATGGGTTTGTGCTCATGAATAGTTGCTGGGTTGGTGCTCAACAAAGGGGTTGGTGCTCCTACAAGCTTGGCTTGAATTTATTGTTTGGGTTGGTTCTCATTCATATACTTGAGATTTTTATCCATGGTTTTTCCCACATTGGGTTTCCATGTTATATCTGGTGTCTCTCTCTATCTTGTGTGGTGTTTATTGTTTGAGTTTTATTACATATCTTGAATGTTTGATTAAGTGAAATTTGGTTAAGGAAAAGATTTATAAGATATATGATATACTGATTGACCCCTCGTCTTAGTATATCCCATGCTTAATAATTAAAACTAGAGATAATAATATAATTGAAAACTTGCAAAGATGCAAATCGATTTCTAACCTCCACTTCTCATGCAACACTCCTACCAAAAACTAGAACTTTAGTTACAATTTACAACTTGGAAAGTTTTAAATTACAACTTGAGTTCCACTTCCCACCAACTATACTTCCTAAAAAATAGGAACCATAGTTTTAATTTAAAACTTTTAAAGTTGCAAATTACATAGACAAAGATTCCTAGTGGAAAGAGGAAGTCAAAGTGCAAATTGCAAATTTGTAAAATTGTGAAATTACTCTAAGACTCTAAACTTCTAAACTCCCTACCAACCACTAACTTAGGGTTAATTAATTATAATATTAGGGTTATATTTATGGAAATGGGTTAATGAAAAAATAATTATTTAATTTGTGAAGTGTAAAATCATAGTTCTACAAAGCCAAACCATAAGCAAGCCATGATGTCTAGCAATGCCACACCTCAATCATGCAACCATGAACCATGAACACCATATCCATCTCATGAAAAATGGTATTCCTTTGTTTTTTCCACACATTTCCCAAAAAATTTATATCTTTCCATATATAAAGATTAGTTTCCATTTTCTGTGCCAAATTTAGGGTTTCATTTTCTCATGTTGCTCGCTTTCATTTTTCTCAAATTTTGTCTATTTTGTTTAGTTCCTTCTATTTTTATATCTATTGAGAATCTAGGGTTTCAAATTTCATAAACAATAGCATAATATTCTTTGAATATTTCCCACATAGACCTAAAAAGTTTTAACCTACAATAGTAAGTCCAAAACCCATATAAATCTCACACGCATAAGCAATCCCACAACTCCATGAATAATCCTAGTGTAAAAGCAACTCCAAATCCGTATTGGATATTTTACCTATAGTAGAAACTTCAAGACACATTGAAGTTTTTATCATAACTTGAAAGTGTGTTTTGCAATTCAAAATCTTGCCAGATATTTAACCTATAGTTATAATTCCAAATTCTACTAGAACTATTACTTGTGTTTTATAATCCTAAATCCCACCAAGTCTATAGTTGGTTTTCCACATCAATTTCCATAGAACCCATGTCTGGAAAAAAATAAATTAAAATCCAAGGGACCTGGTGTCCCACTTATCTAGGAATCTAACACTAATGAAATCATGGACATAGACCTAGGTGATATTTAGATAAGGGTAAATGTTAAATTCAAAAATGATTGGATTCATACCATTTTTGAATATGGATTTCCCTAGGTAGTAAATTTTCCCTTATCAATGTAGAGCCCTGAGATTGTGATCATATTGGTAAATCACTATGATATAGAGAAGAGATAAGTATTAAATGACAAAGAAGAAAGGATTATAAACCTGGACCCCAAATTCATAGACTTAGTGTTCTTTATTCTAGAATATGAGATTTATTTTGATATAAATCCTAACTCATCCAAGAATTTTTATTAGGATAATAACACTGGATGTCTAAGGGTACTTAATAAACAATGGCTAAAATCCCCTACACCTACATATACAAGACTACCCAAAACCTTGGAAGGAATAGACCTTAACGAAGAAGTGGGTGATTTAGTCATACTTTTACATAGAGTCACTAGGAACCCTAATTTAAATAACTTTAAAGTTTGGATGTACTAATACATATGGGTAATCCACCAAAATAAGTAGTACATCCACTAGGCTCAACTGATAAGTGACTCGATCCAAAAATAGTAGATATAAGTCTAGAATACATGAAAGTTCTATATGACTTCGTATCAGGTTTACAAACTAGTAAAGGGAAGAGCCTTCTTAGGATTAAATAAATTACTTGACTAGGTAACAAGGTATTCAATTATTACCATGAACTCACCCTTGAGGTAAGTAGGTGACATTTTATAAGGGAAAATGATGCATTCATATATTTCATCATAGTCATGTTTGATAAAGAACTAGAAAAGAAGATATTCTCTGATGTTGTTACTTATGAGATCACTAACTAGGAATCTTATTTCATTCAATTCCCCACATACTCATACATCAAAGTAGGAGGATTCAATGGTTGTAATTACACCCTCCCAAGGTATGTAAGTAATAAATGGGATTTAATAGAACTTGTGAGGAAATTTGTAAAGACTCACAAACTTTTATCAAGCAAACACAATGTAGGAATACATTTACCCATTAGTATAAGGAGGTATACATGCCCTTCCTTATGCAAATCTAAGTGTACAGATGTTGAGATGACTTAGATGAAATTGAGAACTCTTGAGGTAAGGCCATTTTATGATGTAAATGGTAGCATTACTATTATATTTTGGATCACAACATATTCCCATGTTACATATTATGAAGATTATTGGTAAGACCTAAAACAACAAGAAGAAGAGAAACTAAAAGATTATTCTAGGATGACCCTGAATCAAATAAAGGATTTTAACATGGCACTAGTCCCTGAGGATTTGGTAGATGTTAAATATATAATAGACAAGGTATATTATGATAGAAATATTTTTTTGTAACCCCTTTCATCATTTAGGTTGTCCATCCTTGAGTCCTCCTCATTAATGGATAGGACCACCACTATAATAAATAAAATAATCAACTGGCTTAGAAGCAAAGGGGTCAAGGTGACCAAAAAACTCATGAACATAAGTGATAAGTTAAGAGAGGTCAAAGAGAAGGTAGTGCCACCAATAGTATAATATTATAGTAGTGGAACCTAAATATAATAGTCAAAAAGGTCAGTGGTATCACACAAGAGAAAACATAAGCAAAAGACTAAAAGAGGTCAATCTAGTGGCCAAGGAATAGTAGCAGATCAACCAATAGTAATTTCAATTGAAGATAACTACTATTAAAGCACAAATATTTTCTCCCCTTATCTCTATAATTTCACCATATTCAATACCTCCTTCTCCTATCTCAATTCCACCATCACCTTAAACAATTGCCTTCTCTATTACCACTAGTTCACCTATGCTAGTAACTCCATTTCCAATAGTTTAATCAACATAATTACATACTCAGTCTTCACTTCCACTCCCCACTTCCATAAATCCTCTTTCTTCCACAATTCCTTTCATATCATCCCTAATAACCACCACCCTATTAATAAATAACACCACATAATAGTACATAGTTGAGGATTTAGTCATCCTGACTACAATCTTGCTAGCCATCTAATCCACTAGGATAGATATTGCTTCATTTCCATCTCCCATCACTTTATCCATTACATCAACCTTGATTTTCCCCATAATTTGTATTGATTCATTTATAGATATATATTCCACACACTTATAGGTTCCCCTTTTTCAACCCCCTATTCCTACCCCTCCACTGGTGTCACTTCCATCTCCCACACCCCCAATAATCACATCCATGTCCACTAGACCCATTTCATCCATTTCAATAATAAATCAAGCCCCTAATAATGAGGTTAATATAGATAAAATCATTGATATAAATATGGCTACTTAACCCACATATGTGAAAGAGGTTTCAAAAACATCAGCTAAAGATTCAATGGTCATATCAGTAATAGATACAACACTCATCACTGTAACCACTAGTGCAACAACTTTAGGTACAAATTCATAGTTAGTAGTTCCAAGATAATAGGATGCCACTCCAACTTGGCTAGTGTAATCAATGAGGAAGAAATTGAAATAGATGGTGTCCCCTAGTACACTTGATTTTGGCCTTATAGATGCATCAAATAGATCAAGGATAGCTCCCAAAACAATATAAATAATATTATATGATTGAGTAGGGGAAAAATATGTAGAAATTGTAGTCCCGAAACTAGACAAACAAAAATATCTAGTGGTGGGGGATTATAAAACATCAAAGGTTCACCTAGGTCTTCCTATAAGAGAGGGATTGAAACATGATGTTTAATCAAGTATTTAATCTATTTTTGAGAAAATGGATAGTGAAAATGTCAAAAAGGATGAATTGAAGATTAAGGTTGAATAATTGATGACTATAGTAAAGAAGATCATTGATTCCACTATCTAACCAACACAATATACTACTTATATCTCCAATAGATAAACACTTGATGCAGTAACAGAGATTAGTAGCATGGTAAGGGTTATAAAATACTAGATAGAAGCATTCATTTCAAATGAAAATAGAGTCATTGAGTTAGAAATGGACTACTACAAAGATATGAAAGATGGATGGGAATCTTTGAAGACATCAATTAGTAAATACAAGGAAGAGATATAAATGTTGAACATACTCTACCCAAAGTTACATGCTATGGATTTGACTGATACTGACACCCTTATTGCATAAAAGATATTTAAAAATGATGCAAATCAAGAGGAATTGGATAGAGTAACCAACTTTAGAATAGGAATACTAATATAAATTGTTAATAAAGCTGAGGCTACATATGATAAGGTCATAGATACAATCTATGAAATTGAAGATTTTCTTAATAAGTTGTCATATAAAGAAATAGATCCTCAAGATCAAATTATTTTAGTACAAGATGTTTAAGACAAGTTCAAAGTATTAGTTGAGAGAGAATCAACATGAGACACAATGTTCAACTTAACTTCCATCCACCCATTTATTAGGTATCATAATACACTAGATCAGATGGGGAAGGGAACTCAAATATATAAGGAATCACAAAGGGAACTCTCTGACATAATTATATAATATAAAATAAGAAACCTATACTCATTGGGTCCTTAATGAAGATCATGCCCTAGAGATCTTCAAAATATTTGATGCTTATATTGAGAATACATATGCAAATAAATATATAGAATATTTATAGGTTATGATCTTAGATTAATTATTTCAATCAAATACATTATGTATCTTAAATTTCCTTGTACAAAACATTGTAAATTTTAATATAGAAAATTGTAATTATCATTTTGGAAACTCTTTGAGAAAGAACCTCTTATAATTTTCAAGTTCCTTTTTGATAGGTTGAAAAGTTTTAAAAATAAAACATGTGAATAACACTTTTATTTTTGACAAAGTCTAAGTTGATTACTTGAAAAAAATCATGTTGTAAATTTCATTTATAGTTTTGTCAAAATTGGATGAATGAAAATTTTATAAGGTCCCAATTAAAAAATACAAGTTAGGTTTTGCATAAATTACCTGATATATATGAAAGCTTTCTATTGTTTTAAGTATGAGTTCATTTTTTGGCACCCCATTACATTAAAAAGCTAATAGCATATCAATTAAAGGTCATGGGGATATTACATGAAGATTCACAAGTTTTCTTCACACTGTATGCAATCTAAAATGGATCATTTCTATAAATCAATCCTACCTTAGAGAAGATAGAACATACCTACACTTCCAATTGAGAATACATTTATTAAGCGGGAGAATGACCAATATGGGGATCACATAGATCTGATTAGGGGAGAACTTATCATAATACACTTTTTTAAGGAGGTTTTAAAACCCTCTAGTCTAACACAAACATACAATAATCCTAAGGGGGTCCTAGGTTTTAATATTTCACCTAAACTTATAATAAGTAAAGTAAATCTAATATAGTGCTCACCAAAGCTTGTGACAGAATATGAGGGGTTAGTAAATAATCAAAACATGTATAAGAGAATCTCAATTAATATATGTATGAGTAAGACCTTAATACATAGAATATGAAGGGTAATATTATTTGAAGCCAATATTTATGATACTTTTATCTACTAAAGAGAGGATAAAAGTTAGAGAATACTTACCTATGTGAACCCATCGAGACTCAATCTCTCCCTTGGCCAATGGGGATTTTTAGAGGTTTTTTATGGTTTTTAAGGATAACTAAGAAAGCCCAAAGCATCAAAAACTTATCAACAAGCCTAGATTATCCAAGTAGAAACCCTAAACTAAGAATCCTCAAGTAGAATGGTGGAAGAGTAGATTGTAAAGAAGCACGAATGAATAATAAATCTTGATTGTATATTAAAATAATGATGAAATGATCTTGTATTTATAGGTAGATGTTTCCCTAAAGACTTCTAAAAATATTGGCTAATAGGTTCAACCCAGTTGACCCTATAAAATTTTGGTCAATTATTGACTAGGTCTCAAGCTAGGTCAACCAAAGGCCAAACTAACTCCTAGGTGAAAACATCCCAAAATTGTACAGGGTCAATCTAATCAACCTCGTATAGTCAACTAAAAAAAAGGGATAAAGGTGAGGAAAAGAGAGATCAAAAGAGGAAAAATACTATAGGAATGTGGAAGTGAGGAGTATTATCTTAGAGAATGGTTTTAAGAGCTAGTTGGATTGGTAATAATGTGGTAATAAGGGATAACAATCATGTGAAGCACCAAAGGTCTACCCACCCCTTTCATAGTATACTCCTTAGGGAATGCACTTAGAGAGATTGAGTCTCAATAGGTTGTAAGATATAAATCATAAATATTTGATAAAATTTTAAAATATTATGTGTATACATATTCCCAATTTGAAGCTCACCACATATCACTAAGGTAAAACAAGGGATGGTACATTGAGAAAGAACATAAAAAACATAACATTGATGCTAAAAAAAATTTATAGTATTTTAAAGCATAAAATAATTCAAATTAAAAGATAAAAATTTAAATGTGATGCATTCCTTGACTTACTTTTATCATGGGATTTGTGTCTACTATGTTGTTAGCTTTGATTATGTAGGGCACAGAGACTGATTTTGAAAAACCTAAGAATACAAAAATAAAGAGTAAAAATAAATAAACATAGGAAAGCCAAGATAACTCATGCTATGAGGATAAGATGTACTTAGGAATTTGGCAAGCTAGGATGACAAGTGCTATATTAAACCAAATGGTCAAGTCAAAACATGAGTAAATCAGGGAACCAAAAATCCAAAGCTACTAAAGATTAAAAAAATCAAACAAGTAAACCTTAAGTAAGAAAGGAAAACTAACCAAGTTAACCAAGGATGAATGTCAAAAAGAAATGGTAATCAAACAATGATGAAAAAATAGTAATAAAATGGTAACGTAACATTGATAGGTGAGTAGTAACAATCCTTATCTCACTCAATAATGGAAAAAGGTGCATAAAAGGGAAAACAACATTGATGAGAGAAAAGTAACAAGCTAACCTCACTCAATAATGGAAAAAAGGGTACAAACTGAGGTTTTTGTAAAAGTAGGATAGTAACACTATGACAAATGGTAAAAAGAAGCAAAACAAGTGTAGGAATGTAGTTTTATGGTGGAAATAAAGGTAATATATAGTTACTCAAACATGTTGTTTCACTCTAAGGATAGATCAAATTAAAACAAAGTAGTGTTATCATGTTTTTAAGAGGTGAAAAAGAAGGGAATAGAGATGAGGTAAAATGAAATTGGAATCATAATTTGCCTATTAAGGGGGGAAACAAAATGGGTGGAGGGGAGAAAGAAGGAAAAACTAACGTATATGAACTCTTTATCAAAGTCAAGAAACTTAAATTAAGTTTATCAAAACAATAGGACTTTTGGCCTTAAGGACTCATAAGAACTTGTCTTAGCCACACAAGTCTTAGGTCAACAAATGAAATATATAGATCATCCCATGAAGTCTATATGCATGAAAATTAAAATGGACCTACCTTCCCAAATGTGTTCCCCATTCCTCAGGACCACTCATAGAGCCATTTTTCTACTAAAAATATTAGGTACTTACATGAGAAATTAGGTATCACTATAGAGTTTATTGAATTCTCCTATTCCAATCTACTAGCCCACCATATCTCAAGGTACCTCAGATCTATGTGAAGACAATTATGGATTTTGAGGTTTGATTAAAGATAGGAGATGTGCTTGGAATCATGTATTTTGGTGTGATTTTGACTTTTAAGATTTTTATGTTGCCTTTTGTATATCATTGCCTTTTGTTTCAAATTATTTGGCTTTTAACTTTCTTGATGGATTTTTCTATGCCTCCCCTATGTGGATTTGGAAACCAAACATGGGTGTTAAATATGGATTTCATTTGAATACATGGGACTTAATTTTTGATAGAGATAACTTCAAAAATCATGGAGTGTAAGAGTCTAGTAAATATAGGTGAAATAAAAGTGTTATCTTGACTTTGTCCTTGTTTTATCTAATGAGTAGTGAAAGGAAAAGAAATCAAGAGGGATGACACATGGAAGAAATTGAATTACTTCAAATCATAAAAAATGTGATAAAGGGTGAGAAAAGGATACAATGAGAGTAAAGTGTGATTCCTTATCATAAGAATGAGGGAAGTGGATGACAACATGCTAACATAGATTGTTTGTACAAATTTTATCTATCAAAAGAAACATAAGCTAAGTTTAAAAAGAAGTATCAAGAACATATTTTTAGAAAAGGAATAATAGAATGGTAATTTTATGAGGAAGGACAAGTCCTATCCATGGTCTTACACTACAACCAACAAAAGAGAAACTTACAAGGGTGCCAAAAATCATGGGAAAAACAAATGAGGCAAACAAAAATATGGTAAATTATGAGGAAGAATGGGCCCTATCTATGGTTTTACAATGAAACTCATAAAATATAAATCTAAGGGATGTCAAAAAGTGTGTAAAAATAATATGAAAATAAATAATACTATGGTACATCCTAAGGAATATTGAGTCTTATCCATGGTTTTACAATGCAACTCATGAGACAAAGGGAAAACCGAAAGACCAAAAAGGAAGGATTTAAAGGTTTATAATAAGAGAGAATTATTGTAGTGGGAGAGACCCATGTAAGTGACTTGAAAAAATTGTTATATATGCATGCATATATAAAGTATTATAAGAGTAAGGATTTAGGCAAAGTAATTTTTAAGGAACTATGCATTGGTGGGATCTTTGAAAACACGGCCTTCATAATTTTTAAGGCAATAGGTACTTAGACCAAGAATATCTTTAACTAAATAGGGTACCCACCATTTTAAAGCATATTTGCCTTCTTTATCATGGGTGTAGTATAATTTAAGGACAAGATCACCAACACTAAAAGTGTGTATTTTTACACATTTGTTATGCTTAGAAATATGAGCCTTGTATTGGTGGTCATATTATAGAGAATAAAGGTGACATTAATCAATAAGATCAAAGGTGTGAAGATGAGATTCACATAATTATTCATTAGGAATGATACCATTAAAATATATATGGATATAAGGAATCTCAATTTTAAAAGGAAGAACCGACTTAGAACCATAGACTAGAGAGAATGATGTTACCCTAGTGGCAGTACATATGCTAGTCTAAATAGCCCAATGATCATGGTAAAGATGAAGTTTCCAATCCATGCAGGTTTCATGAATTATATTTTTGAGAATGTTTTTAAGAATTTTGTTAGTGGCCTCAACTTGACCATTACATTATGAATGATAAGGTGTGGAAAATTTATGATTGATTTTGAATTTAGCATAATTTTTTTAACATGGTTATTTTTGAAATTGCCATAATTATCCAAAATGATAGTATGGGGAACCCCAAATTAGAAATTTATTTGATTAAGAATAAATTTATAAATGGTATGACTAGTGACATTAACAAGGGGAATGTCTTTAACCCATTTGGTAAAATACTTGGTAGTAGTGATGATAAAAACATGCCCATCTTGGAAGTGAGGTAATTTACCAATGAATTAGAATCCTCATGTGGAAAATGGCCAAGGATATTTAATGGTTTGAATATTATCATGAGGTTAATGAATTATATCATTATGAAGTTGACAAGGAGTACACTTTTTAGTGAATTTGATTGCATATTTTTCAAGAATAGGCCAAAATAAACCCATATAGAGGCATTTGCATGATATATCATATTTTTTATAGTGGCCACCACAAATTCCCCCATGTGCTTCTTCAATAAGAGGAGGGACTTAATATTTCATAACATAATGGAGCAAGGTACCTTCAAAATTACAAAAATAAAGGATGTTATGTCAAAATACATACTTGAATACTTGTTTATGAATGCATGTCTTTTCATGATAATCTAAGTTAAGATGATAAATTATATGATACAAGAATTGAATAATGTTTTTATGCCATGGGATTTGTTGAATGGTAACAACCTCGATGTGGTAGATAAGCAAATCTGGTGTTTGAATAGAAGATGGAGATTTTATTATTTATATAAGAAAATTATGGTCAAAAAGGACTTGATGTGGATGAAAGATAGATGCTAAAGAAGCCAAGGGATTAGTAATGGAATTTTTATCTCTAGGGATAGGATCAATAGTGAAAAATACGACATCCTTAGTGAAATTGGTTACAATTTGATGATAGGAAATTAGATTTTCACTTTTACATTGATAATCATCATTGATTTGGTGGAAAATAAGCTAAGAATCACCTAAAGCATACATGTACTGAATGTCTCAAACCAAAATAGCTATCATTCCTAAAATGAGAGCTTCATACTTGGCCATATTATTGGTGATATCAAATGTTAAGTGAAAATATAAAAGAATGATCTTGCCAAGATGACTTGTGAGAATACAATGTGCCCTAGTTCCTTGAAGTCATTTATCACCATCCATGTGAAGGGTCCAAGTATCCTCATGTAAGTCAACATTAATTTTAGGAATTTCCTTGATGACTAATTTATGTTTAGTAGTATTGGACAAAATAATAGATTCATCAATATTATTTTTTTGAAGATCAGTGGTAAAGTTATGAAAATAATCCTTGAGAGAAATAGCTTGATTAAAACCTTCAATATTGAGGATATTATCATCTTGAAGACTATCTTAAAGGGAAGTAGTAACTAGTATAGGAGCTATGGCAAGTTGATCAGCTATGACTTACCCTTTAATAGATTTTTGAGCGATGATGTGAATATTAAATTCTATAAGGAGGACCATCCATTTGCCAATTCTATCTCTAGGGAAAAAGGATTTGGAAATAATTGATGAATGGGGTCATAATGAATGATGACATAATTAGTTTGTTAAAGCATGTAATAGTGAAGATTTTTAGCTGTGAAATAGATGATGAGGGAATAACATGAAATTTTGGTACAATGTGTTTCATAATTGATTAGGCATCGGATAATATAGTAAATAACATACTTTATTCTAGTATCATCATGTTGGTTAATCATTGTCCCAATTGAAATAGGTGTGGAATAAGTATATATGATAAAGGGTCTACCATTAGAAGGGGCATGAAGTGTAGGTGGGTAAAGCAATGAATCATTCATGTTGTCAAAGGCTTTTTTACAAGGGTCCATACATTCTAAATTGGTACCTTTCTTGAGAAGAGAATTCATGGAATGAATACAATAAACCATTTTAGGGATGAATCATCTAATTTTCCCAACTTTTCTTAAGTAAGTACAAATATTATCAGGGTCATAGAGAAACTAGGAATATTAAAATTTTTCTAGATGTGACACCAAACACACATTTGTAAGTATTGATCTAACTTGGAATTTAAGAAGGTGATCAAAGATGATAACAAGATCTAACAAATGAGTTTGATAACTTTGAGATTTAGTAATGAGATCATCCACATAGGTTTCAACAATTTTTTGGATAAAATCATGAAATATATGGGCCATTTCTCATTGGTAAATGGCTTCAGCATCTTTAAGATCAAAGGGCATTTTAACATAGCAATAGGTACCCCATTCTATTGTGAAATTAGTATTATGTTGGACTCAAGGGAATTGTGAATTTGATTGCATCTTGATAAGCGATCCATAAGAGATAACATTTTATAACCAACTATGGAATCGATGATGGCATGTATTTAAGGTAAAGGGATGTTATCTTTGGAAAAAGTGAGGTTATGATTATGAAAATAAATACAAATATGAATGACCATAGTGACCTTTTTTTGAATAGGGAAAATGTTGGAAACCCATTTGGAATAATCCACTAGTTTGATAAATTTAGCATCAAGTAATTTAATGATTTCCTTGTGACATAAGGTGGAAACTTTGTGTAGAAATTTCATTTATTTTTGATGCATAGGTTTAGCATCAGGATAAGTAATGATATTATATACCACAATGCTAGGGCCAATACCCGACATGTCTGCATAGGACCAATAAAAAACCTCATGATATTTATCAAATAATAGGCTATTATTATCACATTCAATAGGTGAGAGTTAATGAGATACTATAATTGGTTAAGGATAAGATGGAGTATCATATTCAATGCAAGTTATTTTATTAATAAGCATGGCATTAACATATTTAAAGTGGTATGGTGCATTAGGTAAGGTAGTAATAGGATTAGTTCTAGGTTCAATGCTAACAATGAAGTTGTTAAAAAATGGGGTTTTAGTTTTAAAATTTCCAAGTTTATGATGTTAGTAAGGAAGTTACAATTCTTGATAATGAAGTAGTTCAAGAATAGTTTCATCACTAGGAAAGGTAGGAAAAGGACCATAATACTCAACATCTATTTTGAGATCTAGAAATTGATTACCATGGTAATCATACTCATAATGAATTTAATGTAAATTGGTTGCCTTGTCATCTAATGTAATCTTAGGAGTAGAAGTAGATAGATAATAAGGAATTGGAGTGCTAGTGGTTTTGATGGTGGGAGAAGAATCAAAAGAAATTATTAAATCGATAGGATAATAAAGGAGATGCAAGAATTTACAAAGGTTTGAAAGGTATAATTTTCTTTATCACCTAATGAGTATCAATAAGAGGAGAATATATAGGAGTCACATGGCCTTCAATATCTAGGTCATGATCCATAGAAATGGTATGCACATCCCAATTAAAATCATGAATTAGAGCTGAGGATTTTTTATAATGCTTGACATCCAAATTTCAAGATTGATCTTGGGATATTATATAATTCTCATCATATGTGGGAGAAATTGTACATGCTTGAGAGTTAGGGGGAGTTTTAGAAGGTGAAATATTGATATTACTAAATGTATGAGGAGACATGATGAGAGGATCTTGAAATAATTTTACCACTCCAAAATCATTGCAAGTGAAGGCATATTATGATAAAGAATGATCTTGAGCATTGCATGAAGGGTGGAAATTGGTAATCTCATCAATAAGAGGAATAATATGATCTCTTGGTAATAAAGGAGGAATCCACTATGAAATGTATGGTAATAGCTTGGTAGTATTATAAGTATGTTTCAAATAATTATATTCATCATCATCGTAATCCAAAAGAGTAACTTGTAAATAAATATTCATGTTGAGGAACTTAGGTAAAGGAGTAATATTGATCTTAGGAATTATAGAAATATGATTTTGGGATTTTGGTTTATTAAGTTGGATACTCTATGGGTTTGGATCATCTTCATGCTTATATCATTTTCCTTTATGTAATAATTTAATGCATTGGTTACCGAAAGAAGTAATGGCCCTCATTCGATGAGTCCATGGGTGACCAAGGAGTATGTTCTAAGATAAAGGTAAATAAAGGACCATAAGCTTAGTTAGAATGGTCTTAGTTCCAATGGTTAATGGAAACCAAATACAACCAAGTGGATTTTGATTTGTCTTATCAAAACCATGAGAAGTTAGATGTGTTTGTTTAAGATGATCCTTATTATAACCAAGTTGTTGGATAATCCATAAAGAGGTTACATTAATACCATAGCCTTCATGAACTAGAAATTTATGGATAAGGTTAGTGTTAATGGCTATTTTAATGAAACATGGTAGATCATCAACATGAAAATTAATTTCATCACTAATTATGTCCTCTTCAAAGAATTCAATCAAAGGATTGGAAGGACACATAGTTTAAATGGTATTGACGTTGGTAGGTTGAGATCTTCAATTTTTTGAATTTATTCCATGAGGAACTTATGATGATAGGGTGATGTACAAACCAACTCCATAAGAGTAATCTTACAAGGCATAGAGTTAAGTTCTTTGACTAAGTTATAATGATATTTATAAGAACCAACATGAGGTTTAGGAGGTAAATTAGATTTGGAAGGAATAGATTTGGTTGTAGGATCAGAAGGAGGAGGTGGTTCCTCATGGGCTTATGAAGTAAGATTAGTGGTGGTAGAATCTTTATGTAGTTGTTCTTCTAAATATGGTTTCTTAGGTTTGGTAACTAAATTTTTGTGAGCTGGCTTGTGATGTTAATTGACCTTGGTAGTGTTAACATATTTATAATAATAATAATATTGGTCATAATCATCATAAATGGAACAAACATCCTTGGTATGATGTTGACTATTGGAAAAATATTTTTGACTATTTGAAGTGGAAGCTTTAGAAACTTGTCATTTTTGAGTAGTGGTGTACTCTTGATGATGAATGTTGATAATGGATTCATGATTAAATGAATCACCAAGCATATATAAAATAAAAAATTTAGTTACCCCTCTACAATACTCATGGAAATGACCAATGTTGTCATGGAGCCAATAAAATTTATTAGGGTCATACCATTTGGGAGGATTATTAAGATAAATCAAAGGTTTAGAGGGTGGTAAAAATTATTAAATTTTTTAAATCAAGAGATTTGTGTGAAAAGGTGAAGGAATATCAATTTTGGCAACTCTAGGTTTGGTTTGTAGAGTATTACTAGTGATAGTATTGGTAGATATTTGAAAAACACCTTTTAATAGTTTAGGATTATGTTCAAATTTTTTCATGAGAAAGTCTTGATGTTTAGCTTGGTCAAGATCTTCATTAAGTGTTTGTGGAGTAAAGGTTCAAAAATTATATTGAAGATGATTCAAGGCAATTATAAAGAGTTTAAACAAGTTATCATCATTCATGTTATGATCAACTTTATTGGACAATGATTTCTATCTTTTGATAAAGTCATGAGCTGATTCAGTTGGAGATTTCTTAGCATTGATAAAGTGGCTAAATTTTTTTTTGTGAAGATCATTGTGTTGAAAATATTTAACTAAAGGATTAACCAACTATTAAAATTTCCAAATAGAGTGATGGGGTAATTTGTTGTACCATTCTAATACATCACTAGTGAAGGTTTTGACTAATAATTTACTTATGGTGAAGGTATTAGATTGGATCCATTCTTTGTAAAGGTTTCTAAAGTAATTTAAAAATGAGTCAAGATATTTAATCCCATCATATTTTATAGTTGGAGATATGCTCTCAATATCAATAGACATAATTAAGCGATTTAAAGGCTCATTTTAAATGGTTTAAAGCATCTTGTTATTCATTATGGGTTGAGAAATAACATTTCCTAAGGCATCCCTAAGAGGTGGAGGAATATAATTAGTATTATCTTGAGCATGGATATTTGAGGGTTGATTTCCATATTAATCAAATGTTGTTGAAGTTATATTATTTTATTTGTGTTAGAATTTCACATTATGTTCATTTTTTGGATAACTTGGGAAATAAGTTGAGTTGTATCAGGTGGGTTGGTATTAGTAGGATCATTCCACAAATTGGTATTAGGGGGAGGGTTATTAGAAGATGGATTATGAGTGTGATTATTGATTAAAATTGTGTAAATTTCTCCCATAATAGTTATAAAATTTTGGAGATAAGAAGTATCTTAGTAATTAGAAAAAGGGTCAATCCCATCAAGTTCATCTTGTGGTGTGATTTGCACCATGTTACAAGTCATGTATGAAGGAGGGGAAGAGGTGATCTAAGAGTGATTGTGATCTTGGGAGGAAAAGAGAGGGATAAATTAACATCCCACATAGTATGTAAATGGATTCAATCTATCCAAAAAGATTATGATATGATACTTCATTATGATTGAGGAGAAATGAAAAAAATGCTAATAAGGAAAGATAATGAACTAAATTTAAAAATAGGGAAAGTAGAAAATAGTACAAGGTCAAATGGGTTGACCTAGCATAGGGAATAGGGTCTATAAATAGTATATGGTTGATTGGGTCAACTTAACATAGAAAATAGAGGTTGAAAAAGTGTAGAGGGTTGACTAGGTTAACCTAGTATAGCCAACAAGAAAAAATAAATAACCTATAATAGAATATGTTGATTGAAATGGCTGTGCATTAAAAAAAGAATAAATTTGAAATTATATAGAAAATTAAGAACTGAAAGGAAATAAAAAATCTATTGTATTAATGAGGTTATTCTAATTGAGGCACACAACATAAATACTTGTATCAATGCTGGCTAATGCAATTTTTTGTAATACAAAATACAATTGAGTAAAGAGCAAGAAATCAACTTGGAAATTAAAAGATAACTAATTGGTCAACTTGATTTTTTTTATACTATTATAATATGATTTTAAATGTGATGAGAAGTTGGCTGTAATTAAGGAACTAGAAAGTAATCTAAGGATGTTTCCAAGATGTTTGGGCTGAAAGGGATCTATATTGACAATGGTACATGCTTAGTATTAGGGCCTACCCCCACACTTCACAAACCACATTGATAAGGGTGTCGAGTTCTTATCCATAATATACCACTCATCATGTATTTATACTTGGCTAGAAAACCAAGATGGCTTCCCTGTTGGTGATGAAATCCAAATAGGTTAGCCTTGGGTAGACAATTGTTAAAGTGCTTGTTAAAGATTTTTTGATTTGGTTGTGTGTGCATAAAATATAAAATAGTGAAACTAAATGGTAAATTTAAAACCACCTAACTATACTCTATGATCTATTAGAAGCATGAAATCAATAAGAAATTAAAGTGTGAGCTAATTACTAGCATATAAGGGTTAATTCCAGCTTTGAAACATGGTACAATGTTGATGCAGTTGATACTATATGCATAAAATACATAATAGGGTTGAAAATGTCACTATTTTATTGTGTAATTAAGGTCTAAAAATGAATAGGGTAAATAGATTTGATCTAATTATCTAGATAACACATAGAATATGGAACTAGGTTAATATGGTTGATCTAGTTGATTATACAAGGGTAGTTTTAAAGACTGCAAACTGTGAAAGAAAAAACTATAAGGAATGATAGAAATGATAGAAAGGAACCTTGGTAATTTTGAATATGAAAATAAGTGAGATTATTTTCAAATAACCTTGATAAATTCTTGTAAATCCTACTAATAGGGTTAACTAGGTTGATCTAGCTTTGTAAGAGACTATTTTTAAGTCCCTGAACCATACAGGGTCGACTAAGTTGACCTAGTATGCTGCATAAGATGCTTGAAAATGTATAGGGTTGATTGGGTTGACCTATTATGTTGAATTTAATGCCTAAAAAAGTATAGGGTTGATTGTGTTGACCTAGTATGTTGATCCTAATGTTTGAAAAACTAGAAAACTATATTTGGTCAACAGAGTCGATCCAGTAGCCTATACCTAAAAACATGCACACATAGATTACAATAGTGTCGATGAAGTCAACCAATATGATAAATATATGATAAAAATAATGATATAAGAATGGAATAAGTGAATAAATATTGTAAGTGTTAACACATGTCAGGTTCTTCAAAATGTATGTAATCAAAAATCCATCACGTTTATTAATCAATCATATATTAGAGAAGATAGAGCATACCAACAATTATGATTGGGAATATATTTTTTAATTATGAGCATGAAAAAAATGGAGATTCACTAGACCTGATTAGTGGAGCACTTATCACAATAAACTATGCTAAAGAGGGTTTCAAAGCCTCTAGTCTAACATAATCATGTAATAACCCTAAGGGGGTCCTAGGTTTTAATATTTCACCTAAACTAATAAAAAGTAAAATATATCTAATATGGTGCTCACCAAATCTTATGGCACAATATGAGGGGTTAGTACACAATAAAAACATGTATAAGATAATATTAAATAAGATAATTATGAGTAAGACCTTAATACATGGAATATGAAGAGTAATATTATTCGAAGCCAATACTTATTCTACTTATATCTACTAAAGAGAGGAACAAAGTTAGAGAGTACTTACTTGAATGTGAACCCATTGAGACTAGATCTTTCCCTTATCCAAGGGGGATTCGCAAGAGGTTGTTTTGGTTTATAATAACAATTAATAAAAGTTAAAGCATCTAAGACTTATCTATAAGACTAGATTCTCCAAGTAGAAAACCTAATCTAAGACTCATCAAGTAGAATGGTGGGATAGTAGATTGTAAAGAAGTTCAAGTGAATAATAAATATTAATTGAATATTCAAATAATGATGAGTCATTTTGTATTTATTAGAAAATTTTTCCCTAAACCCTTCCAAAAATGTCAGTGAATAGTGTCGACCCAGTCGACCCTATACATGTTTGGTAAATTATTCACTAGTTCCTAAGCTAGGTTGGCCAAAGACCAAACTAACTCCTAAGTGAAAACATCTTAAAACTATATAGGGTCAACCCATTTGACCCAATATAGTTAACTAAAAAAAAGGGACAAAAGTGAGGAAAAGAGAGATGGAAAGAGGAAAAAGAATAGAGGAATGTGCAAGGAAGGATTGATATCTTAGGGAATGGTTTTATGATCTAGTTAGATTGGTAATAATGTGGAAATAAGGGACAACAATCATGTGCAACAAAAAAGATCTACTTGCCCCTTTCCTGGTGCACCCCTTAAGGCATACACTTAGAGAGATTGAGTCTTGATGGGTTCTTTCAAGATGTAAAATGTTAGTATTTGATAAAACCTGAAAATATTATGTGTATACACACATATATTATTTATTTAGAATTCCCAATAGTTTCATGTTCTTTTTTGAACCATTTACCTTTCCAAGGATGTCATTCTAGCTGAAGATCATGCCCCTTTACATGAGGTTTTCATATTTTTTCTTGTTATTTAACTAGGCATACATTTTTTGATAACTACCTCTATTCAAATAGAGTATTTTATATAAATATGGGTACTATGGCATATCACATTTATATTTTTACTATTAGATAAATTATTTTACATTTTAAACAATTGACCTACATGTGGTAACCTAAAGAATGATAATATATTAAATATTTTCCTTCCTTGTCTATGTTGTCTTTGTTTATATAAGGCTATTTGTCAAATTTGTGAATGATTTCATTCTTATTTCAGTCACAAAATTTCATTTTTCATATTTTTTTTCCCTTTCTAGAGATTGTTTGATTAAAAAATAAAGAATATTATTGCTTATATTATAAAATCCCAATATTACCTTTGGTTTCATATTTGTATAAGTTTGTGCTCCAATAAATTTCAGTTTATCTATTATTATGTTGTGTTCATATAAATCAAGAATTAAAATACACTATAAATATTTGGTTCAATCACCATTTCTAGTTTTGTAAATTCATTTATAAAACTCTTTTCCTCATAGTTAAACCCTAGTTTAGAAGCAAGATCACTAAGAAGTGGAATTTCCACATGAACTTGTAATTTATCAGTTGCACTAAACTTAGTGATAGGAATCCATACTTATCTAGAGATTCACCTCAATTCACCAAGCTCCTATAGATTGGAGGTAATCCCGTTATATTATTAGATTTCCACATAACATGCTATAATACAAAGATAGGTGTAAAATCTATGTGATAATAGTTATGATTAAATAAAAGTATAATATTAAAGTTTCCTCATGTATATTCCTTCACTAAATATGACCATAGGAAATATGTGAAAAGGTATGGTAATAAGATAAAGACACAATCCTAGATAAGAGTGTAGTTGTATTATGGTTGGCTAATTCACTGATAGCAAATATTGTGTTTTTCATCTAGTGAATTCTCTCCTCCAAAAATATGTATATTTAACACAAATATGACCAAAGTTAAAGAAAAATATTTTATAATACAAGAAAATAAAAATATTAAATGTAAAATTTAGATCCAAAAATAGTTTAGAATAGAGATAATTATAGAAGAAAGGAGGTTACATGTGTGAGTTTAACTATTGGTTTATTGAAAGATAAACATAAGAGGGATAATGATCAATAAAAATAAGAGTGGGAGTGAGTTGGGATATCATGATGGTAAGCACACATGAAATAAGAGATAAATTTGAATAAAAATGTGTGAAAATTGAAGTCTCATATGCTCAATTTTAAAAACATGTATACTATGTTGAAACCATAGTTGTTTACATGTGACAAGTTTGAAACCACCACTAATTGTGACAAAAACACCATTTACTATGACAAGATTTCCCTATAAAAATATGAAACCAATGACTATTTTTACATTTTGATTTATGAAAACATCATGGTAGAACATGAACAATGGGGTAGTTATGTCACCTAATTAGACGTTGTTGACATGGAGAGTGGTACTTTCATCTAAAATGTGGTAACTTATAAACCAAAGAAAAATAACTCAAAAAGATTAGTTTAAAATTTGTGCAAGAGATAAAAAATAAGGATGAAGAGGTCATATGTTATAGATAACCATGGTTAGAGTGTATAATGCGTGTACACCTTCGATCATCATCAAATTTTTCAAAAATGTTACATCAAGTATTTTTTTGGTGCATACATATTTAAACCTATAAATGACACATTGTAATAAATTTATGAGTGTATGGTAATGATTAATAGCACACTAAATGGTAAAGGGAGGGTTATAAATCTTACCTTGCTTAATAATGTGGTACAATGAAGCTAGTTAAGGCTCTATCTCAACATAAAAACAAAACAGGAGAATAAAGTGTATTTTAATGAAAATTTAGGAAACATATAAAATGATATAAACATGGATGATAATAATTCCATTTATGTGGGGGTGAGTATACTATTTGAATCATCCCACCAAGGGACTGAATCTATGACTGTGTAATGTGAACCTATAAAATTAAGATGAGAAACAAACATGGTATGAAGAATTTAAAAAATGTTAATTACATTATCTATGTATGAAAAATATGATAGTTTATAAAAAGAAATATATGTGTGCATGTGTGTGTGTGTGTGTGTGTGTGTGTGTGTGTGTGTGTGTGCATGTGCGTGTGTGTGTGTGTGTGTGTGCATGTGTGTGTGTGTATAAAAATATGAGACTGTAAGTAAATTTTCTAAAAAGTGAAAAAAACATAACTATTTTAAAGGATTGGATATTCAAAAACTTTCCAAGAATAGAAATCATTTGTGAAAATTCATTGGTGAGATTTTTGAGCTATGGATTCATAGTGATGGAACTTAGATATAAAGTAGTTAAATAGATAATAATAGGGAGGATATGGTAAATGTACCAATGGGAGGATGAGTGGGTTAGGTTTAATTTAGTTTTGATTATTTTTACATTTTTGCCCTAAATTTTGATATTTTTGCTCAAAAATGCATTTTTATCTAATAAAATTTAAAAATGTATTACATAAATGTGATTAAAGGGATGATTAGGATATGATATAGTTAAAAAAAAATTAATTTGGTTAGTTTTTGGGATATTGGGGAAGGTTTTGAGTTAGGCATGATCAAAGGTCAAAATTGTTGCATTTTGGTGAAACTATTGGTCTTAGTAGACTGATAGTTATGCCTTTGATGTGGATGTGACATGAATAATATGTTCATAAAGCTAGGATGTGATGAAAATACTATATATGTAGTGGTGATGCAACCAAAATAGAAGGAAAAACTTTATGGGGTAGTTTTATAACCACCAATTGTAAAAGGTAGTCTTTTCATACTAGATTTGAAAGGAGTTGCTTTTAGTCAGTGTTAAGGTCAAAAAAGGGGATAAGGTTACTTTGGGGTGAATTTTTATATAAATTTAGGTACATACAATGGATCTAATCTAGAGAGGAAGAGTGGATACCATAGGTAATGGCATTTTTGACTACCAATGAGGGGGTCAAACTAGATAAAGTAAGGATGTTGAGTATTACTTAGGTGGGGACTATGCCCCCATTGAGAAGATTATTATGTGATATATTTACCTATTGTGTCATATCCAATATCACATTCTAGTTTTTGAAGTCTATTAGAGAGTTTAATATCACTTTAGTTGACATCCACTAGATATTGGGCTTGTTAATGACAACATGACTATGGAATGCCACTGATAGGGGAGAAGATACCAATTGGGTATAGAATTCAGGAGACATAGACAAACCCAATTTGGGTGATAACTTTATCATGAGTATTTCTAAGATACATAGATCTATAATCTAAAACTTTAAAATTCATTATTGGGATCCTTTCCTCTTAGTTAGTGGGGGACAAGGGCACATATAGGCTGTTATACATATTATCTCTATTTTAATACCAGATTAAGGAGAGGTGTCTACACTAATCATGGGATTATGATGTATTTTCTTAGACATATAGGGACCTTTACATGATTATAGAGTTGGGGGATATCTTCATTAGTCATCCCACACTCATCATGATTTGTTTGTATGAGAGGAGGATCCATTAATAAATAGGGATTGCTATTAGTGATGTTGTGGATATTAGATACTTTTGGTCGATAGAGGTTTCACCTTCTAGGGTTCTACCTCAGGTGATTGGAATTTAACACTAGTTGATCTAATGGCCTTACCTAATTTGGGGATGATGTGTTAGTGGTTTAATGAGGGAATGTACTTTATGAAATATTTAGGAGTGTATCAGTTCAGAGATAGGTGGATAAAAATTGAGGTTCACTTTATAAATAGCTTACCAAAACATTTGGGATTCATTTTCTAAGAATCCTCCCCATACCCCTACTATTACATAGGGGTTTTAGGGAGGCCATGGTAGTTAAACTTAGGAGACTATCTTGGAATCATTTGAAACCATGACTTACTATCATGATGGAGGTAAAGATGACATAGAACATAGAGGACTAAAACAAAAAATATTTGGAGGATAGATATGATACTTTTGGTTATTCTAGTGTCACTACCAACTATAGGTCAGTAATAGGTTTCAAAACCAATACCAACACCACAATAGGATCCCCTATAATAGTAAAAATTAACTGGTGGAGAGGGACTAGATTTGGTTGCATTAAATGAGGATTGATATGAGGATGATGAGGAGGATGGATTTAATGATGAGGAAAACCTAGACTTGCATGAGGATGATTTGAGGGAGAGGTGAATTCATTTATTTCAACTCTTTATTGCACTTATTATAACATAATTTATTAGCTTATTATTTTCATTTTTCTATGACTAGATATTATGTTCATTTTATTTATGTGATTTTAGATATATCCCTTGGTTTGAATAATGATCAAGGACACCTTGATCAATGTATTTTAGGTGGGAATTGATAAGACTCGTGATCAAATTTTGGTATATTTAGGACTATCTACTATGATAGGTAGGCATACATATATTTTTTACCTAGATTACCATGCATATATAGTGATATCCAATCTAAGTAGATATATTAGTAGGTTATAAGTGAGATACATATCATTAGAGCCTCAAGTGCAGACATTAACTGACATTATTTTAGGTAGAGGAGGTTGGAATTCTCTGAGTAAACATACATGGGGTGAGATATCCTCATATAGAGGGACAAGTAGGAGGTGATAAAATATCCATAACCCATGACACTATTAAGTACCAAGTCCTTCCCAAAATAGGATGACGTGATCTTAGGGCCATTTATTATACATTTATATACACATTTTTTGGATATTAAGACACACTTGCCATCTATGGAGGTGGATTGTATTAAGACTCAATTATATAAACTCAAAATAATTATTATTTATAGAGACGTCTCAGTCTATTTTAATTTCATGTATTCTATTTTATTTTATGTAATTTATATGATAAGTCATGTGATGACATACCATGTATATCTATGTTTTTAGATAATGTTATGGAAATGTTTATCTATGTAAAATGTGGAAAAATAATGTATGCAAGTAATGGAATATGAAGTTATGTGATGGATATATTAAAAACTATAAATTCAACAATAATTAATTTTTAGTTGAATATTGAGTTATTTTGTTTATACAACAAATGACTTTTAAATTTTAGTAAAAGAAACCAAAAGGAAAATAAGACGTGTATAAATTGATGAAAAATAAACTTATACATAAAAATTTCACATGGAACACGAATATGACCTAATACATATGATAAAATGGGGGGGAAATATAATTTTTCCAAACTTATAAACACTAAATTTATTTGATTCATTTATAGGTAAGTAGTCCTAATAGAATTAGTAAGTGAGGTAAGTTACCCTTTTCTTTATAGACACCTAACAAGCTTTTTGAAGAAATTTTATTACTTTTATTGTTCAAAAATTTATAATTTTATATTGAGTTTTTTTAAATTTTATTTTCCACCAAATAAACTCAGTCTCATGCGACAAGGAAGATGCAACATCTCACCACTAAAGGATAGATATAGCTGAGTAAAGGGCATCCCTCCACAATGATAACCTTGTAAAACTAGGAAGATGTGAGGGCTCAACACTAAATATTAGAGATTGATGAGATATTTATAATTTGATTTTGACCTTCAAAAACTTTTTATTTTTACATTATTTTTTATATATTTATTTATCACGTTTCTTGTAAGGCTTTAAACCCTAAATCTTGGTGTCATGCAACTAGTAAGATGCAAGGGATCATTACCAAAGACCAAGATTGGAAAGTAAGGTTTCCTAATTTTTTTTAGAATGCCAATGTTTTCTACTTGGAGGGAACCATAATAATATATTATTACATTAATAATATTCTATATTAGGTTGTAGGCAAGCATTTTCTAATCTTCACAAGAAATTCAATAGAAATAGAGGTATACTTTAGTCATAATAGCTAAGACAAGAACCAATGTAATGTTGATTTTGAGAATGTTTTCCATAGGATATCAGGTTAATATTAAAATTTTAATGAAATAATGAGCTACACTTTGATATTTATTTTTATGTGAATTGACAACTAAATAAATCACCAAATATAACATATGATATGCAAGGTCCAGGATGGCCCGGTTGAGGACCCTGTTTCAAGAAATGAAAAGGAAAATACAGTTCAGGATGACAATCAAGAAATGGACATGGAAATTCAAACTGGAACCAAAGAATAGTATCAAAGGGGCTGAGAGGATGACTTTGAAGAAGGTGGGAACAGTCCCAATAAGAATACTGAAGAATGGAGAGAGAAGGGGTAAAACAATGGTATGCACACACCTATGAGTTGGGTTAATTGCAAAGCAGAGGCTTCTCTCCAAATTGATTCTTGGATGTGTAAGGAGATTGAGGATCTCAAAAGGAAAGTGGAAATTATGGAAGATAACCAGAAATCTGAATGGAAAAAAATTAACATCATGGAAAAATAGATAAGAGAAATCCCCGTCAAGCTCAAAGATTACAAGAATAACCTTTGGGAACTCATTAAGGAGAACAAAACAAAAATGGAGGAAGTAACATCCAATATTTGTGCTGTAGCTGTCAATATTGGAAAAAGAGTAAAAGAGGAGACCAGATCCTTGGAGGGGCCTAGCAAAAAGATGAGACAAAGCTCTAGAAAGAAGGCTACACAAGAGGGAGTCAAATTGGCGGCAACTACTACTCAGGATACTACTGTTGTGAAAGGTAAAGAAACAGTGAAAATAATTTTGGAACTGGAAGAATAGTCTGGTTCTTCTTGTTGGTTATGTTTTCTAGTCCTATTCTATGGTTCCTTTTTGTAATCTTTTGTCTATGGTGCAGCCAGATCTTTGTTAATCTGGGATTTGACTGGTGGTCTCTCTGGTGGTTTCAGGTCCATATAAAACCTATTTTTGCTACTTCTCTATAGTATTTTTTAGGTTCTGCCTGTGGTCATTGAGGATTTATCTTTCTTTCTTTGTACTTGGGTTTCAGGGTCCCTTCAAAACCTGATTTTACCTTAATCTAAAACATATGATATGCAAGACAACATACAAATAATGGAAAATGTAATCAAATGAGGGTAGTGTGAATGAAATAACTAAATTTAAAAGTTTTTAAGGTGTAAATAGTTCCTAATTTCAACAAAAACCATGATTTATAAAGTGTATAACAAATAGGCTCCATTACTAAAATCTTTAACCACTAAATAGAGACCTAACTAGTTAGATCTAAATTATTGATATTCTCCTTTATTTTTATATATTATTCTATTAAGTATTAGGATAGGTATCCTAATTTAATTTGGTGATCATAAATATTATTTTCATGGTTATATAACATATATTCTACAAAAATAATGTGATGATATGTAGTTATGAGACAATGTTCATTAAAGGTCTCTGGTTCAACTAGTCGTGCACTTCTCTACTCTTTGTTATTGAGAATAAATTGAAGAGAGACATATAAGCTAGGTATTTCCACCTTGATGGTAGAATTTATTTATATATGAATACCATATAATATGGTGTTTACTTCATGGTCATATTAGTACTTATTCTATATGGCTATAATATATGGTAAAACTGAAGGTGCCAATCCCATTTGTTGTATTTTACCATCCTGACTAGGATCAAATTTAGATTTTTATTCATGGCCTCAGATTGGATGATGGATGGTGGATATTATTAATAATATTTTTTATGAGATAAATAATTTATTACACACTTCATATACTTAGAGGTTATTGAAAGGAAACCCATTATTTGTGACTATGACTTGTAAGACTCCAAATAAGAAAATGTTCTAATTTATAAAAAAAATTGAGATGACTGATTTGGTAATAGTTATTAGAGGCATAAATTATGCCAAATTAATGAAAAAATTAATGGTTATGGTGATAAAATTATTAACATATTAGTAAGTAGGATAAATCTTGTCAATCAAATCTAGACCCCAAATAGAAAAGGGCCATAAAGTAATGATGGGTTTTAATGCCTTGAAATGAATGTGAATTTCATGGGATAAGTTTTGAAACTTTAATTTTATTACATAATTAATGTCATCACATTTGAGAGTGGTCTATAATTATCCCATTTTTTACATCTTGCAGGTAGTTTCATGTCCATTGAAGTTTCCACCACAAACATTTATATGGCAATGAAAAATGACCCTTTATGACCATTTTGATTGACACACCTCAATAACATGTCATAAAACTATTTAAGATAGATAACCTCATATATAATGACATATGTATATGCTATGATATTAAGGTAATACCTCTATTATGAATTTCCACCCTCAGGATAAGTATAATCAATTAAATAGCTGATGATATCATTATACAAAGGGGATGAGATTATTATAAGATTTTATCTATAACAAATCAGTTCATCATGAAAGTTGGTATAAATGAGATATATTATTTATATGGGATCTATAAACTAATCAATAGTGACTTATACCTTAATGGACTTTTTATTGACATATGTGAGTTTGAATTCACTCAAAATATTGATAAAATGTCAAACCTTTTATGAAATAGTTGGTTGGGTTAGGAGTGTTTGTAAGGCTTGGAACCTCACCATGAACCTCATTTATTGGTTAATAATGTAATGTAGCAATTTATTAGTTTTGAAAATGATAATTTAGACTATTTATTTTCTTTATTATAATTTTTCTCATAGTCAACAAGAGTGCAATCAATGAAATAGATGGCACACTACTTACCATAATCATCCTCTTTAGCTAACATGTATGTGAGAGACACCTTACTTTACATAATTTAAATTATGAGAGGTTTGTATAGCTTGGGTACCATGAGTGCTATGGGAGACATAATAAAATGTTCAACCACTTTAAATACTTCTTATAAATCACTCATCCAAGTCAAGAAACTCAAAAATTTTAAGCATATTATTATTGGATTAACTACATAAGTTAGATATAAACCATTGACTATTCAATAACTTCCCCAAGAATGACCTAGTTCCTAACTCATAAGTATAGTTGTGCAAATCTTGGCTAGGTTAATATATATATTGCACTAAGATATTATATAATTGTTGTCTAGTCCAAGATCCTACTAAAAGAAACACATATAAGATTAACTGCTCAAAGGGGGTTTTGACACAATAAGGTAATTTCATCCTCACATTATAGGGTTGGTTATAGACCATTATAGGGCACGAGGTGTAGGTATTTGACTTGATGTTATAGATTATGTGAAATAAATATCCGAGAGATGAAGTACTATCACTGTAGATCTAATACCCAGTTTGACATAGAGATTCTAATTTGATCCCAATTCTATTGATTTTAATATTAAACGTTAATGGATTCCACTTCACCAACTTATAATTAAATATTAAATAATGTTTGGTTCTAAAATAAATATAAAAATGGAGGGTAAGGTAAGGTAAAGAAGATATTCCTAGTTTGTAAAAGATTCTAGTGTTTTAAGGGTAAGTGTGTGCTTAGCATATTTATACCACTATGCCCAAATCTTCAAGAGGATCTTAGACTTATCATTACATAGCGAAGGATTTTGAGGATGAAATGATAATTATAAATATTTTAACTCTCCACTAAATATAAACACATATGAGTTTACTATAGTAAATCACACATAAGACCTTCAAAATTATTTTGAAGCAATAAGCAAACAAACCAACAGGTGTTTCCAAAAAAAGAATAAAGTTCATACATAATTAGAATAAAAAGTAAAATTATAATTACTACATACATCATATGAAATAGAACACATTATCAATTATTTTACATAGTATTCATTCAAAAAAAACTAGAATTAGTGGACAATATCTATATAGATAAAAACACTATTGGGAAAAATAAGAAAAGTTGCATTAATTTCAATAGAGTTTGGCTACATGAAAAAATGTTAACCCTTTGAAAATACAAGTTCTATTTTTTTGGAGAGATAGGTCCCCTATTAAAATAATTGTAGGTTCCCATTTTGGTCCGTCATGGCTAATATTTTTACAACTAAATTTTATTAGAAAAGATCACGTATCTCAAAATAGGTGGAATAGAGTCCTGGGGACTTACTAGAAAAGAATCAGGAGAAGATTTGAGGGAGACCACTCCCCAATTACTTAGGGAATGTTTATTTAGTTTATAATGTGGTTTATAGTAATTTTATTTCTCAATAAATCCTAACAAGATTCATGAGAGGATCTTGAAATATCATTGTAACTTGGGCCAACAACCACTGGTGTACTTGGAATGGGTCCTCAATGGATACCTATATTTTGAACACTTGGGTAACACTTTTCATTTAATAGGTTGATATATATAGCACCATATTGGGCTTATCCCTATTGGGATTCAATAATTTTATTCTAATGACTTGGTTAAATTGAGTTAAGTGGACTACAAACTCCCATCTCTCCAACAAGGTTCCATCTAAATGGAATAACATAATGATGTTGACATCCTTAAAATATGTTAACATTTGATCCTTACCTTTTTCCAATGGGTTGATAATTATTTACACTAAGGTCAACCATTCCTCAATATAAGATCTCATTTTCTTGGCATAATTATAATATATGTTCAAGTCTACTATAAATATGAGCTTGAGCTCTAGAAACATGACTTTGTGAATAACCATAATGAACCTTTTTCATTTACAGTCCATGTAGGTAACGATATCCAAATACACATACATGAAATGGATGTGCCTTTTAACTTTTATTAGTTCTCTAATAAATTCACCATGGGCCATGAAGAGTTTTAAAATGACCTACCTAACTCTTATAACTAGTTCTACTAGGAAAGTGCATCTAACTTGTGATTCAATTACCTATATTTTCTCCTGCATATCCTCCATTAACTTCTTTGTGAACTTGTAACTAGTTTTGAGCATTGAATTTAGGTCATTAGCTAATTTATATTATCTACTAGGCATACTCATTTTACTGAGGGAGAAGGTATCTTTTTTATTTCTCCAAACTATAGGATTCCACTCTTAAGTGAAATTCTGCATGAACACTCTCTTCATGATTTTGGAATTCCTATCTAATTATCATTGAACATATAGATCTCAATGGTATACCATCTTTGGTATTTCTAATCATTTATGACTCAATTATTCTAGCCTATATTGATCCTAAAAATGTCCCCAAGGTGATATAAGGTAGAATAATAGGGGTGGGATAAACTAAAGTGGAAGGTAGAGTCGTAGTAGGAGGAGGGAGAGATGAATCAAAAGGAAGGATGGAGGAAAGGAGTAGAGGTGGAGGTGGAAGGGGATTAAAATGAGGGAGGATGATTGAGGAATCCTAGGGGAATGATTTGGCCTACCATTAGTCATAGGTCATTTTTATGAGAGGAATAATTGTGGATGGGAGATGTGTGTTAAATAACAATAATGAAATTCATTAGTTGAATCTAATTCTTTGGTTCCTTGGAGTGATGGAAAAGAAGGACTAGGGAACTATATGAGGGGTAAGTTGAATACATGGTCAAGAGGGAGAATTAAAAAATTAAATAGGGGATGATAATGGAGTCATATTTACCTTTTTATCAGAATTCTTACCTAAATACATTGGTGCTAAGGCTATAGATGGATCAACCAAGGAAGGATTTGGATCCTATTTTGTGGGCACCATAAAAGTTTCCCATTTTGAACTTTTTGGCATTGTGTTTGGGACAACCTAAACCAAAGTGTTATATTTGGCCAAAGTAGCTATTTTTATGTGTACATTGGGGAACTAAAGAAGTGGATGTTGTATACACCTAAAACTGGCCACTAGTGGCCTTCGACTGGACTTTAGACTAATTATTACCAACCATTGCAAATTAAGACTAAGAAATAATAAACATCCCAAATTTGATTTTTCATCATTCACTAAAGTTTAGAATGTCATTAAAACATCCCTAATTGTGGTATCCTACCATAATCAATAATAAACCTCTCACATATTCATCTCTATTGATCTTGTGGCATCATAACATGCAATTTGGCCTATATACCTATTAAGTAGGGCACATGGACATAAAATCAAATATTAAATTTTTTTAAAAATACTAATAAAAATTAATTAAAATTCTAAACCAAATTAAATTCCTAGTTGAATTATCCATAAGTAATTAATGAAATTCTAAAAAAGTAAATTAAAAAATGCAAATATCTTAGATATTTCATAATTACCTTTTTGTGAGTTATTATGTCTTTGAAATATCCCAAAATATCACACCCATGCCTATTCATTGAAAATAATTAATTATTGACACCTTCTAACTCTATGGGGTTAATTAACTCATTTAGGTTAGATTTAAACCCATTCCATGTTTAAATTACATTTTAACTCACTTTGAGTTGAGGTTAGTTCCTCAGCCTATACATACAAGCCTTTGCCTCTTCATTTAGAGAGATTAGGTAGACTAAATTTATAATGTAGGTTTTATAAAAATATTGGAAGCAATAGTATTATAATTCCAAAGCATAATCCAAGCCATTAATGAAGCATAAGCCACAAGCCACAATGGTGCCAAGGAGAGAAGGAGATAACCAGTTCCATTACCAAAGACTCTTTGAGAAAAGTTCAAGAAAGCCATGAATAAATCACTTATATATCTCTAGAAAGGTAATAAATTTTTCATTCATTGCATTTTACTTGTGTTTTCATATATATTTAGTTCACTAAACTTCCCTTAATATCTAGGCTTAGATATGTTAGCTTGTTAGTGTATTAATTTCATTTTATCTTTTGTGAAGTTAAAACTTCTTATAACCTACTCTCTATTGTCAAATTACTATGATAAAACATAACACACCCGATGGGACCTAAACACATCCCACATACCAAAGATACTAATATGAAACTCATAAATATTAAAATAAATGCTTGAATATCTTCAAAATTAGAGTTTTATCATTGTTTTTTTTCCATATTTTTAATTTTTATGCTAACTTGGATCTACACAGAGACTGACATCGATATAAATAGCCACAATTCTACCAAACCATTATTAGTTCTACTAATTTATCTTGGTTGTGGGTGACTGTCATCAATCAAGGTGCAGGGAAATACATTGTTTACAAAACATGCATTTTGAATCTTCATATAGCTTCTACTTGTTATTTATTGATTTCATTAACCTTTATATTCCTTGTTCAATAATCTCATTGTAGTTTTTGAGGAGTTTTTATCTAATTTTGAGCTAAATAATGTTTTTTTAATAGTGTTTTTTTCCTTCATGATCATAGGTAATTAATCTCAGTCCTTATCAATCGATATTGATTATTACCAATTAACATCATTTCCTTGGTAACTAACATCGATCATAGGTGACCGATATTGGTATTTTTGTTTTAAAAATAAGAAAATTGAGAGATATGATTTTAAATATTGTTTTCTCATCCTTGATTGTGCTTCAAAGTAGGAGGAAACTCTTTAACCCTTTAGGTCCAAGGTGGTAATAGAACATGAATTTTTAAGTTTAGAATAATGAACATTTCATTTAGATGTTTAAAATGAATTTATCTAAGTCTTGAACACTTAATTTTGGTACTTAAAAATAATTTCTAAGTCTTGAACATTTAATTTTAGTGCTTAAAAGGAACCTATAATTGCTAAGTCTTGAATATTGGTTTTAGTACTTAAAATGAACATAAGTGCTTTTTCTTAATTAATTTTATGCAAATTCTTAGAAGTTTTTCAAATAATCCAAGGGCCTAAAAATTTATCACACATCTAAATTTTGTGCATAAAACAAACATTCACTTAGATTTTGATTTCTTGAAAGTGTTTATTACTTGTTCATTTATTTGTGCAAAGAGTGCATGTATGCTCTCCCTTATCCCTATAGGGAACTTCAGTGACCAAAAGCATATTTTCACTTAAAATTTATGTCTAGTCCAAGGCATGGAAATAATGTTGTCTAGGCTCTCCCAAAACCATATAGTTTAGGTGATCTAAAAACAACATCTAAATTCTTTCCACTTAGTAATTTTTTTCATACAATTTGGCTTGTGAAGGGGAGTTCATAACTTCTTCACAAGTTTTTTAGGGAAACATTGACCTGGGGTTTCATCTCCTAGTAGTGTTTCAACCCCACTCCATGGTGTGGTATATAAATTAGGGCACACATACTATGAAAGCCAGAGGGTTGAGTGACTAACCTCTCCTTTCATAAGAAAGACCTGAGTCAGGTTTGGTTAACCAAAGGATTCCACTAGGAAATTCATGGATGGAATTGCTATGCAAAGGAATAAACCCATGAATATTAATTTATCTTGAATAAAATCAATTGACATGATGCATATCTAGTGTTAATCATACTTGGGACCAATCTAGACATTAAAAAACTATAGTTTTAGTCAACCCCATTTGACTAACCTTGTTAGTTATAAGATCTAGGACATTACATTTAGATGTTATGTCATTTCATCTTTTTATTGATTGGTATTATTAAGTATGAAACCATTTTTTTTATGCCAAATCATACAATTTTTTGTTTATATGCCACTCCTTTGTTTGAGGAGGTATTATGTTGGCCATTTTGCACCACACTTTTGCCTTTTGCCAAACTTATTTGTATGTGTATCCCTTGATTGAAAATGGTAATGTAATGTTATTTGTTTAAATGATCCTAGTTTTCATTATTGTTTATTCATTTTACTTGGGATAAGTAACCTATCTCTCCATATTCCTTTTGCCTTATGACTTATGCCAACTAACCAAGTTCATAGTTACATTTTGTATGCCTAGTCTATGCCAAAGTTTTCCAGGTTTGTTAGATTAGATACCCCTTTGTTTAAAGTCTATATTTTGACATTGAGTTTGTATAAAATTCCTAGCACATTCCTTTATTTTATCCTATCTTTTGATGCCACGTTTGGCCAAAAGACCTAGCAACCTTTATTTTCCTAGAGTAGACCTATGTGGAACACTTTATCCCTAGAGTTTGGCATTTTGTTTTTATTTCATCTAGTTGACCTTATTGTGTGAGAAATTTAACATTAGACATTTGATGTTATCATATTTTATACCAATTCTTTGTATAAACCATTTTGGATATATAACTCCATGCCTTTGACCAAGTTAGATCAAGTATGATCATTTTGCTCTTTGGACATTATTTTCCATAGTTTATATAGCTCTATGCCTTTTTGCGGAAAATTCATCAATAATGTGGATATGTATAGCTAAAATTATGGCGGAGTTGTGTACCATCAAATTTATGATGGAATGGCCACATAAATTGACTTTGATCAAGATGCCTATGGTAAAGAAGTTATTTATGAGATGGATCCATATCCTCCTTATAATCCTCAATATGGGAAACAAATCCAAGCACTAGATTCCATGGTACCTTATATAGTTTGGTTTACATATGATCTTCATCCCCACACCACTCATGGAATCTAATCCTCCACCTAGAGTATTAACCCTCCTTCAGACTACATGAGCCACCAAGATCTACAACTTCTAAGGAATACTATTACCATACCAGGACCTTATCCTTTGGCTTGTGTGATAAATAAAGCTCCATGATGCCTAAACATTTCTATTCTAAGACCTCATCCTTTGGCTTGTGTAAGTGATCAAGATCCACAAAACCTAATCATTACTATTCTAGGACCTCATCCTTTGGTTTGTGAAAGCAATCAAGCTCCACAAGGCCCAACCATTTCTATTTTAGGACCTCATCCTTTAGCTTACACAAGTAATCAGATCCATCATGCCCAACCATTTCTATTCAAAGACCTAATCCTTTGGCTTGTTTGAGTAACCAAGCTCAACAATTCCCTACCATTACCATTCCCAGACCTCATCCTTTAGCTTGTTTAAGAAATAAATCTCCATGACACCCTACCATTACCATTCCAAGACCTCATCCATTGGCTTATGAGAGAAACTAAGCTCCATGATGCCCTACCACTACCATTCTAGGACTTCATCCTTTTTTTTGTGTGAGCAATAAATCTCCATAATTCTATCTCATTATCCAACCACCTACTATTATTCATCCGTTACCAATCATTACCCACTTTAGAAAACCCTTACCAATCATCCAACCATATTTGAGCTAATCAATACCTATCCAACCAAGCCAATCATTTAAGGACCAAGTTGTATTCAGAACTAGTATTTTACAACTAATCATAAAATAAGGCCAAAAAAACTAGCCAATAAATTAATTTTTTATTCAACCAACCATTTTTTATGAGTCAACCTATGATTAATCAATTCTTGATATTATACCCATTATCAAGGAGTCTCAATATGATGAGTCAATCTTTACTAAGTCACTTCTTAATGATTATAACCACCTTTGTGAAAATCATTACCTCAACCATATCTCTATTTTTAAATATCCTTTCTATAATAATCTAATCTCTAACAAGTTCTCTTAACCTTTTTCCCATCATTGAGGAGTCTCACTTTGACAAACTAGTCTCTGTGAAGCCCATTATGTCATCACAAGCCATTACTTGTCTAATACCAAAAATTCAATAAAACATCATTATAGAAATATCCAAACCAAATGAATAACAAAAATTAAAGTTAGGTTCTATTCTTAAACTAAAATTATATTTAACATGATAATCATAATCAATGCCAATCTCAACATTAGATTTAGAGTCCTTTGAGTTAGACTTAGCTTTAGAATTAAAATATGTTCATTGCTATTATAGTATTGGTTACACATGCCTCATAGATCAATTTGAATACATTTGTGATCCTTATACAGTTTTTTATAATGATTAATTCAACTTTGACACAAGCTCTCCTAGTATCTTTTACAAGGATTATGATACCTCTCCCCATTCCATTACCATTCCACATGTCATTACTGCCAACCAACCTAGCCATTTTATTTACATTCCACCTCCCAGAATTGTCGATTGGGACCAACTAAATCACACCTTGTTGAAATGCTTCCATGGTGATATATTAGTTTTAAAAAATTAGGGAGGCCATGATCACATTCATGTAAATGAATAATAATCTCCTAGTGAAACCTTTCCAAAACCACTAAGGGACAATCAAAGTTTAAACTTATCATGTTCTAGTGAAACCTTTTTAAATGTGCTAGTAGATAATCAAAGTCAAAATTCAATTTTCCTTAGTGAAACTTTCATATAAGTGATATGTCATAATAAAGATAACTTCATTGGTGAAAACCTCTTGAATACTCTAATAGTTGAGCACACTAGTCGTTCACTACTTGATGAATATATTATCAAAGATAAAATAAATATAACTTCCAATCTACAACATCATTAGATGGTATCTACTCTTAGGCCCAAATAATAAAAAAATATGGTCTTATCAAGATCATATTTAGAATTCTTTATCCCTACCATAACCAAAGTTATGTCAAATCCATAATCAACAATATTATGTGTGCCTAAAAACCCCAATCTTCATTTTTTTTCTCAACCATTATACATTATATTATCATCCACCTATAAATTACCAAATCAAACCTATCATCCACTTTTTATCCTTATTTACCATCCCTGACCATACTTTCCTTCACATAGGCAACAAAGAGACCTTGTCTTGATGTTTAAACGAAATAGAATCAATTACCAATGAAGTTCATAATAACATTATTGAAATCCAAATCTAAAATAGGTTATTGATAGAATAGATATTTATATGAGGTGTGGGCTAGCAATTTACATTAATAATTATTCTGGTTGTATCATTTTCTGATCAAGATGTCAATCTCCATATCAGCAAGAATTAAAAAAAAACATTTACCTTTCCAAAATTGAAAACCATACCTTTCTCTTGGACAATATAATTTACCTTTCCAAAATTAAAAACCATACCTTTCTCTTGGACAAAATCATTTCCCTTGCCATTTTCATTTTTCCATTCTTTTTTCATTATTTCATACCCTGCCATCTATGTTACCTTACCACTTGGGGGAAATCCTCTTTCCATTTTTATCCACTTATCATGCCATCATTGTCCTACATAATACTATATTATTTTTTATTCTACCATGTCATCCTTATTAGACCAATGCCTATTTTTGGCTGTCCTACATGACCATTTTGATCTTGGCTCCTTTGGTTATTCTTGCACCTTCCACAAGGGGATTTTGATCTAGTTTAAATGTTTTTAAAATTTCATGTTTAAATGATATTCTATGAAAATTGTGTGATAATTGATCTAGAAAGTTATCTTTCATTCATGTTTGACTAGTGCTATTGATTATAATCACCTATGGACAAATCAATAGTCCACTTTGTGTTACTAATTATAACAACCTATGGGAAAATCAGCATCATAGACTTATGTTGTTATTTACTAATTATAACCACCTATGTGTAAAAAAGGAATAACACCTTTATTATGCCTATCATATCACCTTGCCCTCACTATTCTCATTTGCCTAGCCATTTTCTAGATTTGAGAAATTGTTGTGACCTAGTCAGTTCTCACTACCTTTTATGTTGGTGGAACTATTGTGACTTGAGGTCTTAATGGGAATATATAAGCCACACTTGGTTCATGTTGAGTTTAGATTAGTCCCCCTTTTCCATATGCTCTCACCATTTTATGAGAAACTTAAACCAGTGCTCTTGTTGTTTTGAAAGTGGTATCTTGTCAATCTTTAACGAGTTAAGATGCCCCAAAAATTCCAAAAGCATTTATAAAATACTTTAAACTCCAAAAACATTTGTCCTATCTAATCCTAGTTAGTCATCTTTGATGCACACTACTAGGGAAAATCCATTGTTAGTATGATTTCATTTGCTTTTTATTTCAAGTTTTTTGTGTGTTTGTTTTCTTAGTTGTTTGTTTAGTTGCTTAATTATTTGTTTGCATTCAATATTATACCTTGACTTAGTCTATATCTGTTTATTAGGTGATTCCTTACACATTATTATTGAGTCCATCCATATTCATATTTTAACATTATCGTCATGGTTTTTATCATTGGTGCATTGTTTTTAATTATTTACTAGATCGAGAGTTAGTTCTTATGAATATTTTCTTAAAGTTATCATGGTGTTATATCTTGATGCCTACCATCACATGCTATAACAAAAATCTTCTCTATAAATCTTATAATAAATGAAGCCACAAAATTTTCTCCATGTTACCCTTGGAGAATTCCCTCACCCTTGATCAAATCAAACCATTGACAATTCTCATTATATCAATGCTAAAAAGGATTAGCATATCCACATTAATAGGTAAAACTAAATCATTTCCATTTATCAATTCTTAATCCTCCTATTTATCTCTTTAATCAATTTTTACATCCTTGTATGACTAGTTTTTTGTGGCTTGTTTAGTTATTAGACCATCGCATATACATTTTTTCCCACTCATATTTAATCTGTGTAAAAAATTATATCCTTTAGTTATGGTTGTCAGTCTACCCTACTAGGATGCAATAAATAATACTATTTTATCTTGATCATCTTAATGAATATAAACACATATGGAAAATCATTATTTTGACTCATCTACCCTAACTAGGGCATATGTTGTTGCCACTGCTCATAAACACCATTGGGAAAATTAGTGTGTCAACCTTTGTTATCGATTATAACCACCTTTGGGAAACATAGTACTTTTTAAATTTATGCATGCAATATTTTTGTAAATTGGATTAATATCACCCATGGGTTAATTTCATTCTTCTTCTTGTTTCTTTTTGAGGGACTATCCATCAACTATATGTGATGACCACTCCCTCAAGGGGGCATCATTACAGGTTTCTTAAATAATATTTTGAGCTTCTTGTTCAATCATCATCTTATCTTAGGCATACATGAATTTTTAATTCTTTGAGAAGATGTTACTATGATTATAACTTGAAACAGCTTCCCAAATAGGGGAAAACTATAAAAACCTAAAATTGGCCACCAATGGCCTTCAATCAAACTTTAGACTAATTCTTACCAACCATTGCAAATTAAGCATAAGCATCACTTAAAATCCTAAATTTACTTGTGTATCATTAATTAAATATCATAATCTCATTGATACATTCATAATTTAGGTATCCTATTATAAGCAATAAAAACCTCTCACGGATTCATCTCTATTCATCCTACAACATCATAACATGCAATTTGGCCTACAGACCTATTAAGTGGGGCACATGGACATAAAATCAAATCATGAAAATGATAAAAATACTAATCAAAATTAATTAAAATTATAAACCAAATTAAATTCCTATTTTAATTATCCATGATAAATCAATTAAATTCAAAAAAATGAAATTTAAAAATGCAAATATCCTAGTTTTTTCATAATTACCTTATTGTGAGTTGTCAAGTCTTTGAGATATCCCAAAGTATCTCACCCATGATTATTCATTGAAAATAATTAATTATTTATAACTTTTAACTATATTAGGTTTAATTAACTCATTTATATTATGTTTTGACAAATTCCATGTTTAAAATACATTTTAACTCACATTGAGTTGAGGTTAGTTCTTAAGCCTATAAATACAAGCCTTTGACTCTTAATTTAGAGATATTGGATAGAGTAAAGTTATAATGTAGGTTTTATAAAAATATTAAAATCAATAGTGTTATAATTCAAAAATCATAATCCAAGCCACTAAACAAGCATAAGTTACAATCCACAATGGTGCCAATGAGAGAAGGAGATAGCCAAGCTCCATTACCAAAGACTCTTTGAGCACAAACTAAACAAACCATAAATAAATTACTTGGATATCTCAAGGAAGGTAATAAATTTTTAATTATTTTTATTTTATTTGTGATTTAATATTTATTTAGTTCACTAATCTCCCCCTAATATCTAGGCTTAGAGATGTTATCTTGTTAGTGTGTTGATTTCATTTTTGTTTTGTGAAACTAACATTTGTTCTAAATTATTATCTATTGTCAAATTCCTATGATCATAGATGTGTTAGAGAGTTGTAATTGATGTCATGATAATTTCATGGATGTGTCCTAGTAAGTGGATGATGTTTTTTTATATCCTAATTAATAATGACAAAGTGCGCAATGTGCTTGACAAAGTGTGCTTACAATTGGTTTGGTTGATCTTCAGCTTTGGCATGGTTAAAGATGTTCAGGGATGAGTTTGAAGTATTAAACATGTTAAATAGGTTATATAAGAGGTTTTATATTATTGGAGAGGTTTTTTTAATAATTTTAATTCATATGGTATTTCATGGCTTTCATCTTGGTAGATGGTTCTAGTGGTAAAAAATTTAAGTAGGTAGTTTGATGATGTCATAATTACCACATGTGGATGAGTCAGGGAGAGTTGGTCATATGGTTATGATCAATATTTTTTATGTGATATAATTAATATAATAAATAAAAGTGAAATAAAATATATGGGTGTTCAAATTTGGCTTCTCAGATAGAATTCACTAAGTTCCCATACTTAGCCAAATTTGGAAAGGGTTCAAACAGATCCAAGTAAGTATGTTGATGATGTTAGCATTTGTACATGTGGAGGAGTTTGGATAAAATTATCATATGGGTTTGTTAATTTTTATGCCTATTTTATATTAAATAATTCTAAAATCATGATACTAAGTGTGACAAAATATATACAAGTGCAAAGTTTGGCTCCCAAGCATTTTGATAGTATTTTCCCATAGCCAAATTTGCATGAGGAAAGAAAGAGCTAAGTAAGCATTTTGATGGTACAATATCTCACATGTGTGGAAAATTTGGTATAAGATTATCATATGATTTTTTTCATTTATTAATTTTTTATCATGCACTGAAGCATGGAAAAAGTTATGTAGGAGCAAAATTGGCCTCCTAGACAAGTTCCGAGCATAGTTGGCTCTATGACGGAAGATTTTTTGAAGTATTTTTAATGGTGATATATATAACATGCACAATGTTTTTAGGATTATATTTTTATATGGATGGATTTTCCTATTTTATAATATCATATGGTCAAAAGTTGAGATCATGCATCTAAGCGTAGAAGAAGTTATTGAGGTCCAATTTAGACTTTCCAGGCATATTATAGTTAGTACCCATAGTCAATTTTCATGATGTTAAAGATATATACCTAGTGGATATATAATGGGTCATGGGAGTTTGTATAGTGAAGATATATGGTGTGTAAAAATTAAAAGAGGTCAAAGTGTTCACTAGTTAACAGAGTTAAAGATCAGGACCAAATGAAGATCTAATGGTGTGTGAGTGATTGTATACATCATGATGTAATTGGTGCATATTAATCAAGATGGTAAGTGTTAATAGTTTAAAGACTAATCAAAGGTAAAATATGAGGATATAATGGTTAGTGGTTTTTCATACAGATTGATTGAACAATGAGCATTGCTAGTTAAAGACCTGGTTGATCCATAGAGATCAGCGGTGCATGATAAGTCAACATTTCAAGATTACACGAGATGAGTTCAAAGTAACTAAAGTTAAAAATTTGATAATTGGTGATTATTAATTAAAATTTATAGAATATAAAAGGTGAAATATTAATAAAAATTTGAGAAGACATGAGATGCAAGCATAATTTTCAATGTTTAACAATGACCATTAGCATTTAAATATTTAAATTTTACAAAGGTAAAAACTAGTATGTGGTTTTTGGACCATATCTTTCAATCTAGACAAAATTTGACCATGTAGTAAAATAAAAAGTTGTATAGGAATCCAAGGTTCATATAAAAATATTGATTTGAATATATCAAATTTTATATAGTTAAATATATTAATCTCCAAAGTTGACTATGTGTTTGTGCATGTTCTACAAGAGACCCAAGAAGAGTATTTGAGTTTATATACATGTTGTTTTGATTTTTAATGATAGATTAGATATTGGAAAATGTTTTAGACTCTATGAAGATGATATGTATGATTTTTTTTAGGTTAAATAAATTTTATGTAGTATGAACAAAGGTTTATAAGGTGACTATATATTTGTTCATGGTGACCATATGCATAGAGTGTTGTTTGATCAATTTGGGCTTAAGCAAAAGGATAATGTGTTGGATTTTAGCACTTAAGGAAGACCTATAGATCATGTGAAATGCATCCATGCATTTGGAATGTGTTAATAAGTTCTTAATTTGATCAGAGAAGTGTCAAATAGTTGAATGGGTGTCCATAGGACCTAAAAGTGACTTAGGCCTATTTGAAAGTGGATTGTGCTTAAGTGTGACCCATGTGAGATGCCTTATGGGTGAAGTCATGTTTTATGGATGATAAGGAATTATTTTTATCTTGTTAATCCATGATTTATATATAAATTTTGGATCCAAATGAGATGGTTTATAGGTATTTTAAAAGACTTATAGAGGCTTGTGTTAGTAGTGTATGTGTTGAAGTGAAGAAGAGAAAAGATCAAATGTGCCTAATGGTTGGGTTGATGAGCAATGTAGATTGAAGACTATGTGCATGAATTTTAAGTCATATTTATGATGTATAAATAGTTATCCTATAGGTTTAGGATGAGTGAAGGTTAGATGGTGTTTGTATGAGCTTGGTGGTTGATTTGAGAGACTATTTAGAGTATGGACTATGTGTATGACCATTTGATCATGTTATTGATATGGTGATAGATTTGTTACTTAGGAGTGAAGAGTGAACTAAAAGGTGTATTTGGATGCATTGAGTGTGTTGAGTTGAAGAGTGGGGTTAGTTGGGATATGTAATGTGTCTTAATTGATATTTGTGTGTTAGTAAAAGTATGTAATGTACTTTGTCCAATAAGGAGTGTTGAGTGAAGGTGAAGAATGTTAATCAAAGTTCCATCATCAAGTGTTGAAGACATCAACTCAAATGTGGAAGTATTGGAAGGAGGGTCTAAAGGACTTGGTATTCCTTATAGGTAGTTTCTCATTATGAAATAGGTTTTTCACTAAAGGTAGGTGGTTTAACAGAGTTGATCATTTTATGGGTAGGCTCTCCCTTTAGAAAAATTGTTTCACTAAATCCTGGTTAGGAGGACATGATCAATCTCTAGTTTGTAATTTTTTATAGGATAGTAGTTTATTTGTGTTTCAGGCTTAAGAGTTGGTTTTATTCCCCATGATGGTTTCCCATAGGAACTATGTGTTACATGTTTGATATTATGTATGAATTAAATGAATGACTTCTCTTGTTAATATTTCTTGATCAAGTTGATAGATGATGATTGTTTAATATTATGAAAGGGACTTCAATTGAAATTGAAATATCTAGGCTTATTGATTCGCCCCCCCCCCCCCCCCCCCCCCCCGCTCATTGATTTTACCTCTAATAATTGATATAAAAGTGAGTCCTTTGGAGGAAACCTAATAACTTAAATTTGATCCTAAGTAGGTACTAAGGTGGATAATTAGTTGAAGAAAGAAAATCAATTATGGAAGGACATGATCAAGGTACTTGAATAACATATATGTACTTTGAATAAATATGCTAAAGAGGATGAGAATGTTATCCCTGATCTCAAGGTTTAGCTAATAGATGTCAAAACAAGTTTGTGTTCAAAATAAAAGGACATCATGTTTGATTAAAAAGCTTTCCATAATAGTAGATAAGATGATAGCAAGGAAGAATAATTTGATATAGAAGCTAAGATCATGAGTTCACTTGGTGAACTAAAGGAGAAAAAGAAGAGGAATCATAAAATTAGGAATATGATCAAATATATTGAAGCATAGGTCAATTATCTTGACGGAGGCTTGTTAGGCTTGTCCAAAAAAGAAGAAAATAAGTATCAAGAATAGATCAAGTGTATTGAAGTAAAGGCATATAAATTGAAATACATGGCCAACAAGGTCAAAGAGGATGAAGAGAAGATCAATATTTTTAAGGATCACTTAAATAATAAAAAATCAAATCTTAAAACTAAAGAAGATGAGTGTACTTAGCTAAAGGTTAAAATAGAGTCATTGAAGAGTGAACATGAGTAGGTTGTCAATAAGTTGGACTATAGAAGGAAGCCAGTCAAGTATGAGCATTCATAGAGTCATGATAGAAGGAGATTTTGGACAAAGATTGATCATAGTTCAAATCTATCAAAAGGTATGAATAATGTTATTTGTTTTAGTTGTCATAACAATGGACATATTCCTATATTCTATCCAAATGGTATTAAGAGGTCTTAAAAGTATGTCAAAGGATATAGATCTCTTAGAAGGTTTGAGAAAGGACAAACTCAAGTATGGAAACCAAATGTAATCATTTATAATTATTTTAGTCATAAGGATGATAATAAATTTGCTCTATAAGACTATGTTGTAAATCAAGATAAGTTCAAGGATCAAGAAGCTAAGATGGCTACAAAAGTCAAAAAGATTCAAACTATGGTATGGAGACCTGAGGCAATAAGAATAAAGAGACTAACCCTATTATGTCTAAGATTTTTGATGGATTTTTTATGAAGGTGGAAAAAGGATCAGAAGTGAAGGAAACTCAAGAGTTTATATTGACAACATTTGTCAATAAGTTTAATGAAGAGAATGTGTCAACTGTGAAGATATAAAAGGAAAATTAAAAGTATGATCATGTTAAGAATAAATATACCAAGATCAAGGAGAAGACCAAGGTACTAGCTGAGTCTAGTTCTAAAGTTTATATATATCCAAGTGAACATCATGTTGTTGTTGAGCAAGTTTCATATAAAGAACATCAATTTTCAATATCTAATAATGAGATTATAAACTACAAGGTGGATTATTTAGATGAAAAGGTATGTCATGAAATTATGTTGTCTCAATGTGTTTTCATTTCTATCTTTAAAGTAAAGGAGTGGGATATAGTAGAATAACCAATTGTCATAGTTCAAAATAAGAAGAGGAAGAAGATCAAGAAGTATTATAGCTATAAGAGGATTCTAGTGGTTACTGAGAAGATGTGGGCTAGTCCTAGCTTAACTTTATTTTAGAGCATTATGGTGTAAAGGATGTCTTTATATATGCTTATTAATAGAATCCTTTTAGTGGATAATAAAGTATTGTTTTAGTGTTCTTGGGTTGGGCCTAGAAGACTATAGTTGAGTTTTCTTAGTTAGAACATGTATGTCTAGGTGGAAAATATGCTGAGGTGATGTCATGATGTTGATAATTATATATGAAGTAGTTTGCAAGGTTAGATTGAAGATTACTAAATGGAAAAGGAGGATTTTTGTTTTGTTAAAATGATATGTTTTCATAGAAAGGTCTATTGAACTTACTCTTTTTCATAGGAAGTTATATTGACCTTACTCTAGCATGCTCTAGGTGGTTTTGTGATTTGAAGGTATCTTGAAGCAAATTTGGAGATTTTTATTAGCTCTTAGGTTTCCTAGTTTGTGCTTAAGAGCTTGAAGGTCCTAAAATGGGTTATAGTGATTCAAGGTTCCCAATGGTTTGGAAGATAAAATTTTGGTATAGAAGTGTGTAATAGTTATCTCCAATTGTATAAAAAGGTTTAGAGTTAGACATTGACTAGAAGGTGTTGTGTTGACTTTGTTTTAAGATTTTGGGGTTTTGGGCTATACTAAAAAAGTGGTCTACCTTAAGATTTTAGGTTTGAGGCTTCTTAATATGTTTAATGGGTAAAATGGGTTGTCAAATCAAGCTTCCCATAGATTTTAAGGTTTCTGGCTTTCAAATTATTCTTGTTTTTATCAAGATGGATGCCTAATTGGCTAATAGGTTTATGAAGGAAGTATGTTGCAGAGGATGTACTTGGTGTGAAAAATTGGTGCGTTTTAGGGGGAATATTAGAGTGATATATATATATATATATATAAACACACACACACACATGTATATATATATATAGACACATATACATATATATATATATGTATATGTATATATATGTGTGTGTGTGTATATACATATACATACATGTTTATATATATATATACATATACATATATATATATATATATATATATATATATATATATATATACATATACATACATACATATATATATATATACATACACACACACACACACACACACACACACACACACACACACACACACACACACACACACACACATATATACATATACATACATACATACATACATAAATACATACATACATACATGTATATATATATATATATATATATATATATATGAATTTTAAGGTCTTGAATGTGTGTTTAATGAATTTTTTGGGCTCTACAAGTTCTAGATAGGGCTATAAGGAGACTAGATAGGCCTAGTGTGAAGAAACATGCTTTTTGTTTAGTTTCTCCAAAAGATAATGGAATGATGTACTTCAAGGTGAGGTATCACATTGGATTAGTTCATATTTATTATTTTTTAAGTGGCATAAATTTATATTGGTGGTCCTTGAGGTGGTTTGAGAGAGAAGGCTAGTAAGCTTGTGAGTTTGTTCTTCATGGTGTATGGAAATTTGAGGATATTCAGAAGGTGCAACTGCTCAGATTTCTTAGGGGGATTCCATATCAAATTATTCTTGGTTAGTTTCATCATATTTAATTGTTTTTTTGTGCTCTTTATTCATTAGTTATTGTGTTTGGTTGAAGAGAGTGTTGACATGAAACAATAAGGATATTGTTAAGGCAAGAAAAATTAAGATCAAGATAAGGGGTTTTTTGTTATCATATTTATAATATGTTCCTTTCCTATTTATGGTATTTTAAAGTCCTTAGGATAATTTTTTTTACCAATTTTTCATTGTGTCGAATGGGGAGAAATTTCTTGTTGTGGGAATGATTGAAGAGAGAGGTTAGTTGTATATTTATACATATGATGGTTGTTGACATCAATGACAAAGGGGGAGATTGTTAGAAAGTTTTTAGTGATGTCATGATAATGTCATGGAGGTGTCCTAGTGAGTGTATTATATGATTTTATAGCCTAAGTAACAATGAAAAAGTGTAAAATGTGCTTGATAATGTGTGCTTGGAATTGGCTTGGTTGATCTTCAATTTTGTCAAGGTTAGAGATGTTTTAGGATGAGTCTAAAGTATTGAGCATGTGAAAAGGGTTATATAATATGATTTATATGATAATATAAATTATGTGTATAAGTGGAATTCATATCATAGTCCATATTTTTCATCTTGGTAGATGCGTCTAGTGGCCAGAAATTTGAGCAAGTAGTTTGATGACATCATAATTACCACATGTGGATGAGTCAGGGGGAGTTGGTCTTATGGTTGTTATCAAATTACTCCCTAGTTATTATGTACTATAATTCAGGTCATGTATCAAATCATGGTTAAATATATGAGGGTGAAAATTTGGATTTTCAAACAAAATTCACTAATTTCCCATACTTAACCAAATTTACAAAGGGTTCAAGCAGAGTCAAGTAAGCATGTTGATAATGTCAGCATTTGCATGCATGAAGCTGTCTAGAAACAATGATTATATGGGTTTGTTTATTTTATGCCTATATTACATGTGCTTATTCTTATATACTTTTAATAAACATGACAAAATATATGCAAGTGCAAAGTTGGGCTCCCAAGCATTTTGATAGTGTTATCTCATACTTAGCCAAATTTACATTAGGCAAGAAAGAGCCAAGTAAGCATTTTGATGGTGTTATATCTCTCAAATGTGGATATTTTAAGATAATATTATCATATGGGTTTGTTCATTTTTTATCCTAGTTTATTTTTTATAAATTTTAGATCATGCTCTAAAGTTCAACAAAAGTTATGCACAAGAAAAATTGGCCTTCCAAACAAATTCCAAGAATAGTTGGTTATGTGACAGAATATTTTGAGAAGGAATTTTAATGTGGATATATATTTCATGTGTTAATGTTATAAGATAAATTTTTTATATGGATGGATTCTCCAATGTGATAAGATCATATGGTCCAAATTTTAGATCATGCATCTAAGCATAAAAGAACTTATTGAGGTCCAAAGTAGGCTTTCTAGGCATATTACAATTGGCCCCCATATTTAGTTAATTTGCATGATGTTAAATATTTGGACCTATTGGAGATACAATATCTCACAAGAGTTTATATAGTGAATATATACAATGTGTAACAATTTAAAGAGGCCAAAGGGTTTGTTGGTTAATATAGTTAAAGATCAGGACCAAATGAAGATCTAATGATACATGGGTAATCATACAGAGCATGATCTAATAGTACATATTGATAAATATGGTAAGAAGTGTTCAAGGTTTAAAAACTAATAAAATTTAAAATATAAGGATCTAATGGTGAGTGGGTGTTTATATATATTGATTGAATGGTGAGCATTTCTAGTTAAAGACCTAGTTGATCCATATAGATCGATGGTGTGTGATAAGTCAACATTGCAAGATTACATGAGATGAGGTCAAAGTAACTAAGGATTAACATTTGGGAATTGGAACCTATGCATTAAAATTTGGAGAAGATATATGGTGAGATATTGATTAAAATATGAGAAGATACAAGATGTGAGTATAGTGTTTGATGTTTAACTATGACCATTGACATTTAAATATTTAAATTTTAGAAAGGGAAAAACAAGTATGTGGTTTTTGGACCATATCTTTCAATATAGACAAAATTTGACCATGTATTAAAAATAAAAGTGGTAGAGGAATCCAAGGTAAATTTTTAAATATTTATTTTAAGATCTAGAAGTGTGTAAAAATAAAGATATTAAGCTCCAAAGTTGACTATGTGTTTGTGCATGTTTTGCAAGAGACCCGAGAAGAGTATTTGAGCTTATGTAGATGTTTTTTCGATGTTTAATGATGTATTATATATTGGATCATGTTGAGGACTCCATGAGTATTATTTATGTGATTTTTGGAGGTTATATCAATTGTATGTAATATTAACAAAGGTTTATAAGGTGACTATATAGTCATTCATGGTGACTATATGCATAAAATGGTGTTTGAGTGATTTAGGCTTAAGTAGAAGGGTATTATGTTGGATGTTATCACTTAAGGAAGACATATAGATCATGTGTAATGGTTCCATGTATTTCTAAAGTATTACTATATTATTAAATTGCTTGTATAAGTGTCAAAGATATGAATGGGTCTCCATAGGATCTAAAAGTGACTTATGCCTATTTGAAAGTGGATTGTGCTTAACTGTGATCCATGTGAGATGACTTAAGGGTGAAGGAATGTTTTGTGGCTGATAAGGAAAGATTTTGATCTTTTTTATACATGATTGATCTATAAATTTTAGAACCAAATGAGATGGTTTATAGGTTTTTTTAAAGACTTGTAGAGGCTTGTGTGACTAGTGTATGCATTGAAGCAAAGAAGAGAAGAAGTCAAGTGTGACCAATGGTTAGATTGATGAGTATATCAGATTGAGGATTGTGTGTATGACCTATAGGTCATATTTATATTTTTTGAATAGTGAGTGGCTAATCTGAGAGACATTTTAGAGTATGGACTATGTGTATAACCATTTGATCATGTTGTTGATATGGTGATATATTTGTTGCTGAGGAGTGAAGAGTGATACAAAAGGAGAATTTGGACTCATTAAGTGTTAAAATTTGAAGAGTGGGGTCATTTGTGATATGTAATGTGTCTTAATTGATCTTTATGTGTTGGTTCAATTATGTAATGTGATTTGGCCAACAGGGAGTGTTGAGTGAAGGTGAAGAATGTTAATCAAAGTTACATAATTAGGTGTTAGAAATATTAGTTCAAAGGTGGAAGTGTTTAAAGGAGGGTCTAAAGGACTTGATCTTCATTATAGATAGTTATTCCTTGTAAAATAGTTATTTCACTAAAGGTAGGTGGTTTAAAGGAGTTGATCATCTTAGGGGTAGGTGTTCCTTATGGAATAGGTGTTTAACTAAATCCTAGTCAAGAAGACATGATCAATATCTAGTTTGTAATTTATTATAGGATAGTAGTCCATTTTTGTTACAATTTTGAGAGTGGGTTTTATTCCCCATGAGGGTTTCCCATAGGAACTATGTGTTATGTGTTTGATCTTGTGTATGCATTGAATGAATGAGCTCTCTTTTTAATGTTTCTTGATCAAGTTGATATATGTTGATTGTTTTATAGTTTTAAAGGTACTAAAATTGAAATTTAAATATATGGGCTCACTAATTCACCCCCTCCCCTCTTAGTGATTTTAACTTTAACAAGATGCAAAGGTATAAAAATTGGTGATTATTTTATTTATGCACATTTGTGCACTTAGCATTAAGGTACTCATCTAAATTATCATGGTGGGGACACCATGAGGATTCATATTAGAGGGATGATTGATGGGGGTATTGATTGGGTATCCATGGAAAATGTTATTACTATAAAAATAAGGACCACTTGGGTGTGAATACTTCTCAAAACTACAACATCAACATAAGCTAAGCTTGATATAGGAGTGGATGGGGGACATGAAACTAAGGCACCTAGAGACCAATTAGGGGACATGGAGACTCTTGGGGGGAATATGGGATGAGAAGAGGGTTTTTGGAAGTGATAATATTAAACTTATCTAATTCTAAGTGGACCTAAATGAACTAGGGAGTCGGTGAGATAAGAATTGGGGGAGGCCCCATTAGGATAGGCTTTATAGGAAGAGAGAAAATTAGGGGTGCTCCCATGGGCTGTTGATGAATGGTGTTAGTAGGGTAAGGGATATCAAGTGTAATATAATAATAATCCTAATTAGTTCTTGATTTAGGGCTACTATTAATGCTAATTTTTATTGATTACACTACCTATGACTAAGTAACATGTGGACATAGAGTTTAAAGAACCAAGGCTAAAGTTGGGGAAGGTGGGTCTCATAGAGGTGAAGGTTGAATGATCCCTTATATGATCCTATTTTAGATGTGAAGTGTGGTTACCTATATGTCTCCTCCCAATAAAGATGGTGTGGGATCTATGGTTGGATATGGTAGAGGTAACCATAGAGGTGACACTAATCTTTCCTGAGTGCATGGCATGGCTTGGGCATGTTTTCCATTATTATTAGTTGTTTATTCAACCTATGTTAATAATTAATTATAATTATAAAATTTGTGTTAAACCTCATCATAATCATGGGGATCATGATCATAAGTGATGTTGACTTGGTTCATGTGTTTCACCATATGGGTATGAATGACCCTACAGGGATACCACACTTTATGCTTTGCCCTTCCCAAGTGTAATAGTTTTTATTGGTCACCACATTTTTTAGTGGAGACATATTATTATAGTCATGATGGTGTATTAATATTTGTAATTTTTGGCATGCTTTTTATTGGTAGTCAACTGAGAACCCCATGACACCTTTGACCAACTGATGAGAAATCTCTTACTCAACAAGATGATATAGGACTTGATAGGGTAAAAGGAGAGGATCCAATCATATACCTTCCACCAAAAATATGGTGTGGTATTTTTAATATTAATAAGCCCAAATTGGTAAGAACATCCTAGTTATCTCATTAAAAATTCATAGCATGGGATTATTATTGATTGTTAGCATAGGTTCCTAGCTTTTACAAAAACATGCTAATTACGGGGATAGATTGTGTGAAGTTACATATAAATATTTAATAATGGTTTAATAAATAATTTTAATAAATAGTAAATATTTATTTCATATAAATATAACTATTTAAAGGTTCAATGGATAAAGTAAACTACTTATAGATATGGATATTTATGCATCAGAGCAGTACAATGAAGGAAATTTTCATAAGAACATATAAAACACTATTATTATACCAATAAATAAATTAAATAATTCATATTAAAATATCTAGTACCATGTATTACAACAAAGAAACCCCCACAGAATGATGTCTATTTATATCAATACTCTATACAAAAGCTTCCTTATAATAACAATCACCATTATATTACTCACATACATGTAAAAATCAACATAATCATCAAACCTTATATTAAATTTGTTATAAATACTTATACATATTAATTATTGTGGTTATAACTTATAGATTCACCATACTAAGAATAGTTATCTATATTGCATTCGATGTAATCATGACCAACATAGATATTCCTTTAATAACTCCTGATAACCCACAAACAAAATATAGTTAAAATTAGAATAGGAAATTATTGTACATATATACACTTTTACATTTACCATTTACCACTAACACTTTCCAAAAATTAAAAGGTTGTCTCATCTTGAGACAATGTTGTAGAGGTAAGCTATTTAAAAATGGAGAAAAGAGACAAAATATAGAAGTGCATAAGACTCATAGAATTCATTTAAGGTGATAGTAAACTAGTTTTCACCCCTTACACACTATTTATCCATATTTTTGAGTTTTCAACTAAGTAACATACTAGTATACTACACTTTCAAGTTTTCATTAGACTAGATCTGCATAGGACTAGACAAACTTATAAATACAAAACAAATTGACCAATTTTTCAAATTATTGAACCTACACAAGCATTAGTTGACTGGTGGGGGCATATTTCATTATTGGATAATATATCATAATTTTTTGAGTAGAAAATTCTTAGATTCATCTATGAGAATTGAAATTCTTGTGTTGATGAGGTCCAAGTCACTCTTGGAATTTAAATTAAGTATGACTTCTAAATCACTGTTCAAAAGAACATGCAAGGGAACTTGATTAGCCATCACCTAATGAGTATTTGTTTCAATCATCCTAAGAAAAGAAAAATTCACCATAATGACTTTCATGGTGATTTCATTATGTAGATGAGCTATCTTATCTATATGTTGTTTCACCTACACACTGGTGAATGAGTTGTACAACATCTAATTCTACTAGGGTTGCATAGTCTACATGAAATTATCCCTTGATTAGGGTGGTATTTGATGTTTTTTGACCTATAAAATTATTTGGTATTTGATATTACATTAATTATTATATTTATAGCTTATACCCTCACTTTTCCAATATATTTGTTAATCTCCTCCTTGGTGATGCACTTAATGTGCTCCCTATGTCACTAGGGAACTAGAGGAAAGTAATGAACCCAATTTTAATTCCTAGAAGACTCAGTGATTGAATTATTTATATAAATAATACTATAAATAGTAGAGATATGGTCACCACTTAAAATTTTGTGAGTAGAACCTAATGTAGGGACAACAAATGTTACACAGTGACACTTTATTTCCTCTTAATCTTTGTGAAATTGTTTTAATCTTTGCCAATTATCACCCAAATGAAAACAAACCATGGATATTTATAGAATGAAATAAACTATATTGATTCATGAGTAGATATAAAGGTAATTATGGTAAGGTATAAAATAAGGTTTTCTTAAGATGATTAAAGATGTCAATTCTTCCAACTTTTATAACAAAAACATATAAAACTAGCATTCATCGACCGTAACATAATACTCAAGGCCAACTAAATGTAGTTGAAGATTCAAGAGAAAGGAATGCATATGTATAAAAAAATATGTTTCACAAAAATGATTCATTCACAATAAATTACATATCACATTCAATTGTAAATAAGATGAAAATAGAGCACATATACTAGCAGATGTGTTAGCCTAGTGTTAAACTCAAACTAACAGATGCATAAATTGAATGTTATTGCCAAATTAGTTAGTATAAAAGAAAACATTGGATATCTAAACTCATGAGAAGCATAAATAATATAATACAAAATCAATAATATATATATATATATATATATATTATCTTGAATTATTATCTCTTTTACATTAATTATTAGAACAACTATTTATGATTTTTGATTTACAATGAGGGGGAATACCCCTATTTATAGGATTCAAAATTTACTATAAAAGTTCAAATGGGACCATTATAAGGCACACAAATACATACAAGTGGCTAAAATTCCACATATACAATGGAATATTCTATATTCAAATTTAAAAAACAAATTCAAATATTCCATCAGGGTCCTGGAGGAGGTTGCTAAGATGACTGCTATTATTGCCTCTATTTCTTCTCTACCTCTTCTTTCATCCAAGCCTCTATGCATGCCAAGAAATCTTGGTAATTTTGGAAAAAATTCTAGGATCATATACTAGAACAAATCAAGTGTTTCCTAGATAATCTTGTTGTCCTCCATGAGTATTAGCCTTAGTTTTTCTTCAACGGCATCATCTCTTTCCATCCTTTGACTAAAAAACACCATAATATTCATTACTTTAGTAGTTATCTTGGCCTTATAAATGTCTTTATAGAACTTAAAAATAAATACCTTCATCTAAGCCCTAAATTATTATTCATACATGAATGTTACATTAAGCTTGGTCACCCTAATAACTATGGCATCCTTCAATAAGAGGGAAATATTGAATTCAATGTTCTTTAAGGATGTAGTTACTTCCTCAACCTAATATATCCATATTTTTCGTATCCTTCTTCTATTCATCAATATGGTCTATGTTATGATGATATCCTCAAGTTTTGAAACATTGAGTTTTGAGAACTTATTCTTTCTTGAAAATCTAGCCAAGTTTGCTAACTTGGCATCATAGATTTCAAGGTTTTGGCCACATTAAACTACAGGGTCCCATCTTCTTGTCTTCTCTTCGTGACTTTGTATAGGTTAAATACATTGATAACTACATTGGTTACCTAGACTATGGTGCCTTTTGTCACTATAGGTAGTGATTTTTCTCTTATCTTTTTCATCTCCTACTACATGTCTTTCATCAAGGCCACTATGGATTCTATCTAGGCTTGGACTTGTGGACACAAGGTCCTCTACACATTCCCACACCTTACCTAGGCCAACCTTCCTCTTCCTTGTCAAAGTGAAGAGTGACTCTTCACTTTCATGGGCCATAACTTATATTGACTATGGTTGATAAAATTTTCTTCTCACACCCTCTTCTTATTACCTATGGTAACATCAAGTCTCATCCCAATTTGAGGTGTAGAGAGGACCACTTGGGCATCTCTTATCTTTTTGTCTATATGATGTCTTTAACCTAATTTGGGGAAGTAATAGGTTTTGTCTTTATTGGAGATGTATAAAATGGAGGTGCTTGGGTAGAGGCAGAGGTTAGGGTTATAACATGGATGTGGGTCAAGTTTGTTGGGTCTATTTTCCCAAGTTGACAAATAGAGTATTTGTAGGGCCCATGTTTAGAATAAATGAGGGAAAATTTGATGGCACACTCACCTTTTATAATTATAGTAATATTGAGTGGAATTTTAAGGGAGAAATTTTTTTAAATAGGCCATAATGGCCTAGCTTATACATAAGAACAAATGGTATGGGATGCACTAGTTTGGGCTACCTAAGGAGTGGAACCTATAGCCCAATTAGAATTAGTGAATTGGGAACCTTATGAAGGTGTAATATAGGATTGGAATCAGAAATGATGTGGGGGATGTTGAATCCATGGTAAATATTGTCTTGGCTCATGATAATATCAATAAAAGATTGGGAAGTGGTGGTTGCAGCTATTGGTGGTTTTTAAGGCATTGAAGAATCAATGGTAGGGGAAGAAAATGTAGAAGTAAAAGTACAGGTAGATGTACTAGAAATTGGGAAGGAAGGTAGTGGTAGTGTACTTACATTAGGATCCATTTTCCCAAGGGTGGATAAAGGTGTGCTTTTGGGTTTTGAATTAATTTGAGAATCTGATGGAGGAGGTATTACCCTTGACATAGTAGTCTTGGGCTCTCTTTTACTCTTTTATACCTTCTCAATATTCCTCCCAAACAATGCATGAAATTCCTCCATAGATAGTTTAATTCCTTATTATAGTTCTCCAAGATCAATGGAAATAGGGTCAAATTGATCCAAGTTTAGATAACATCTCCCATGGTAGATGAAGAGATCAATGTAGGGCCTTGGGAGGGGTCAATTTGGTTGCTAAAGTCTCCTTGCTCAAATCTTGGAGGTAATATTTGACTGCTTGAAATAGCAAGTAGTGGAGGTCTACATGGCTTATTCATAATAAGAGGAACATTGCCTTCCTCTTCCTCTTCCCACCCTTATTAATAATACACATTAAACATGTTTCCATGAGTTGGTGGTGGTTGAGACCTAAAAATGTCTTCCTTCTTCTTCTCTCTATCAAGCCTAATCTCCATCTCTATGTTCTTTTTTGTTGCATTCTTGAAAAACACCTTTCATTCATAGCATCTCTATATATCCATTCATAAAACTCTTCAGGATGCTTGTATTCCATTAACACATCCCTATTAAACTTTAAAATATGTTTGGAAATGACATTATTAGGATCCCATACTCAAAAGTTGTCCTTAGGAAATAAGTATGAGTATTTATGCCTTATAGCTACAATAACATCTTTCCATTTTGTGATCTTGGTCCTTCCTAATTTATATGGAAATTTTTAGGATCTATCTTCTTCTTGTTCCTAAAGACTCCATCAACTCCATGAAGTCACATCTTCTTCTTCTATCTTTATTGTCATGTACCTTGGCAATCTAAGAAGGGATACCATCACTCCCTCTATTTTGATTACTATACAATCTAGGTACAAACAATAGCTACCTATGTACCTTAGAGTTTTATTGATTTCTAGGGTAACCCTCAACATCTCACACTCAATGATTGACTTGTAAAAAACTAGGTAGAAATATTTTGAAATAACTCTTATGTTTCAAGAATGTGAATTATAGAGAATAACTAAGGCACAACCTCTTGTTGCTTGAGGGACCATGAATTTTGACCTAGTTATGTAGTTTCACATATCACATCCAACATGTAACTCATCATGAATAATGGGTAACCACTCATCATTCAAAACATATATTGAATTGTTGTTAATGATTTGTCCAAGTTGGAGAATCTACTAATCCTCAAGGATTATCTACAGTAGTAGAAGAGTCATTATGTCTACATGGAGAAACTGTGGGTTACCAAATATTCTATTTAATAAGGATAGAACAATCCAAAATCCTTGCTTGAATTATTGAGTAGGAAAGTTCCCTTTGTCATATATATTAATAATTCGTATTGGGTCAGTTACTCATGATCCTAAGGTCTTATTTGGGGAATGTACCTCATACCAATTGTTAATGATGACCTAGTTATACTCAATCTATGGTGAGGTAAGGTCCTAATACTTCTCTAATATTGGTACTACTATGAAATTAATAGGTATCACTTGAGATATTTATTTGAGTAGCCTATCTTCACATCTCAACCTCCTAAATAGACCATAAACTAGGTTAGCATAAGGCATGACCTTTTGTTTAGTTGTGGCCTTATGGAGATCACCTGTATTGATGGAGAGGATTTCAAAGTCCAATTACATTATATGAGGCATGATCTCATTTTCATCAACTATCCTAGCTACTTCTATGTTAAATTATATATTGTTGTAGTGTAGGTTGCTAGATGCTATAGCTTCAGGAATGAATTTAGTATCCTTGAAAACCACTAAAGTACCATACTAGAACATAAATTCATCATTTCTAAAATAAATTATCTTACCTATAGTGGAGGGACCTTCATTTTCTATCTCATGAATACTCTTGGTATCAATAAATGAATCCTAGTATCCTCTTGCAACTCTCAAGCTTCAATAATTGTAGTTTGAAGTGAAGTTTTAAAATAGCTTGAGATTTTATCATATTATGATAGCATAGATAGAAAAGAGAGTAAAAATGTTTATATTTTGAAATGTGAATAGTAATGGCCTAGGTGAGAAGCCTTTTGAGAGATTACCCTAATTAATCCAAGGTTTATGGTGATCCTAGTTCATGCCATGTAAACAGTAAGATTGTCAACCTTGATTATATTTAAAACAACTTCAAACTATTAATTTTGGCAATTAATTACACTGAGATTTAAATTTAACTTTGATTTGACTTTGATTTTCCATAAAATTTAGATTTAAATATAAATATTACCACCTTTTAACTCATGGATAACAACTTAGATCCATCTAAGTAATCATAGGGCCTAAATGTGACTAAGTTGCATAGTCAGCTTGAAATTTAGACATGTGGCACTTTTTGATTACCTCACAAACTTTTAGAATGCAGCTTAGTGTGATGATTCATTTGTATCTTTCCATGTGGTATCTTTCAATTCATTTAAAGATCTTAGGTGATATGTTTTAGTTTTGATTGGTTTTGGGAGTTCCATGTCTTACTCTCATAGGCAATCAAAGCTTTTCTTTGCTAGGTGTATCTTTATGTAGGTAATCATAAACTTCTTTACCAGGTGTCTCCCTCAAAAGGATTTGGATAAATATCAATAATTTGGTGCTAATCACATGGATTGAGTGAAGACACATATCCCTCTTGGAGCTGATTTCATGGATCTTGGATTGAAATGGTGTGCAAATGACAAGTGGCATTATCATGTAGGTTCAAGGTGGACACACATTGCTCTCAAAGGATTTTAATTGTTCTTCTTCCAAGTGTCATATTTATAAGGTGCCTCGTATATTTATATACCATCAAGCCTTAATCAAATGGTTTGGGTGCTCTTATATGTTTGTTTTATGATCTCTCACAAGATTTAGATGGATGCAACATGGTGCGAACATGTAGTAACCTTGGAATAACCTAAGGGAGCACACGTCAGTTTAGAAGGTTTCTCAAGTTTGGTTGGTCATGTTTGACACATGTGGTGGAATCTCATGGGCTTCTAGATTATAGTGGGATGCGTGGTAGCTTTGATTTAGTGATATTTCTTGTTAGGTGAAGATCTGGACAAGTATCCCGAGGACTTGAATTCCAATGGATATATTCATTATGATCCCTCTAGATATCACCACATTTCTCATGGATTTGTAGATTTACACTAGGTGTCTTGCATAGGATGGAATGAATCCATAAGGCATTACGAGTCCTAGAAAAGTGGATACCTATCCCTTTTAAACCATGGTCTAAACATTGATGTCCTGTAAGACATCACATACCATAGCTTTAAATTGATGTTTACAAGGTCAAGTGAGAAACTAAGTTATGTTTTATAAGATATCATAGCCTATCATAAGTGATTTTAAAAAAATTTAAAGCAAAAATTTGTAAGAAAATTCTTCAAATACAACCTAATATTAGTTCAATAAAACCCAATGAAGCTTTTTGTGTTTATGTCAATTAGAGATCTAGGTCATACTTCCTTAGTAAGAGCCTATTTAAACATTTAATAATTCATTTTTTAATGAAACTTAAAGAAGACTTCCAATAATCTAAAGATTTCTAAGTATCAATCATTATTTCAAAATGAATGATTAACCAAACATTGCATAAGCATAATTAATGGTAAATTGGATCAGATCCATATGTAGTCAAATTATTTACTATGCTAGGCATTTTGGGAACTTTTTAAAGTTTAAAAATAGAGGATCCCCATTCTGGTAATAGGGGATAGTTTATAATAAAAAAATGGTGACCTCTATAGGAAAACATTACAAAATGTTAGAATCTAGATATTTTTTTCAAAGATGAATAAAAAATTAGTTATCTCATTGTTATCTTCAGTCAATATTTAAACTAATTTTCATAACTAATGAAATCCCATAGGTTGGAAATAGAGTTTAAACCTTGTATAAAATCATACTGTGTGTGCTTTGAGGTTACTTAACCATTTCCATTCAGTTCAAAAATGATAAATTTCAATCTTTAAGACATCAAAAATTTAATGACTTAAACATTCTTTAGATTTTATATAATTATGTTTTGCTTAGTTAAGCATGGCTTGGGTATTTATATTCTACTAGTCAAGCATCTATAACCTCGATAAAGATACATTTGGCTCCACTCTAGGCCTTGATTTACTACCAGTGAAGTGTCCATAGCGCTAATAGAGATGGCCTAGATCACCATTTTTGGAGTCCAAAATGAGTTTATGATATCACTTCATTGGTGTATCATTTTTCTTTTTTTCTTAATACCTACATTCATAAATTAGAATGGTTGGGAACCAGAATTAGCCTGTTGTAAGGTTTTTTTCAAGACAATTTAGATGTAATTCACTTTCGAATATCAAGTTATGCCTTGGTAATTTATTTGGTGAATTTAAGTGATAATATGATGGTCTACATAGATTCAAACTCTAGTTAAAGCAAATTTTTAGTCATCTAAACTATATCATAGCCTTAAGATGACTTAGGACTTTCATGGAAAAGATGAATTTTAATTAACCCCACCCATCTTCTCTAATTTATAACATGGCTAAAGGTCTCCAAACTTTGGATGACCAATGTTTAAAATTAGTAATCCCTTATTCCCATCTTTAGGACCATATTAACACAAATTGATCCAATGAATTCTTGTCCAGAGGACTTATTACTAAGACAAAACACATAATAGAAAACAAACAACAAGAAAAAATAAAGAAAGAACATAATAGGAAAGCAAAGCAAGAAAGTGAGAAAGAACAAAAAAAAATAAAAATGAGAAAAAAAACTAATCTACTCCTACCTAGTCTAACTCTAAACAAGCTTATTGTCCTTTTGGATTTTTTGATAGAGTAGTAGAGAAATAATGTTTCATGTATTTCCCATTGAATGGTAAGGTTAAGTCATTCCCTTGTAATTATTTTTGCCTAAATGCATTTTCACCAATATTTGTACCACTTGATATGGTTCAATCTAGAGAGGAGTGAAATTGTTATGTTGTCCTTTCTTCTCATGGGCCTTGTCTCATAGTAGGACCAAGTCTGATATGTGGAATTATTTCACTTTGGCTCATTTATCGAACCATATCTTCACAACATCCTGATGCTTGTTGAAATACTTCAATTCTTCATCCCTAACATCTTCCATTTGGATGATGTTCAATATTCAAGATCATACTATTTATTCAACTTCCATATACTCAGCCATGAACTCATAAGTGGGAAAGTTTAGGGTGATAGGAAACATAGTTTTTTTCCATAGAATAATAGGAATGGGGATGCCTTGAGTGCTTGTTTGTATCTTATTTTTTCTACCTATAAAGCATATTTTAGTAGGGACTACCATTCTCTTGGTTTATTTTCTATAGACTTCTTGATGGCATTCATTAAGTTTTTGTTAGTATATTATGTAACTCCATTACCCTAGGGGTAGTAGTTTAAAGTAGACTTGATTATTTGGTATTCATACAAAAAGTCTAGGATATTGTCACATATTAAATATAGGGGCATCCCAAATTGAGTAATGATATTTTCCTCTAAAAATTTGATGGCATTAATTTCTCTATTATTCTTGTTGGCTATTGATTCTTTCTACCTAGTTCAATAATCCATGGTAATGAGTAAAATTTTCTACCTAGCTAAAGAGTTAAGATTGATCACTCTTGTAAAGTCAAGGTGCCATTGTACAAATGGATTCACTTTAATCACTAGTTGTAAAGGCATGGCTACATTTATCTCTCATCTATTAAACACTTGACATTGATGGCATGTTCATAGATGAGAATGGGAATATTTAAATATGGTTGACCAATAGTAGCCTACTCTCATTATCTTGTGTTCTATGGTATGCCATGAAGGGTGACCACTTCCTAGTTTGTCATGGAAATTTATAATAATTTTAGTGGCCTCAACTCAATCTTAGATAGATCTCATCATAGTTTTTCTATAGAGGAATCCTCTTTTCATCATAAAATCAGATGATCTTAGCCTGAAGACCTTTTCTACCTCCATTTTAAGGTGTGGGTGACACACTCTATGTAGAAGATAGTGAATAATATCCTTGTACTGATATCCATTGGTCACTTGAATTGTTTCAACCTAAAAAACATCAATGCATGGATCAATATTTACAATAAGAAATATTAAACCTTATCCTCTAACTAACTTGGCATATTTCATTTCTATGTCATATTCTTAAAGTTTGATCATCCACTTCCCTCTTTTCTCTCCAAGTTCATTTTGTCCCATCATCAACTTGATAACTAGATTAGACATTATAGCATACATCTTGTTCCTCAAGATGTAGTGTCTAATATTTTTGATAACCTTCATGAGAGTGTAATATTGCTTATCTAGAATAGGATAGTTAAGCTCCATGTTCTTCAAACTGGTTCTCATGAAGGCTATAGGTTTCTCTTTGAAATATGCTTTTTGTGTTAAGATAATGAAAATAGTGTGATTAGAAGCAAATGAGTATAGATAAAATTATTTTCTAAAATTAGGACTTATCAAAATAGGAGCTTGAAAAATAACATCCACGATGTCTTGAAATTCCTTGTTTGCTTCAGCAGTCCATTCTATCTTTTAATATTTTTTCAACATCATGTTTTAGATTAGAGGTAAAAGCAGGTTTTGAAGGGGCCCCGAAACCCTTTAAAACAACAACGCCCACAGGCAACGCCTAAAAAACACTACAGAGAAGTAGCAAAATCAGGTTTTGAATGGTCCTGAAACCATCAGAGATACATCCAATCAAAACCTAGATATAGAAGTCTGGAGAAACAACAAACAAAAGCTAACAAGTGAAAAACAAAGAACTGTACCAGTTTCTTTACCACCAAGAAGGACCAGATTATTCATCCAGTTCCAGAATCAAGTTCATGGCTTCTTTTTCTTTCACAGCAGTTTCCTGTGTGGTAACCTCCAGCAAAGCTCCTTTTTGTGTATCTTTCTTTCTAGAACTTTGCCTTGTCCTTTTGTTGGGACCCTCTAGTGCTTTGGTCTCCTCATTGGCTCATTTACCTATATTGATAGCTACTACACAAATGTTAGACGTTACTTCATCCATTTTCTTTCTGTTATCCTTTATTAACTCCCAGAGGTTGATTTCGTAAGCTTTTAGCTTCACAGGGATCTCGCTTCGCTGAATTTCCATACTGTTTACTTTGTTCCAAGCACCTTTCAGAGACTCTTCCAAAGTTTCTACTTTTTTCTTGAGTTTAATGATCTCTCTACACAGCTAGGAATCTAATTGGGAAGAAGACTCAGCTTTACTGTTAACCCAAGTCATAGGGATGTAAATTTCATCATTCTGATTCTTTCCTCTCCAATCCTCAGGTTTTTTATTCAGGCTATTCCTATCTTCTTCAAAGACGTCATCTTTGCTCTTTTGTTCTCGCTCATTGATTCCTTATTCAATTTCCATCTCCATATTTTGAATATCTTCTTGGACAGATATTTCCTTTTCTTTCTTAGAAGTTGGGTCCTCACCAGGATCTTCCTGGACAGTGTCTTCCTCTGCCACTTTCTGGTTTTCCTCCAACTCTTCTATTCTGGTAATAGAATCCTCCTCAGTATTGACTTTATCCTTTTCAATTTCCTCCAATCCTTCTTCATCATTACTAGAGTTGGTTTCCCAACTCTCCGTTCCATCTTCTTCCTCCGATTTTTCCTCCACGGGTTCTTCAAGTCTCTCCCGACATCATGTTGAGTAGCCTTATAATTTCTATAAAACCAAAGATAGATTTTATTACAAAATTTATCTTTCCAAAGAAATATTTCAAATATTTTTTACTATTAGGGATCTCTATGATTGAAATTACATTTATCCTTATAGGGTAAGTAGTTATACCATCTTGGGTGATTACTTGTCCTATAAATTTGCCTTTAGTTACATAGAATATGTTTTTCTTGGGATGTAAAGAAATTTCATACCTTATGCACTTCTCCAGCACTTTCTCTAAATACATCATGTGATTGCCTTTATTTTATTACAAAACCATTAGATTATCTATGTAAATAATGACACACTTACCTATTAATCTATGGAGTGCATGGTAAATTGCTCACTAGAAACTTGCTTTTGTTTTGATCAATATAAATGACATGTGTTTGTATGCAAACATTCACCACTTTATGAAGAAGTTAGTTTTGATTCTGTAGTTTTGATTCATTAGGAATTGGTTGTAGCCTGATGAACCATTAAGGAATGACATAATTTTATACCTACTCACCAAATAAATTACCTCATCCAAAGATAGCAAGGGGTAATTATCCTTCTTTAAGGATCTATTTAAGTTTCTAAAATTGACATAGAGTTTGATGTCTCCATTCTTAATTTAAACTGACACAATATTAGAAACCCATGTAGAGTGTCATATGGGCAAAATTATCCTTGTATATTACAATTTCTTCACTTCCTTATAAATTAGAGGCTCTAGCACTAGATTCACTGGGCCGTGTCTCTACCTAAAGGGTTTGTAGGCCTCTTTTAAGGTGATAGTGTGAGTGATCACACTAGTATCAAATATCTTAAGGTCATCATATGACTAAGAAATGATATCTTTGAACTTTAGATAAAAGGGTAGAAACTTCCTTCATCTCTTCATCAATGCAAACTAAGCCAATGTTGACACTTTGATCATTTCCAAGAATTCACAAGTTGACTTACTTATAATCTTTTATGCTCATCTTGGGTTGTTTATATTAAGTTATTTTCTTATTTGGGTCAAACATCATTTCCAAGGAGATCATGCCCTTGGGTATTCAATTCTCCTTGAGTTGGATTACTCCATATTCATTATCCTTTGAATTTTGTATAGAAATTTCATTATGTTCATCAATAATGTGGGATTCAAATACACCAACATTACACATGAAGTCAATTATTTTCTTATCATCATTAAAAAATTTGAGGTGATTGATATTGTCTACCATGGAGGGGCATGGAATTATTTCCATGACAAAATCCTGCAAGTTTAAAGTCTCTGGAGGGACCAAGTTTACTGCTTTTGAAGTTAGATCATCTACCAATTACTTATATTCCATGGGTAAGGAAACAATATTAAATGATTTAAAATACTCAATCAAATCCCAAGCTCTAAATTTATACTTTCTTTGATAAAAAATCTTACAATGATATATACTCCTAACTTGGTTAACAACTAATTTTGAATCACCATAGGCTAATAGTTCTTTAACCTTATGTTTGAGTCTAAATTGAAGTCCTAAAATAGGAGATTAATATTCTAATAAATTATTAGTACAGGTGAACTATAATCTATAAGAAGATAGATATTATTTTCCTTTGGGATTTGTTAAGACAATTCTAACACTATAACCTTGATTATATCATGCAATATCAAAGTGAAATGCTTAGGGACCTTTGCTTTCTTCATTCACCTTATCATCTATAATAATGTTAGTTGTTCCACAGTGTAAACACTTATGTTATAGGATTGGTAATTTACCTTTTCATTCTTGGTATTGTATTCAGTAATCATGTATTTAATTTTTGGTTTCAAGTCAATCCTGATGTGATTGGGGATCCTACACCAAGGTAGCCACATCTGGGAACAATCATTGGATATATATTGATTCAAGGATTTATCCAATTATGACTCAATAACAATACATAAGTATCAAGTATATAAATGACTTAAATGTTGATGAACTACTAGATTTGAGGTTCATGGGCATGATGCATGTGAATATTCAACAATTCTCCCACCACTTTCACTCTTGATTTTTCCAACTGCACCACTACATTTTTTGATTTGATTAGGATTAATCCCAATTTTTCATAAATGCATAATATTTTTTGAAGTACTAAAATCAAATAAGTAATTATAAAAATTCATAACAAAAATCCTTTTAGTTAGTAGAAATGGCGGAACTTCATGCTTACTTTTGTACATTACCACATTTACATGAGCTGATTTAGCTTTACTAGAGTTAGGATTTTCATTCAATGATTTCAATAACAAATCATGATATTTAGTGATTAGAGTGAGTTTATGAAATTTTATGTTTGCCTTGATATTATTCATGTCTTTTATTATTTTATATCCACCCCTTGATATTTTGTAAGGGGTTTCCATTGTTGGCGGACTCTCCTTACATTTAGGGGGTGGAGTATTATTGTTTCTCCTGCCATCAATATGTGTATCTAGTTTATTAGGTAGGGTGGAAGTTGTTAGATGTGGGTTCTTACCTTTAATTATTAGGTTGTAGTTACTATGGTATTTTTGGAAAGTATGTACCTCCTCAACATTGTCTTTAGGCTCATTTTCATCCTAGTTGGGAAAGTCATAGGTCTCAACCATTAGGACTATTTATAAAGTTTTAGAGGCATCATTTTTATTATAAAAGACTTTATCATTAATTTCATCAATGAGATTTATCTCGAATCCCTCCATCTAGCTATGAATGTATTTGAAATCATGGTAGAACTCAACATAGTCTAGTTATCAATGGCTGGTGGTATTGTGTAATTAGCACTAGTTAGGCAAGGCTAACTTGTAAATGTTGATCTTAGGTAACTTGCCCAAAGAGGGCTCCTTATTACTGTTAGACCTATGGAATGGTCTGTTATATGTCTATAAATTATAATTTCTATTAGAACTCTAACTGATGTTTCCTATTTATTTCTATAGATTTAAGAAATCATTAGCAAGTTTTTGAATGGTTCTTTATATTGAATCTAATTCTCCCTATGGAGGCTCTGAGTTCTTATTTTGGGTTGTAGTTTTAACATTAATTTTATTTATGGGTACCATTGATTGAATGACATTATTCTGAGGATGTGCTCAAACATTTTCTTGGTTAAATAATATTAGCTAATTATTGGGTGCAGCATGGCTTAAAGGCAACTAAATGATCACTAATAATTAGTTTAAGGTAGGCATGTTCTAATTCATGTTGGGTATGTCATTTAGATCAGGCATCATTAGGTCATTATTTGGTATAAAAAAGGAAGGATGCTACTATAGGTGCATTTTCTCATTAATATGCATGGCTTTAGTATATGTCAAAGGCAACGTGTCAACATTTAAGGCTCATCCTAGGAAGATAACTATAATTAGATCTAAGTCATTCTTATATATTTCAAAAACCAAATTGTTTGTCAGCTTATAGGGTGGAGATGTCATGGTATACATATTTCAAAGCCTTGCATTGAATGTTCTAATTAGTTCCTTTATGTCCCTTTTGAATGTGGCAAACTATTAGTACACAACTCCTTTAACTAATACCCTACCAAATTTCACAATAAAAGTATCATTGAACTGACCCCATCCTATGATGGATTCTTTTGGCAAGTTGAGGAACCAATCATAACCCACATCTCAAAATGTAAATGGAAAGAGATGGTAAGACACATCCTCATGGATCAAAATACAAAACCCCAAATATGATTTAAAGGAATTTATATGCTTTTCAATTTTTACTCTATTGGTGGGGGCAAAGAAAAGTATACATTTCTCTAGATTGGTTTCTAGATCATGCAAAACTCTAGGGACATTGATAGATGAGCTAGCTAACCATGCTATGATTGACAAGAGGCATTTAAAAAAAAAATTAGATGGTGAATTTGACTAGGTCCTAGACTTATTACATCTACCTTTGTCTACTCTCACCTTCCTATGGGTTTATATGGATGTTAAAGGGACCCTAGGCTCATATCGAGATCTAGTTTTAATCCTAGGCAATTCTAGGATGCAAAATAGGTACTAAGAGTAAAACAACTTGAAAGATGGATTTTCTAGTGTCAAATATTATAAATATCAATTAATATTTTAAAATAAATCCTTAGATCAGGTAGTTTTACCTTGATTTTTGAGGATCCAAGCCTTGAAAACTCAAAGTTGTAAATACTTACACAAATTTTATTAGTCCTACACATCGACCTATAAATATTAGTGTTAAACTAGTATTTCCAATTATTCTTTAGCACAATATAATGATCTGAGAGTGTTTAGGAATTTTAAAATATCTTTCAAAACAAATCTCCATAAAATTTCACATAATTCCAAATGAATTATGGTAACTATGATCTTAAATACCTAGATCTAGTATGAGCGAGGTCTCAACAATTGACCTTTGCAAAAATTCTTACAAATACCTAGATCATTTACAAAATTTATGCCAACCTTTGAAAAGATGATAAAAATAGCATTCAATATGTCTAAAGGATGGGGTATTTCACCTATCTTTTCAAAAATTTATATAAATATCTAGGTTATTTACCAAAATTATATGAATGAACATTAATTTTAATGAAATCCTTCAAAGAATGCAAAGATTCCTACAAAGAATGCAAAAATTCATTTAAAAAATGTAAATCTTTAGTTTTATTTAATAATATTTATGTACTTTGAAAAAATTATGCACATATTTAATGAATCACACTACAATTTCACTAAGATGTATGAAAGTAATTACATAGAAGCCTTCCTTCTAGAGCCAACTTTTCCTTCCCTATTGATGCAGTTAAGGTGCTCCTTGTGTCACTAGGGAATTGGGGGAAAGTAATGAACTCAATTTTAAGTCTTTAAAGACTTAGGGCTTGATTTTTTTATACAAATAATATTGAAAATATCATAAAAAATATAGATATGGCCACCACTTAGAAGTCTACATTCAAACCCTATTGTAGGGATAATAGATGTTACATAGTGACACTTTATTTCCTACTAATCTTTTTTAAAATTGTTTTAATCTTTGTTGATTATCACCCAAATAAAAACAAACCATGGATATTTAAATGAACTAAACTAGATTAAGTCATGGATAGATCCAAAGGTAATAAGGTTAAGGCAAAAAATATGGTTTACTTAAGATGATTAAAGATGTCAATTCTTCTAACTTATAAGACAAAAACATATAAAACTAACATTCACTAACCCTAGAGTAACACTCAATGATAAATTAATGTCGTCAAAGCTTCAAGTAATATGAAATTTATATGTATAAAAACATATGTTACATAAAAAACACTCATTCACAGTAAATTGTATAGCATATTAAATTGTAAGTAAGATGAAAATAGAGAAAATATACTAGCATATTTGTCAACCTAGTGTCAAACTCAAACTAATAGAATCATTTATTCAATGTCATTTCCAAACTATTCAATATAAAATTAACCATTAGTTATCTATAAGCATGAGAATTATAAATCATAAAATACAAAATCAAGCATATAGATAATCTCTCGAATTCTTATCTCTTTTGAATTAATTCTTGTAACAATTTTTTTTTATTTACAATGAGGGGGAATAACCCTATTTATAGGATTCAAAATTTCCTATAGAAGTTCAAGTGTCCCGTTGTAAGGTTCCAAAATTCAGCCAAGTGGATATAATGCCACATATATAATGGAATATTCTATATTCAAATTTACATTACAAATCCAAATATTACATCATAGAGGAGGTTATTGAGATGCCTATTGTTGTTGCCTCTATTTATTCCATGCCTATTATTGTGTTCAAACCTCTATGTATGCCAATAAATCTTGGTTAATTTGGCCAAAGTCTAGGATCATAGGTAAGAACAAATCAGGTGCTTCCTATATAATCTTACCATGCTCCATGATTACTCATCTCAATTCTTCTTCAATGGCCTCATCTCTTTCCAACCTTTGATTGGAAATCATGACAATATTCATTACCTTAGTAGTTATCTTATCCTTGGTAATGTCCAGCTAAAACTTGCCAAGAAATACCTTCAGCTGAGCATTGAATTCTTAGCCACACATGAAGGTGACATAAGGATTGGTCACCCTAGTGACCATGGCATCCTTCAATAAGAGGAAAATTTTGAATTCAATCTTCTCTAATGATGTAGTTGCATCCCTAACATAATCCATCCATCTTTTTAGTATCCTGCTATTCATTAAGATGGTTTATGTTGGGATGATATCCTCAAGTGGTAAAACCTTGAGGTCTGAGAAATTATTACTTCTTGAGAATATATCCAAGTTTTCCAATTTGGCATCATTGAGTTCATGTTTTTGGTCAAATTTAATGACCACAATGAATTATAGGTTCCCATCTTCTTATCTTATCTTCATGACTTTTTATAGGTTGAAGACATTAATAACTACATTAACTACCTATACTATAGTTCCCTATAACACTTTAGGTAGTTCTTGTTCCCTTAACCTTTTCATATCCTACTACATGCCTTTCATCAAGGGCACTATGAATTCTTCCTTGGTTTGGACTATGGACATAAGGTCATCTACCTCACTTGGGCTAGCCTTTTCCTTCCTTGTCAAAGTGAAGAGGGACTGGTCACTTTCATGGGACACCACTAAGCTCAATTGTGGATACTCAACTTATCTTATCACCACCCTCTTTATAGTGACTATTGCGACATCAAATATCATCCCAATTTGAGGTGCACAAAGGACCAATTAAGGCCTTTCTTGTATTGATGTTTGTATGATGTCTTTGACTTAATTTGGGAAAGTAGTAAGATTTAGATTTGTTTGAGGTGAATGTAATGGAGGTGTTTGGATAGAGGTAGAGGCTAGGGCTACAACAGGGATGTGGGGCAAGTTTGTTGGGTTTATTTTCCCAAGTTTACCAAATAGATTTTTTGTAGGGCCCATGTTTAGAACAAATAACATCAAATTTAAAGGCACACTCACATGTAAAGCTATAGTAATATTGAGTGGATTTTAAATGGGGAACAATTTTTAAATATGAATTAATGGCCTAGGTGATATAGTGGAACTAATGGCAATGGATGCACTAGTTATGGTTGCCTAGGAAGAAGTAGAACCTATAGCCTGATTACCACTATTGCATTATGAACCTAATGAAGGTGTAATATTGGTAGTGGTATGGGAAATGAAGTAGGGGATGGTTAATACCTAAGAAATACTATCTTGGCTCATGTTTTTATCAACATAGGATTGGGTAGTGGTGATTATAACTACTAGTGGTATTGAAGGTAATAAAGAATCAATGGTAGGGGGATCGAATGTAGAATCAAAAATATAGATAGATGTACCAATAATTAGGAATGAAGGTAATGAGAGAGTACATACATTAGGATCCATTACACCAAGGGTGGATTGAGGTGTGCTTTTGTGTTTTTTAATCATTTAAGAAGCTAATGGGGGAGGTATCCCCTCTCATAGTAGTCATGGGATCCTATTTCATCTTGTATATCTTCTCAATATTCCTTCTAGATAGTGCCTATAATTCTTCCATAGATAGTTCAATGACTTGTTGTAATTGTCCAAGATCAATGGCATTAGGGTCAAGTTGATCCAAGCTTTGGATAATAACTCCCATGGTAGATGCAGAGATCAATGTAGGGCCTTGGGAGAGGTTAGGTTAGCTACTCGATCCTCTTATCTCAAAGCTTAGAGTTAGTCTTTGACTTCTTGAAGTAGTAAGAAGTGGATTTATACATGGCTTAGTCCTAATAAAAGGAATATTATCTTAGTATTCATCTTCCTTCCCTTATTCATAATCTACATCAAACATGCTTCCATGTGTTAGTGGTGATCGAGACCAAACAATGTCTTCCTTCTTCTCTCTATCAAACCTCATATGTAGCTCTATGTTCTTTCTTACTACATGCTTGAGCACCTCTTTATAATTCATAACATCTCTATATATCCATTCATGAGCCTCTTTATGATTCTTTTAGTCCATTTCCACATCCTTATAGAACTTGAAAATATGTTTGGCAATGACATTGTTAAGATCCCATGCTAAAAAATTGTCCTTAGGTAATAGGTATGAGTCTTTATGCCTTACAGCTATAATAACATCATGCCATTTTTTGATCCTATTCCTCCTTAGTTTATATGGAAATTTATTAGGGGCTATCTTATTCTTGTTATTGAATACTCTATCAACTCCATGCAATATTTGATAAGCCATCTCTTCTTTTACCATCTTTATTGGCATGTACCTTGGCAATCTAAGGGGGGGATACCATCACTCCCTTTATTGTTATTATTGTGTCATATGGTTATAACTAGTAGCTACCCATGTGCATTAGAGTTTTCTTAATTTCTAGTGGAACCCTTAATATCTCACACGTAGTGATTGACTTGTAAACAACTAGGTAGAAATCTACTACAATCACTCTTATGTTGTGCATGAATAGATGGATGTATATTATAGAGAATAGTTGAGGTAAACCTCCTATCACTCAGGGGACCATGAATTATGACCTAATTATGTAGTTTCATAGATATCATCAAATAAGTAATGTGCCATGAATAATGGGGCACCATTCTTATAAGTGTCATTCATCACATATAATAAATTATTTCTAATTATTTCCCCAAGTGAGGGAATCTACTCATCCTCCAAGATTATTTATAGTAGTAGAAGAGTCATTCTATCCATATGGATAATGTGTGGTTTGACAAATATTCTATTTAGTAAGGCTCGACCAATATTGACTCCTTTCTTAAATAGCTAAATAGGCAAGTTCCCTTCGTCATCCATTAGAACAACTCCTATTAGGTCAGTTACCCATGATGCCAAGATTATTTCTAAGGAGTGTACCTCATACTAGTTGTTGATGATGACATGGTTATACTCAATCTATGGTGAAGTAAGGTAATAATACTTCTCAAATCTTGTCCCTAGTATGAAAGCAATGGGGAGACCTTGAGATATTGATTTGAGTAGCCCATCTTCACATCTTGACCTCTTAAAGATATGATAAACTAGGTTAGTGAATAGCATGACCTTTGGTTTGGCTATAGCCTTATGGAGAATGGTTACATTGATGATGAGTATATCAAAGGCTAATTGGATTAATTAGGAATGGTATCATTTTCATTAATTTCCCTAGCTAATTATACATTGAATTATATTTTATTATAATGTAGGTCGCTAGATGTTATGTCTTCAAAAATGAATTTAGTATCATTATAAATAATTGAAGTAACATAATGGAATAAGAAGTAATAATTTATAAAATAAATTCTCTTACCTAGAGTGGAGGAACCCGACTGTGTCATCTCTTTAATAATCTTGGTAGTAATCAACACCTATTATTATCCTCCTATAACTCTCAAGCTTCAACAATGGAAGTCTAGAGTTCACTTTATAAATAACTTGATCTATTATCATATTTTGAGAGAAAAGACACTAAAGAGAGTAAATATGTTCAAATTTTGAAATGCAAATAGAAATATCCTAGTTGAGTAGCCTTTTGAAAGATTTCCCTGATTAATGCAAGGTTGATGGTGATCTTGGTTCATGTTATATTAATGACAAGATTGTCAACCTTAATTATATTTGAAATAAATTAGAACTAATGATTTTCAAAATTAACTACACCAGGATTCAAATTTAGATTTGAATCACCTTTTATTTGACATCAATTTCATATTTAAAGCTAAATATATCTACATTATGACACATGGCTACCAACTCATATCTTACTAGGTATTTGTAGAGCTTAAATGTGACTAAGCTACCTAGTTGGCTCAAAATTTGGACACATGACACTTTTTGATTAACTCATGGACTCTCAAAATGTAACTTGGTATAATGACTCAATTATATCTTACCACATGACATATTTTATTTTTTTGAGCTCTCGAGTGGTAGCTTTTAGTTTTGATTGGCCATGGGAGTGCCACATGTTGTTCTCACAAAAAATCAAAGTTTTTATTTACTAGGTGTATCTCTTGGAAGTAAATCATGGATTTCTTTACCAAGTAGCTCCCTCAAAAGGATTTGGACAACTATCAATAACTTGGAAATAATTGTGTGGCTCAAGTGGAGACACAACTCCCTCTTGGAGGTGATATCATGGATATAATATATAAATGGCATGGGGATAACATGTGGTATTATCACATGGGTCCAAGGTGGATAGGTGTCACCCTCATGGGATTTTTTTCATTTTTTTACCAACTACATCTTTGGAAGGAACTTCAGATATCTATATACCATCAAGCTTTGATTATATGGCTTGGGTGCTCCCAGATGTCTACCTTATAAGATCTCATGAGCTTTAGATGGATGCAACATGACATAAACATGTGGTCACCTCAAAATAACCCAAGGGGGGCATGCATTGCTTACGAAGGTTACTCAGGTCTACTTGGTCATATTTGAGACATATAGTGGCATCTCATGGGTTTCTAGATTGTAGTGGGATGCATGGGGGACATCTAGTGGATAGAATTAAATAGGATTAATTACAAAGGATAAGATCTTAACATGTAGATTTAGGATTTTAATTCTAGTAGCTAGCTTCATCATGAGCCCTCAAGATGGTTCCACTTTCCTTATAGATTCATAGATTTACTCTAGGTGTCTTTCATGGTATGTGATGAATCCTTAAGGTATTATAAGGCCTAGTGAATTAGAAACTTATCCATTTTAAACCATGGTTTGAACTTTGATGTCCCATGAGGCATCATATACCTCAGCTTTAAATTGACATCTTATGAGGTTAAGTGAGAAACTAAGTTAGGTTCTAGAAGATGTCACAGCCCATTATATGTGAAATTTAACAAGTGTAAAGAAAAACATTTCAAGTAAATTCTTTAAGCACAACATAATATTAATTTAATAAAACCTATAGAAGCTAGTTGTGTTTATGTTGATTGGAGATCTAGGTCATGCTTCCTTAGCAAGAGATTATATGTACATTTTTCATCATTGATAGTTAATAATTCATTGTTGAATGAAACTTAAAGAATACTTGTAATGATATAAATATTTTTAAGTGTCAATAATTATTGAAAAATAAATGATTAATCAGAAATTATAGAAGGTCAAGTAGTGATAAATTGGTTTCACATCTATCTGTAGTCAAATGATTTACCATGCTCGGCATTTTGGTCACTATTTAAAATTGAAGAATGGAAGATCCCATTTTCGGGAACAAGGGTATATTATCATAAAAAAATGGTGACCTCTATGGGGAAACATTGATAAATGTTAGAATACAAATATTCTATTTAAAGATTAATAAAAAATTAGTTATCTTAATGTGATCTTTAGTCAGTATTAAAACTACTTTTTAGAACAAATGAAAGCCAACAGGTTGGAAATAAAGTTTGAACCTTATAGAAAATCATACTATGTATTTGTTTTTAGGCTCCTTAACCATTGCCATTGGGTTCAAAAATGATATCTTTCAAGCTTAATACATCAAACATGTAATGACTTAATAATTCTTTAGATTTTATATAATTATGTTTTTCTTAGTTAAAAATGGCTTGGGCATTACTCTACTACCAGTCAAGTGTCTATAACCTTGATAGAGATACCTTTGGTTGATATCTTTAGCTCCACTTTGGGCCTTGATCTACTACCAACTAGGTGTCCACATCCCTAATAGATATTTCCTAAATCACCATTAATAGAGTCCTAAATCAGTTCAATTCATTTGTGTATCATTTTTTTATACCTACATTCATAAACCAAAATGGTTGGGAACCAAAATTCACTAGGTGTAAAGTTTTTATCAAGACATTCTAGATGTAATTTACTTTTAGATATCATGTCATGCCCTAGTAATTTATTTAGTTGTTTTAAGTGATAGTATGATAGCCCGCATAGATTCAAACTCTAGTTTAAGAAAATGTTCAATCATTTAAACTATATTATAGCCTTAAGATGACTTAATATTTCCATGAGAAATCTAAATTTTAATTAAACCCACCCAACTTCTCTAAATTGGAACACTACTAAAGGTCTCCAAAATTTGGATGACTAATGTTTAAAACCAACAATCCCTTCTTCCCATTTTTAGGAACAAACTAACACAAATTGAGCCAATGAATTCTTATCTATAGAACTTATTACTAAGCTACAACACACAATAGAACATGAACATGTATAAAGCAAGAAATAACACAATAAGAAATCAAATAAAGAAAGTGAGAAAGAAAAAAACATGAAAACAAAGTGAGAAAATAAATTAATCTAGTCCTACCTACTCTAACTCTAAACAAGCTTACTATCCTTCTAGAATTTTTGATAGAGTGGTAGAGAAATAATGTTTCATGTATTGCCCATTGAATTTCAAGGTTATGTTATTTACGTACAAGCCCTTAAACCTAAATGTGTTTTCACCCAATATTTTTCCCACTTGATATGGTCCAATCTAGACAGGAGTGAACTTGTCATGTCATCCTTTCTTCTCATGGACCTTGTCCCGTAGTAGGACCAATTCTGATATGTGAAATGATTTAACTTTGGCTTGTTTGTTAAACCATATCTTTGCAACATCATAATTCTTACTAATATTCTTCAATGATTCATCCCTAGTATCTTCCATTTGGATGATGTTTAGTATTCAAGACTGTACTCTTTTATCATCTTCCATATACTTGGCCATGAAATCATAAGTGGGAAACTTTAGTGTGATAGTAAAAATAAGTTTCTCATAGACTAGTAAGAATGAGGATGCCTTGATTACTTCTTTGTATCCTATTTTGTCTACCTATAAATAATATTTTAGTAGGGACTACCATTCTCTTGGTTTCTTTTCTACAAATTTCTTGATAGCATTCATTAAGTTTTTATTGGTAGATTATACAACTCCATTACCCTATGGGTAGTATATTGAATCAGAATTGATTATTATTTGGTTGTCATAGGCCCAATCAATGAATTTGGATGACACAAAGTTTGGTCCGCTGTTGCATACTAAAGATAAGGGCATCCTAAATTTAGTAATTATATTTTTCTCTATAAATGTGATGATGTGAATTGATCTAATCTTCTTGGTGGCTAATAATTTTGTCCATATAATGCAATAATATATGGTATTGAGTATAAATTTATGCCCAACTGAGGAGTTAGGATTAATCACTCCTATGAAGTAGAGACCCCATTATGTAAATGGATTCATTTCAATCACTAGTTTCAAAGGCATGGTTGCCTTTATCTCTCATCAATTAAACATTTGAAATTGATGGCATGTTATCACATGAGCATGGGTGTATTTTAATATTGTTGGCCAATAGTATCCTTTTCTCAATATATTTTATGTTGTAGTACACCCTGAAGTGTGACCACTTCCTAGTTTTTTTTAAAAATTGCTCATGATTTCAACAATATTAACTCTAGAAACACATCTTAGATAGATCCTATGATAGTTTTCTATATAAAGGACTCCTCTTTTAATCATAAAATGAGATGATATTATCTTTAGGGACCTTTTCTAATATATTTTAAGGTGTGGTGGACATACTCTATGTCACAAATAGTGAAGAATGTCCTTGTACCAATCGCCACTGGTCATTTGACTTGACTCAACTTGAAAAACATCAATATGTGGATCAATATTTTAAATAAGATGGATTAAACCTTGGCCTCTAACTAAATTATAATATTCCATTTCTATGTCATATTCTAGGAGTTTGGTCATTCTATTCTCTCTTTTCTCTCCATGTTTTTTTTGTCCTATCATCAACTTGACATCTGGGATAGACACTATGGCATACGTCTTGTTCCTCAAGATGTAGTGTCTAAAATTATTCATAGCCTTCACAAAAATGTAATCTTTCTTATCCGTAATATGATATTTAAGCTCCACATTTTTCAAATTTATGCTGATGAAATCTATAGGGTGCTCTCTATCATCTTATCTCTATGTTAAGATAGTGGCAATAGTGTGATCAAAAGCAAAAAAGTATAGATAAAGCTCTTTGCTAAAACTAAGACTTATTAGAATAAGAGCTTGAAAAATAACATCCTTGATGTCTTTAAATGCCTTATTTTCTTTAGCAATCCATTTTATCTTCACATATTTCTTTAGTATCGCATTGAGTGGCCTTATAATTTCTACAAAACTAGAGATAAATTTTCCTACAAAATTGATCTTACCAAAGAAATATTTTAACTCTTTTTTGCTATTACAAATCTCTACCTTTGAAATTTCATATATCATATTAGGCTCAATAATTATACCTTCCTAGGTGATTACATTTCCTATAAGTTTTACTTTAGTTACATAGAAGATGTTTTTCTTGGGATTTAAATAAATACCATACCTTCTGCACTTCTCCAATACTTATTCCAAATGCATCATGTAATCACCTTTATTTTTATATAAAACCATTAGATCATCCATGTAAATAATGATACACTTACCTATTAATCCATGGAATGCATGGTCCATAATTTTATCAAAATGTTATCCTATATTAATCAATCTAAATAGCATTCATTTGTATGCAAACATTCCCCACTTGGTGGTGAGGGCAGTTTTCATTCTATCAATCTTATTCACTAGAACTTGTTTGTAGCCTAAAAACCCATCAAGGAATGACATCATTCTAGACCCACTCACCAACTAAATGAACTATTCAAAATATGGAAAGGGGTAATTGGCCTTCTTTGAGGATCTATTTAAGTTTTTAAAATCAACACAGAGTTGGATTTCTCTATTCTTATTTAGGAATGGCACAAGATTGGAAACCCATGTAGACTATCATATGGTAAAATTATCCTTGCATCTAGAAATTTCTTCACTTCCTTATAAATTAGAGGTTACAAAACTAGATTCACTGGCCTCTATTAATCCAAACTTGAAAATCTTTGGTTAAAAGATAATTCAAAAATAAGAACAAAATAATGCAAATAGTGCTCTCTCTGGAAAGAAATGTTTTATTGATCAAAATTGCAGACCCAAACATATGCCTATCTCTGAAAAGAGATGTCTGATTTCTATTTTGGGTTAAATATTCATTTATAAATGTTTTGAAGGTGTGGGAAGGATGTGTAAGGTCACCAATCTTGAGGGAGATGAATTGGTTTGACTTCCATGATTTACAACAATAAAAAATTTGAGGAATTACTATTTTTAGAAACTTGCTATTTTTAGATTGCACTACTAAAATTGAAATTTGGAACACTTAAATTCGATTTTAGGGGGTCAAAATTCATTGAGAAAATCTCATGCCATCTCACTAATTTACCTTCATTGTTATCTTTCCAACGATTCAAACGGTGAGTCAATTGGAGCTACGGTGCAAAATTTATGGCTCCCAAAAGTTTTGTCATCAATTAGGGTGGATCCATCACCCAAATTGTCATCTGAATTATTACCCAGATCATTCCTCCCTCCTTGATAATAAATGGTACCCATTGCATCAATATTTTCCATCAAGTGTGGTAGTTTTAGTTTGATTTGATTCTCAATGCATACTTGGAAGGGACTGTGATTTATGGAACTATGCAGGGCCCAATTGTTCACCATTTCTATCTAACCATCAGTCTATGGATATAATAATGTGATATTCTTTAGCTTGGAACATATTTGATTATGTTTTTGTGTTGTTTGTGTAGTCAGGATTGCATCATTAGTCCATTTGGATTCTTGTGGCTTGACCACCATGAGAATAAATTTCTTATCACTAATCAGAGAGACAGATGTAGAAGGTGGTACCTCTAGTACCCTGTACCACCATGTTCCAAGAGTGAGAGTAATCCTTTGAGTTCTTGATTCGTATATGATATGTTGATCATACATGAATGGATGACTAAAGAGTACAACACAAACATCTAGATCGACCACATCACATAAGACCTCATCTTGGTTGGGTTTTATTGCATATGAGAGAAGACATTGGTGGGTGACACGGAGGTTTCTCCCTAGACTCAACCATCCAATACTATATGGCTTTGGGTGAGGCTTCATGGATAGATTTAGGCTTTTCACAACAATAGTAGAGATTAAATTCTTTTGACTTCCACTATTAAGAATGAAATGTAGAGGCTTACCTTTCACCCATAAATTAGAGTGAAACAACATTTCCTTGTCATCTAGCCTCTCCTCATGGGTCTGTGATGAAGCAAAAATGGCTTTAGGCTTAGCATATATAATATCTTCTTCAACCTGTTTAACTACAAGGTCTATATGAGGCAGAGAAGTAGATGTTGAGGATTGTGACTAAGAAAGCAAGGACTTGATGGCTCGACATTCTTATTTGGAGTGAGTTCCATATTTGTGATAATCACACCATTTTCTAGCCTTTCCTTCCTTTTTCTTCCAATTTTGGCCTCATGTTTGACTCTTCCTATTCATTCTTCCATGCTTCTACTCAATCTTCACTATCAACTTATATGCATCACCAAGGGTTTTCGAGTTGAAGAGTTTAGTTTCTTGCCACATGTACTATTGTATTCTACCATGATATTTGAGAACCTTGTGTTTCTCACTTTCTTGGATGCCCAATCTTGCAGATAGAGAATGAAAAATATCAGTGTAATCTTGAACAAATTGTTCCTTACCTTGGCAAAGTTGTTGCCACTCTATATACAGATCATCATATTCTCTAATGGGGTATTATTCTTCCTTCACATCTTCTATGAAATCATCCCAATTAGGTTCTATCTCAAGGCCAATATTATCTGCACTGAATCTCTTTTTGTACACTTCCCACTAATTTTTGATAGGCAATGATGCTTTCAAAAGATCAAAAGTGATCTTCTATTTATTATTGAATTTATTTATAGGAAACTGAAAATATAATTGATCCAACCAATTTTATACTAAATCAACATTAATTTTTCCTTCAAATGTAGAGATATCAAAATTCACCTAAACCTTGAAGGGTGTTGGGGCATTGAAAGGATGTGGGGGTGCAAATGAGGAGCTAGAATTTCCCATCGATATTTGTTGGAGAATTTGAGTGAATTTTTGTAGCATCTATGCTTAATAATATTGGAGGGATTCATTCACCATTTCCTTGAAAGGATCAGATGTCTTGGTGTTGTCCACCATTTGAAGTCATTTGGAGAGAATAGGTGGATAGTCTGCTGGTTCTATTTTCCACCCAAGCTTCTTGTAATCTAACCTCATCCTTGGGATCATACACTCTAAAGATAAATTGCTATGATACCATTGATCCAAAACTTGAAAAGATTTGGTTACAAGATAATTTATAAATAATAAAAACACAATTCAAATAATGCTATCTCTGAAAAGAGATATTTTATTGATCAAAATTGCAGACCCAAACATATGCCTATCTCTAAAAAGAGATATATACTTTCCATTTTGGGTTACATATTCATTTATACATGTTTTTAAGGTGTGGGGAGGATGTGTAAGGTCACTAATATCGAGGGAGATGAATTGGTTTGACTTCCATGATTTACAATAATACATAATTTGAGGAATTACTATTTTTAGAAACTTACTATTTTTAGACTGCACTACTAAAATAGAAATTTGGGATACTTCCATTGGGTTTTTTGTGGTAAAAATTCATTGAGAAAAGCTCATGCCATCTCACAACATTCCCCTCATTATTATATTTCCAATGGTTCAAATGGTGAGTCAATTGGAGCTACCATGCAAAAGTTATGGATCTTAGAAGTTTCATCATCAATTGGGGTGGACCCATCACCTGAATTGTCATCTAAATTGTTGCTCGGATCATCTATATTTTACTAAAGTGTTTACATGCATCTTTTAATGATATATTGTGAGTGATCACACTAGTATCAAATATCCTAAGGTTATTATATGACTAGGCAATGATAGCTTTGAACTTGGTTAAAAGGGTAGTGGCTTCCTTTAGCTCTTCATCAGTGAAAATTAATCCATTATTGACACTTTGCTCATTCCAAGTGTTTCCCAAGTTGACTTGATTATTATATTTTATACTCACCTTGGGTTGTTTATATTAAGTTATTTGCTTAGCTAGGTCAAACATCCTTTCCAAGGAGATCATGCACATGGGTATTTAGTTATACTTGAGTTGGATTACTCCATCTTCATTATCCTTCTAATTTTGAACAAAATTTTCATTTTATTCATAAATATTATGGGATTATAATATGCCAACATTACATATGAATTCAATTATTTACTTACCATCATCAAAAACATGGATTTGATTGATATTTTCTGGCATGAAGGGGAATGAAATTATTTCCATAGTAAACTCCTACAAGTTCAAAGGCTCTGAAGGGACCATATTTGCTAATACTGAAGCTACAACATCTACTAATTGGTTTTTGTCCTTCAACAAGGAAACAATATTAAATGAGTTAAAATACTTAATAAAATCCCAAGATCTAAATTTATACTTTCTTATACAAGAAATATTACACTGATATCTATTCCTAACTTGGTTAACAACTAATTCTAAATTATCATAGACTAATAGTTATTTAAACTTTTGTTTGATTATAAATTGAAGTCCTAAAATAAGAGCTTCATATTTTTCTAAATTATTAGTACAAGTAAACTATAATCTATAAAAATCTAGATATTGTTTTCTTTCAAGATTTGTTAGGACATGTCCAATTTCAGAAGCTTGATTATCTCATGCACTATCAAAGCACAATGTCCAAGGACATTTGATTTTTTGTTCACCTTCTCATCTAAAAAAATGTTAGCAGTTTCCATATTATAAAAACATAAGTCATAAGTTTGGTAATTGACCTCTTCATTCTTCGTTTTGTATTCAATAATCATGTATTTCATTTTGGGTTCTCAATCAATCTTGATTTGATTGGGGATCTTGTACCAAGGTAAACACATGTGGGAACAATCAATGGACATATATCCATTTAATGATTTAGTCTAATTTTGTCTCAATAACATTTCATAAGCCTTAGGTATGTCAATTATTTTAATGTCAATGAACTTTTAGATTCAAGGTTCATGGGTGAGATGCATATGAATATTTAAAATTCACCCACCACTTTCACTCTTGATTTGTCCAACTTCACCACTACCTTTTCTAATTTGACTATGTTTAATCCCATTTTTTCATAAATTCTTAAAGGCATAATGTTAGTTAAATAACTAGAATAAAATAAGAAATTATGCATATTCTTACCATAAATCCTTACAATTAGTAGAAATGGTGCAACTTCATGATTATTCTTATACATTACCACATTTGCATGAGCCAATTTAGCTTTGTTGGAGCTAAGATTTTCATTCAATGATTTCAATATTAGATCATTATGTTTAATTATTTGAGTAAGTTCATGAAATGTTACATTTACCTTGATATTCTTCATGTCTTACAATATGTTATATCCACCCTTGGATGTCATGTAGCAGGTTTTATTTGTTGAATGTCTCTCCTTACCTTTAGGGGTTGGAGTATTATTATTTGTCCTACCATCAGGAGGTGTATCTAATTTATTAGGTGGGGTGGAACTTATCAAATGTGGGTTATGATCTTTGCTTCTAAAGGCATATTTTATCCTCTAGTATTACTGGAAAGAATGCACCTTCTCAACATTGTATTTAGGCTCATTTTCATCCTATCTACAAAATTCATATGTCTCAACCATGAAGACTATTTTTGAAGTTTTAGAGGCATCATTATTATTATTATCATATACATTATAATTACATTGATCAGTGAGATTTATCTCAGATCCATCCATCTATATCTAAGTGGATTCAGAAGCATGCTAGAACTCAACATAATCTAGTTCTCAATGTCTAGTGGTATTATGCACTCAACACTAGTTGGGCAATGCTAACTCACAAATATTGATCTCAAAAAAATTACACAAAGAGAGCTTGTTATTGTTGTTAGACCTATTGAATGGTTTATTATATCTCTAGAAATTATAATTTCTATGAGAACTCTCACTATTGTTTCCCATTTATTTCTTAAGATCCAACAAGTCATTAAAGAATTTTAGAATGGTTATTTGTAATTAATCTAATTCTCCCTTTGGAGGCTCTAATTTTTTGTTTTGGGTCATATTTTGAACATCGGTGTTGTTTATGGGCACCATTGCTTGACTGATATTATTTTGAGGATGTTCTCCAACATTTGCTTGGTTGAAGAATCCTAACTACTAATTGGGTGTAGTATGGCTTAAAGGCAACTAATTGATCATTGCTAATTAGTTTAAGGTAGACATGTTCTGATTTGTGTTGGGTATAACATTTAGAGTAAACATTATTAGGTCATTTTTTGGTATAACAAAGGTAGGGTGTCCTTACAAGTGCATTTGTTCATCAATATGGATGGCTTCAACATATGCCAAAGATAATGTGTCAATATTTAAAGCTCTTCTTAGGAGGATATGTATCATTGGATCTAAGCCATTCTTCTGTATTTCCAAATCCAAATCATCTATTGGCTTATAGGGTAAAGATGTCAAGGTATACATATTTTGTAACCTTGAATTAAATGTTCTAATTGGTTCGTTTATGTCCATTTTGAGGGTGTTAAACTATTGGTACACAGCTTATAGGTTTACTACCCTACCAAATTAGGCAATAAAAGTATCATTGAACTGACCCCATCTTATGATGGAGTCTTTTAGCATGTTGAGGAACTAATGTAATCCACATCTTGGAATGTAAAGGGAAAGAGATGGAAATCCACATACTCACAGATCATGTTAAGTAGCTTCAAATAAGATTTAAAATACTTTATATTCTCTTTAGTAGTTACTTTATTGGTGGGAGTAAAGAGAGGTAGATATTTCTATGTATACCTTGGTAGATCATGCATAGCTCTAGGGACATTGATAGATGAGCCAACTAACCATGCCATGATTGGTAAGAAGGGTTAAATGTTTTGGATAGATGAAGAATTTGGCTAGGTATTGGACTGACTATATATATCTTTATGTTCTCTCACCTTCCTATACATTTCTAGTGATGTTAAGGAGACCTTGGCCTCAAATCAAGATCTGGTTCTAATCTTAGACAACTCCAAGATGTGGAATAGGTGGTAAGAGAAAAGGAACTTCAAAGATGGCTTTACTAGTGTTAAATATTACAAAGATTAGTTAGCCTTATATATAAAATCCTTAGATCAAGTATATTTATCTTAATCTTTGAGGATCCAAGCCTTTAAACCTTAAAGTTTTCAATACCTAGACAAATACTATTAGTATTGAATGTTAACCTATGAAGATCAATGTTAGACTAGTATTTCCAAGCATTCTTTAGCATAATCTAATTATCTTAGAGTGTTTAAGATTTTCAAAACATCTTTTAACACAAATCTATGCAAATTTTTGCTTAATTCCAAATGAAATAGGGTAACTACGATCTAAAATTCATAGATCTAGCATGAACAAGGTCTCAATAATTGACCTTTACATAAATTCCTAAAAACACCTGGATCATTTACCAAATTTATGCCAACCTTTGCAAATATGATCAAAATAACCTTAAATGTGTCTACAAGATGGGGTATTTCACCTATCTTTGCATAAATTTAAACAAATATCTAGGTTATTTACCAAATTTATATGAATGAACAATAATTTTGAAAAAATCCTTTAAAGAATGCAAAGATTCCTATAAAGAATGCAGGGATTGGTGTAAATGATGCAGATCTTTAGTGTTCATTAACAATATTTGCATAAGTTGAAACAATTATGCATAAATTTAATTAATTACTCTACAATTTCAATAATATGCATAAAAGTAATTTCATAGAGGCCCTCCTTCTAGTGTCATCTTTTCCCTCCCTATTGATGCATTTAATGTGTTCCCTATGTCAGTAGGGAATTGGGGGAAAATAATGAACTTAATTTTAAGTCCTAGAAGATACAAGGCTCAATTTTTTTATACAACTACTAGTATAAATAGCACAAATAATAGATACACGGTCACCACTTAGAAGTCTATGAATAGACCCTAGTATAGGGATAGTAGATGTTACATAATGAAACATTATTTCCTACTAATCTTTATGAAATTATTTTAATCTTTGTCAATTATCATGAAAACATAAACAAACCATGTATGTTTATAAAATGAACTAAAAAAGAGTGAGTGATGGGTAGGTCCAAAGTTATGAAGGGTAAGGTAGAAAATAAGGTTTGCTTAATATGATTAAAAATGTCAATTCTTCCAACTTCTATGACAAAAACATATAAAACTAACATTCACTAACCCTATCATAATAATCAAGGCTGAATGAATGCATTTGAAGATTCAAGGGAAAGTAAATGCATATGTTTCACAAAAATTACTCATACAAAGTGAATTACATAGCACATTTAGTTATAAATAAGATGAAAATGGAGCACATATACTAACAAATTTATGAGCCTAATGTTAAACTCAAACTAACAGATGTATCTATTGAATGTCATTTCCAAATTAGTTAGTTTAAAATAAACCATTAGTTATCTAAAATCATGAGAAGTAAAAATCATAGAGTACATAATCAAGCATACAAATAATCTCACAAATTTTTAACTCTTTTTCATTAATTCTTATAAAAATTGTTTTTTATTTATAATGAGGGGGAATACGCCTATTTATAGGTTTCAAAATTACCTATACAATTTCAAGTGGGCCCATTAAAAGGTGCCCAAATATAGCCAAGTGGATAAAATGCCACATATACAATGGAATATTCTATATTAAAATTTATAAAATAGAGATGAATGTTTCATCAGGGTCCTAGAGAAGGTTTTTGAGATGCCTGCTATTATTGCTTCTATTTATTTTCTACCTCTTCTTTTGTATAAAACTCTATGCACACCAAATAATCTTGGTTAATCTAGTCAAAGTATAGAATCATAGGCCTAAAAAACTAAGTATTTCCTACATAAGTCTACCATGATCTATGAGTAATAACCTAAGTGTTTCTTCAAGGGCCTCAGCTATTTCAAGCTTTTGATTGGCAAGCACCACAATATTCATTATCTCAATAGCTTTCTTGGCCTTGAAAATGTCCTACTAGAACATGTAAATAAATACCTTCATTTGAGCCTTGAATTCTTGGTCATCCATAAATGTGCCATCAGGCTTGGTCACCCTAGTGACCATGGCATCCTTCAATAAGATGAAAATATTGAATACAATATTATCTAAGGATGTATTTGCATCATTGACCTGATCTATCCATATTTTTAGTATCCTTCTTCTATTCATGAAGATGGTATGTGTTGGGATGATATCCTCAAGTGGAAAAACCTTGATTTCTAGGAACTTATTACTTCTTGTAACTCTATACAAGTTTTCTAACTTGGCATTATAAAGTGCATGTTTATGGTCAAATTTAATAACCACATTGACCTATAGGGTCCCATCTTCTTGTCATCTCCTTATGAATTTTTATAGGTTGAAGACATTGATAAATATAGTGTTTATCAGGAATATGGTATCCTCTATAACTATAGGTAGTGTTTCTTCCCTTAGCCTTTTCATCTCTTACTCTATTCCTTTAATCAAGGACATTACGGATTCTACGTGGGCTTGGACTGAGAACATAGGGTCCTCTACATATTCTTCCACCTTGCTTGGGCAAGCCTTCATCTTCCTTATACAAGTGAAGAGGGAATAGTCATTTTCATGGGCCACCATTGAGATATATTTTGGCTTCTCAACTTATCATCTCACCACCTTATTTATAGTGCCTATAGTATCATCAAATTTCATCCCAATTTTATGTATAAAGAGGACCACTTGAGGCATCTCTTATCTTGTTACCTATATGATGTCTCTGACCCAGTTTGGGGTAGCAATAGGTGTTGTCTTCATTAGAGGTGGATAAAATTAAAGTGATTGGGTAGAGGTAAAGTTTAGGGATATAACACATATATGGGGTAAGTTTGTTGGGTTTGTTTTCCCAAGTGTGTCAAATAGAGTTTTCATAGGGCCCATGTTTAGAAAAAATGAGGGAAACTTTAAAGAGACACTCACCTTTGAAATGTAGTAGTATTGAGTGGATTTTCAAGGAGGGATAATTTTAAAATGGGCTCTAATGGCTTATTTTATGCCATGGAACCAATGGCAAGGGATGCGCTAGTTATGGCTGCCTAGGAAGGAGTGGAACCTATAGCCTGATTGGCACTAGTGCATTGGAAGCCTAATGAAGGTGTAATACTAGTAGTGGCATGGGAAATGAAGTGGTGGATGGTGAATCCATAGGAACTACTACCTTGCCTCATGGTATTATTAATAGAGGATTGGGTAGTGGTGGTCATAGCTACTAGTGGTGCTAAATAAAATAGGGAAGCAATGGTAGGGGAAGCAAATGTAGAAGCAAAAGTAGAGGTAGATGTACTATCAATTGGCAAGTAAGGTATTGGGAGAGTACTTACATTAGGACACATTTCCCAAAGGGTGGATTGAGGTGTTCTTTTGGGTTTTTTTAGTCATTTTAAAATCTTATGGATGAGGTATTGCCCCTCTCATAGTGGTCTTGGGCTCATTTTTCCTCTTGTATACCTTCTCATCATTCCTCCTAGACATAGTTTATAATTATTCCATATATATTTCAATGACTTGAAATTTTCCAAGATTAATGATAGTAGGCTCAAGTTAATCCAAGCTTTGTAGAACAACTCCCATAGTAGATGTAGAGATCTATGTAGGGCCTTGGAAGGGGTTATGTTGGCTTCTAGATCCTCCTTAATCAAATCTTGGAGGCCAACTTTGACAGCTTAAACTATCAATAAGTGAAGGTCTATGTGGACTATTCATAATAAGAGAAACATTTTCTTCTTATTGCTCTTCCTTCCCTTATTCATAATCTACATCAAACATGTTTTCATGATTTGGTAGTGGCCAATACCTAATAATGACTTCCTTCTTCTTTTCTCTATCAACACTAATCTCTATCTCTATGTTCTTTCTTGTTACATTATTGAGTACCATCTCATCATTCATATCATCTCTATATATCCATTCATGAACCTCTTTTTAATTCTTGTAGTTCATTACCACATCTTTTATGAACTATAAATTATGTTTAAAAATGACATTGTTAGGATCCCATGATCAGAAGTCATTTTAAGGAAATATGTATGAGTCTCTATACCTTATAGCTACAATAACATCATGCCATTTTATGATCCTAGTCCTCCCTAGTTTCTATGGAACTTTTTTTTGGGAGGGATATCTTCTTATTCTTGAAGACTCCATGAAATCCATGTAATAGTTTATAAGCCATATATTCTTCTACTAGTTTCATTATCACATAACTTGTAAATATAAGAGGGGATACCATCACTCAATCTATTATGATTACTATGCAATCTAGGTATAATGGGTAGCTACCCACGTCCCTTAGAGTTTTCCTAACTTTTGGGGGAACCCTTGACATCTCACACTCAGTGATTGTCTTGTAAACAACTAGGTATAAATATTATACAATCGCTCTTATGTTATGTCTAAAGTGATGAATGTACATTGAAAATAATAGCTGAGGAATAACCTCCTATCACTCAAGAGACCATAAATTCTGACCTAGTTGTGTAGTTTTGAAGATGGCATCTAGTAAGTAACTCATCATGAAGAATGGAGAACAATTATTAAAAATGTCATTCATCACATATAGAAATTATTACTAATGATTTACCTAAGTGGGGGAATCTATTGACACTCTAGGATTATCTACAGTAGTGAAAGACTCCTTATGTCTACATGGCCAATATGTGGGTTGTTAAATATTCTATTTAGCAAGGTGTAGACACTAGAAAACTACACACAAGTAGTTCTAGATGTCTGAATGCCTTGGGAACCCCTAGAAAATAACTAAACCTTCTTAACCTAACCCCACTTAACCTAACCAAGTCATTATTCACCTATCACTATTCAAAAGTACTATTCAATGGGACTATTCACTAGCACTATTCTTGATGACATGGCATGTCACTATTCATGGTGACATGGCATATCACTATTCATGGTGACATGGCAAGTGACTCAATAGTGATATGACAGGTGACATAGTAGTGATATGATAGGTTACATGGCAAGTGACATGGCTTGAAAGTGAGGTGGCTTTGAGTGGGACATCATAACCCACTTGGGACCCTTACTAAAGGTACTTAATGACATCATTAAGAATCACAAGTTCCACCCTTCTAAAGTATGGAGAATTTTTGCATAAGGGGCCATCATTCAACATCATCTTATGGCTTCATGCATTAGAGTAGTGTCCAAAGTGGGCTTCCTACTTGTTGGGTTCTTTATGAAAAGATAGAAGTGGGTGGTGGAGGTATTTTAAACCCATATAGACACATGGGCATGATATCAACTTATTTTAGACACACTTACACAATGGGAAACACACTTAGGAAGTAGAAATTCCATCATCCTTGTTATTTATGAACACTTACCCACCCATGGGGAAAAGATATAAGTGGGTGGGGGAAAGTATTTTGGACTCATTTGGGTCCATAGGCATATATCCACCCATTTTGGACACATTATCAAAGTGGGAGTCACTTTATCAAAGTGTAAGACACACTTTTTGAAGTGGGAATCCTAACACCCTTATCCCCTTAACCCACTTATCTACCCACTTGGAAAATGGAACCACATTTCCACTATTTTCACATTTGTCATGTTTATTGGAATTGCATGTTATAAATATTACCCCTCTTTCACCCATGGAGGGAAAAAAAATAAAATTTGGAAGCATTTCATCTTGTAGGTTGTGTCCACTTTTCAAGGAGGACATCCATATTTGAGGAGAGGATCTCAAAGTATCCCAACTCTACCAAAATTACAATCCATCATCAACAAAAACATCTTGATCAACTATCTTCAAGCTTCAAACATGAGGTAATTTGTCAATTTTATTGTTTCATTTTCTATATCCCTTTGCCTATTCATTATTGACCTCTAAACCAAAACCCCATGTCCTTCTTATTCTATTGACCTCTAAACCTCAACCCCTTAAACCTCTTCTTTTACTTACTTTCTTAACCATTTACCCATTTACCCCTTTTACCTCTTGAAAATTTACCCCTTTACCTCTTTACCCTCTTCAAAATCTACCTCCCTCCCCTCTTGACCATTTACCCCTTTGAACTCTTGACCATTTATCCTCTTGACCATTTACCCCTTTACTTCTTTACCCTCTTGACATTTACCTTTTTAACCTCTTGACCATTTATCGATTTACCTCTTTATCTCTTTACCATATTGACCATTTTACCCGTTTACCTTTATACCATCTTTACCATCTACCAACCTAAACCAAAACCTTATTTTCTTACCTCTTATCACAATACCAAACCAAAACCATAACAATGACATGACTAGATTTAACATTAGCATTGAAAAACTATTTCTTTATTTAGTCATCTTTTTAGAAAATCAATATTGTGTTTTATTTCATTTATTTGTTTCTATTTAATAAAATTACTTTATTTATCATTTATCAAACTTGATTGTTTAAAGTAGGTGGATTGATAGCCTCCTATGAAAATCTCACTTCTAGGATCTAGCTCACGCTAGGCAATCCAACAAACTACTTGTGTAATGAACAAGTTTATTTTAAATGCTTTCTTATCTTAAGTTATTCCTTCCTAGAAAAATATGATTTATTAACATTCATCTAGATCATACATGCACTTTCAACTAGGTATTTATACCACACCCATAAATAGTTTCTTTTCTTTCGAAACTAAGAAAAAAAATTAATAGAAACATTTTGGCACGTCTGGTTGGACCCTAGAATTTTCTTAGGTTATTAGTTATTTTAGGAAATTATAGTCACATTAGTGAAATATAATTTAGTTTAAAACCAAATTTTCTTTCTTTTATTTCTGATTTGAAAATCTTAGTCTCAATTTTTCCTTTCTAAAAATTTAAAAAATAAAAAATAAAAAATTTTAGTTGAAAGTATGTTTGCATATCAAAAATAAAAATAAAAAAATCACTCATCATAGGATTAGGATTTTATCTTCATAATACATTTAGGGAATCATAGTTTTTATTATTTTCATGAAAATAAATCTAAATTTTTTCTTTTGGTTTAAAATAAACCTTGCATCCATTTCTTTCTTGCTTGTTTAGTTCACATAGTCAAAGAAAACCACTTTCATCAAATAAAAAATTAACATACTTGAGACAAGGCCTAACTAGGATTTCATCACCTAGTCATAATCTTACCCCTTCTCAATAATCTTAATTGGATTTAATCACTGAGGGGATAAGCAACTTAGCTCTCTAGTTGAGTATAAACTCTAGATAAGTGGTATATCGATTAAGCACTTGACTCTATTATAGGACCATGAAGTGAGGGGGTTAAGTCCCAAGTACTAGGACATGTACCTGATCTAATATGGATATATCTCTTGAGTACCTAAACACAACATGAAACCAAACATAGACTTTTTTCTAGGACCTGTTCTACAAGCCAAATTTATTCTTCACACTTTCTAAGTTATAAGCCAAAAGAGAGATAATTAAAACTCTAAGACTTAACACATATTAATGCATGTTTTAATTTATTTTCTCTTTTTTTTTGTTTTCTTTATGTTTTAGGTGTGAGTTTGTATCATTTCTTTCCTATTTTCTCACATGGTCTTTACTAGACAATAATAGAGAAATTAGACCAACTAAAGACCACCTTCCTCTTCTTCCTCCTCTATGGAGTACATTTCAAATGTTGAGGGTTCTCCTCATCATTATCATTCTCCTACCATACCTTAGATAGTTGTTGAAGGTAATGTGGAATTTACCACATTCCTTGACACCAACCTTATATTCCTTTAACATTACCTTAACACTTTAGCCTATCATACCCTTGTCAGTTCAGTTATTACTATAGATCCAACATATGGCATGCATCCCCCTCTTACGGTTGGTGTTACCTCCACCCAAACTTTTATCATTAAATCCTCTTCCTCTACCAATATCCTAATCACTACCACCATTAAAACCCAATCTAACATTCTAACATATAACCAAACCCCTCATATACCAACTAAAACTTTTAATGTAGGGATAACCTTACTTCTTGTTACCTATACCACATCTTTCATAGGGGTAAATTATACCTTTCCCCTTTTTAATACTAACCCACCAATTTCCACTCCACTCTAAAGTTTGGTACTTTCCATTACTTTTACCCTTCCACCCATTATCACAAGGACTACCACTCAACCTCAACCTACCACTTCAACCATACCTCTAAACCAACCCATGTCCATCCCTCAACAAACCCCTATAAAATCATACCAATATGTTCTTAACCCATAAGGATACATACGCCTTTCATCCTAGCCTTCAATGACCACATACCAATATGTGGCATTTTCTCAACCTTCCACCACTTATCCATATAATGCAACCACCCAACCTCAACCAAACTTACCACCTAATTATGCAGCTACCTAACATCAAAATAATTTTATTAACATGTTGATAGATAAAATGTCTAATTTGGAATCATCTATTTTGAGGGATAATAACCATTTACCCTATGACTAAATTTGTAATGAACCCATTCATCCATTAATCTCTATCTGACCTTATCCTCTCCAATGGGAACTTCTCGAGTTCTCTAAATTTCAAAGTAAGGGGGACCCCCAATAATACATTAGGGAATTTAGGCATGTTTATTATATCATCACCTATGATGATGCCCTTCATCTCCACACTTTCCCCATCTCTCTAGCAGACCCAGCCTTAGATTGGTATAGTCCCTTACCCAAACATTCCATTGTCTCCTTCACCCAACTAGCTCAAACTTTTTTAGATCACTTTTTTATTAACATCTCCAAGAAAGTTTCCATTACCAACCTCTATTCCATCTGGAAGTTTGAGGATGAGTCCATTATCAATTTTGTTGCTCATTGGAGGAGTCTAATTATCCAACTTCCCTTTTCCTTGCCTCAACTTATACTCATATAGCTCTTTTCTTGGGCATGCGCCAAATGTATCTCCTTTCTGTTGTGTCTCTAAATATTTCAAACTTTTGATGAATATTTTACCATGGCACATAAGCTATAGAATAAAGCCATTAATGAAGGGATGCAAAAATTGAAGACCAAAAACTCCACCTACAAAACCAATGATGCTTCTTCATCCAAACCAAACCAAACCAATACCAATACTAAGTGAAAAGGATCTAGAAATGCAGTTATCCTTAGATCCAGTCCTATACCAACTATAAACCAACCAAATTCCTCTAATTATTCAAAACAAAACCTAAGAAACCAACCTCAGAACAACCAAAAGTAATTAACTCCACTTGGATAATCTTATGCTTCTATCTTAGAGAAGTTATTGCTAATATCATTCAACTTATTCCTATTACACCACCCTAATAATTTGACTCTTATCATCCTATACCTAGTTGGTATAATAAGAATGATTCATGTGCCTTCAATCATGTGATAGGACATGAAATACCTTCATGAACCTTGTCCAACACCTCATTGATAAGGGGGAGATCACATTGGACAACCCCAATACACCACCAAACCAAGCCCTTGATATATTCAAACAACCTTTTCCAAACCAAACTCTAACCAAGAATGAGAGCAAAAACATCAAGTTCTCTCATGATACCCATACTATTAACATTGTTATTGACATACTTGTTACTAAATAATACACTCACCAATCTACCTTTCCCTCACCCTCTATGCTTATTGAGGTATTAGAATTACCTTCTCCTCTTTTGGCAACCCAAACTAGGTAATTACCCCTTTCTCCTTATCCACTCATCTAGATAGTGGAACTACCAACCTCCCCTTCGACAGACATACTAAAACACATGCCCATCTTACCTTCCTCTCCAATTACCAAGAAACTCACCACTCCCATAGAAATCATTTCTAGTAAGGAAATACTTATGTTTATTCATACTATAGAGGATCCACCTATCCCAAACTTACATCATTTGATTGAGGAAGAGGACAAGGCTACCATCCCTATGTCTCCACCTAGGTGGTTATCTTTTAGATATACCATTTAGGGAATCAAACAAACCTATGAACCCTTCTCTAGGCTAATTCATAAATTAGAATTTTCCTCCAAACATGACATGGATCTAGCCACCTTCTGGTAGCAATTAGGTCTCCTTTATATTACTAGACTATAACCTTCAATCCCTTATTTGGTAGACCATCCCTCTACTTTTATTGACCAACCTATTACCATATCTACCCAACCAACCAAAAACTCTACCTAACCATTTAAAATATCTTCCAAACTAGCCAACCCTCAACCACATAGGCCAGCCAATACCTATGTATCCAAGCCCTCTCCTATCACCCCAGTCAAATCTGCCAAAACCATATAAGAACCATCTAAATCACCTCCACATAAACCTATCAAAACATCTCATGCTTCTCTTGTCAAACCTATGAAGGATTTAGGAATACTTCCTATACCTAGCCATAATCACCCCTCTTTGAAGTTGGACCTAACTCCATCTGGTCCACCAAAGAAACCACCAACCAAAGCAACAAAGAAGGTGCAGATAGCTAATCCTCTACCTTGAAATAGAACCATACCACCTCCTTCCCTCTTACCCTCTATCTTAGGACCCCATCCCTCTACTATCCCTATCACCTATTCTTCATCTATGAAAGCTTCTCATTTCTCTCCATATATACCCACCTTTACCAAATCATCAAACCACCCATCATCCTTAACTAAAAATTCTACCTCTACCTTCCCACCTATCACTAAAAATTCACCCTCTAACTCTAAATCATGAACCTCCAAACCAACCATAACCAATAAATCCCAACCAAAACCACCTACAAAACCCTTCCACCACCAATAATTCCCATTGTGAATTCTACTTCTAAGAAGGCCACAACCCCTAAATCCAAAAACATACCACCTCAAACACCTTTACTTGAATCTTATTCAACCATTATGCAAAGGTTGTTACAAAACTTTTCCTTTGAGCATACCATTGATAAAACCATTTTACCCTTCATGCCCAAAACCATCATGGTTCAATGATAACTCTATTTTCTTATACCATAAGACATCAAAACACAATATGGATAACTATAAATATCTCTAAACACTCATCCAATGGATTTATGATGAGGATGATCTATTAATAGATGAACCTCCTATGTTACCCCTACCAAACCAACCATCACCCACACCTACCAAACATGGTAAACACTTACCCACTCCTCCACTCTCACAAAAAAATGAAGATGAATTTGACCATTCTACCACCTCAACCTCTCCTTCTATCCATATTATCAATGTGGTCACTACATCATAGTATAAATATAAGTGGAAGGATAAGGTGTCCATTCCCTAGACTTACCCTTCTTTCAACTCCCAACCAACCCCCACCCAATTGTCTCTATCTTCAACTAGACCCAAGATGTCTATTTTAGGTGCCCCCTAATCTAAAAATTCAATATCAATCTAGAGATTTATCCTTAATAAACTTCATTAGACCCTAGAAAAAATCATCTTGTATGAGTTAATCTCTACCTCTCCTCATCACTACCAAGCACTCATAGAGGCTTTGAAATCCATCAAGGTTCACCCTGATGACCCTCAACCTCTAGCCACCTTTGTTGTTTCCCTTCAAATTTCTAACCTTGTCACCTTCAATAATTTAGAAATACCTTCCATCCACCTTAAGCACCCATATCCCCCATTTTTTCTTACCACTTACATCAAGAAAACCCATATTAAATGGGTCATGATTGATGGGGAAACTAGCATTAACATCATCTATTCTCACACCTATAACCAACTAAACTTTACAAATAATGTCATGTCTGAATCCTTAACTATCCTTCACTCCTTCAATAATACCATGGTGACTACCTTGGGAACTATCATCCTTCATATCCATGTAGGACCTTGCATGCTCCCCAAACTCTTCTTTATTGTATAAGGGGAGTTCTAGTACAACATATTATTGGGATGACATTGGATTTGTTTTATGGTATGTGTTCCCTCTACCCTCCATCATTGCATCAAATTTTATCATTAGGCATGGGTCATCACCATCCAAGTATACCTAAGTCATTTCTCAACATGAAACATGACTTAACACCCCAAATATGTCCTCATACCCCTATCTAGCACACTTTTAATAATTAAACCCCAACCACTTACCATCAACAAAGTGTTAACTAGCTCATTCATCCCTTATTCATAAATCCTCATAGAAGAACCCTTAGAATATATGTTCCAACATATCACCTTAGGGGAGTATCACCTTTGAACTCTTAACACATTCCCTTCTCCTCATGAATATGGGAAACTCACCAACTAGATAGGATATGACCCCAATATCAGAACTATTATTCCCTTTCAACCTCCCAACTATCAGACCCATTTTTTAAGGGGGAATCAACAAACCCATTAATGATTATATCACCCCTTCCTCACCTCAGTGATTTACCACTAGTTTCTCTTACCTAGATAAACCATATTTTTCCAAGACATACCTTCATTGGTGTGCTTAGAAAGTCTTTGGCCTTGGATGATATGAATAGGGCCCGCATGAGTTGGTCATCATTGAGACAAAAAAACCTCATGAGATGCATGGCCTTAGTTTCATCTTACCCAACAAGAAGCAACCCAAACCACCTACCATCATCATTTTTAAGGAGGATACCCTTTCCTCACCAACCTCACCTCCACTTGTATGTGAGCATGATGACATTATCCCACCCAAATTTTTTTTTTAAACATAATCAACCTTAGACACTTGAATTATCAAAATAATGGGATAACCATCACCATCCCTTTAAACCATCCTAATGTGATAGAGAAAGATTCTCTTACCATTAACATTATTTAGGGTCAAGATGATGCTTCCATTCTTACCTACCTTGGTGCAGGGGATTATTTTATCCATATATCCCTTAATATATAGAACTAAAACATTTTAAATGAGCCCATTATCGATGTCAACTTAGGTACTTGAGATAACCCCCACATTATCAAAATAGGTCAATCATTGAATTCCATATAATAACAAGATTACCCATCTTTCCTTTGTGACCAAAGCATAACATTTGATTGGTCCTATCAAGATATGCCCATAATTGATCCTTCTATTTCCTTCTATAACATTCTCACTCATCTTGATGCTAAACCTATTTGGTAAAATATTTGTAGGATGCACCCTCACATTACCCTTCAAGTCAATGAAGAGCTTCAATGCCTCTTATCTATCAATTTCATCCAACAAATTGACTATCCCCAATGGGTTTCTAACATCATTCCCATTACCAAATCTACTAGGGGCATTTGCCTCTGTATCAATTTTCATGACCTCATCCTTTCTTATCCAAGGATGACTTCCCTTTCCATAGCATCAACCAACTTTTTGACCTTACAACTAGTTACAAGATGATATCTCTCATGGATAGTTTCTCAAGATATAATTAGATCTTAATTATTTCCAAAGATCAACATAAAAATTCATTCATAACCCGTTAGGGAACCTTCTTCCATAGGGTCATGCCATTTGGTCTAAAAACACTAACATAACCTACCAGTAAGCCATGACCTACATATTCCATGATCTCATCCACACCATCATAGAGAACTATGTTGATGATCTCTTGGGAAAATTCAAATGTCGTAAAGATAATTTTAAATTTCTTAGCATTATCTTTGAGCACCTAATCCATTTCCATGTGTAACTAAACCCTAAGAAATGTGTTTTTAGGGTCCTTTTAGCAAATTTTTTTGGATTTATCATCTCTCTTCAAGGAATCAAAGTATATCCCACTAAAGTCAAAACAATTCTTGAAATTCCACCTCCAACTCACCTTAAAAAAATCCATAGCCTATAGGGGAAGCTTCAATCCATCCTTCACTTCATCTCTCAATTATCAGATATATGTCAACCCTTTCACCATCTTCTTAGGAATGATACCTATTTTAAATGGGCTAAAGATTGTTAACAGGCCTTTGATTCACTCAAACAATATCTCCTTTCTTTGATAGTTCTTATCCCTCCTAAAGAGGATCAACCATTATACCTTTACATCTCTATAACTAACTATTCCCTAGGGGAAATGTTAACTCAACATGACTAACAGCACACAAAATAAGATCTGTATTACATTATCTGTATGTTGATAGAATATGAGACTCAGTACACCCATACTAAAAATCTTTTCTTATCTCTGGTCTTCATGGCCACCAAACTCTGCTACTACCTTCTTAACCATAAGACCTATGCCATAACCAACATCGACCTACTCAAGTAAATTCACAAAAATCTATACCAAAACCAATGTATGGCCAAGTGGCTTATGCTCTATGTAGATTTTAATCTTGAGTTCCTTCAACAAAAGTCAATTAAAGGGCAAGTCATTATCGACTAATTGGATGAGGCACTTTTAGTTGATAACCAACCTCCCCCTCTTTAGTTTCTTGATGAATCCATCAAAACCCTCTCTCAATCAAATTTTACCTATCAAATCATCATGTTATTCGATGAATAAAAATGTCAACATGGTGGGGAAGCTAGTATCATCCTTATCCCCTTTGATGGTGAACCTCTCCTTTTGTCCTTCAAGCTTTATTTTGAATGTACCAACAATATTTCTAAGTAAGAATCCCTAGTGATAAACCTTCATACTACCTTAACCCTAAGGGTCAAAATAATTAATATATTTTGTGACTCCTAACTTGTGGTCAATCAAATAAATGGCTCTTACTAGTGTAAAAATGTTTTTATTCAAAAGTATAAACAACTAGTTGATGAGCTCCTAACATCATTCAAACATTACCACATCCAATCAACCCCATGATATACCCATAAGTTCATCAACACCATGGTTTCCCTTGCCTCAAAAATCCAATATGCACCCTCAAATACTAGGTTATTTGTTATTATTCAGAAGCTTACCAAACCATCCTATGTTAGACCAAAATCTCCCATCATTTTTAATGTGAAGGAGACCCAACCTGACCTTTGACTACCTCAACCTTGGCACTATTCCTTCTGACCTTTCTAGGAATGCTCAAAGAGTGTTTATTCAGAATACCTCATGTTATACCATTATGGGTAGGATTTTTTATAAACACAATTTTGATAGCCTCTTCTTCTATTGCCTATGTAGTCATGAAGCCTCCCACATTATCAAGGAAATAGACAAGGGTATTTATGGATGACACTTTATTAGTATAGTTATAGCTAAGTGCATACTTTGGCTCAACTATTACCAGTTTACACTTAACCAAGATTTATATGATTATGTGAAAAAAAGTGTCAAGTGTAAATAACATGCCAATTTTCATCATGCACATAGCCATAACCTTTGATTTTATACTAATTTTTGGCCTTTCTCACAATGGGGCCTAGATATTATTGGTGAAATTAACCCTCATTCCTCACAATGACACCACTCTATTATCTTCATGACCAAGTATTTTACCAAGTGGGTAGAGGTTATTCCTCTAGTCTTGACAAAAGTGGAGAAGATTATCAACTTTATCAACCATCATATCATCTACCGATTTGATGTTACTCATAATATTATCACTAATAATGGTAAATCCTTTAAGAATAAGCAATTTTATGGTATATGTGATGGATTTAGCATTAATTTAAGTTTCTCCTTGACATATCATCCATAATAAAATGGATAAATTGAGGCCTCTAACAAAACTCTTAATAAAATGCTCACTAAAATGGTTAATGAATTTGGTTAAGATTAGCATTTACATATTCCTTTTAATTTATGAGCTTACCACACTAGCATTATAATCCATATGGTTGCTACAACCTTCTCCCTTGTGTTTAGAAAGGAGGCTATTTTACATCTTGGGATCCAAATTCCCTCTCTTTACATATCTTTTCAAGATCTTATTTTTTAGGGTGATTATTGTCAACACCATTTAGCCTATCTTGAGCTACTTGATGAGCATCATCTACAAGCCCTTACCCATCTCCATGTCTATCAAGAGCATATCAAACATGCCTGTAACAAATTCCTCAAAGTGTGAAAGTTAAACATCAGAGACCTCATTCTAAAGGAAAATCAATGTGTCACCAATATGGAGAAAATCAAGCTAGGTAAGTTTGCTTTCAATTGGATTGGACCTTATATCATAACCCATAATTATGGATTAGGATTTTACTAGTTGTCTTATCTCAAAGGTCACCCATAACTTGAACCCCTTAATACTTTGCATCTATGCCCATTATTTTGTTAAGAAGGATCAAGTCTACCTTTTATTTAATTTAAGCTCATTCTTTTCTATCCACCTAAATTCATCTCCCTATTTTAGGGGTAACTAACACTAAAAATCATGTGATTATCTGTCACCAACATAACCTTATCTTGAATAATGGGTATCATGGTTCCACCCATGATATGATTCTCATGGTACTTTACACTTATTTTTAGGATGGATCCTCATGATCATTGTCACTTAAAATTTTTTAACACCTAGTCCACCTTCTTGTACTTCTAGTTTTTCCTTCATAAAGGTGATCCACTAAGCTAGCCTAAGCAAGTCTATGGCAAGCAAAATCAGAGCAAAATAACATAATTCCTATTTCTAAAAATCATGGGTCATTCCTAGCATTCACAGACTACTCCCTTGAAGGACATCTATTAAACCACTAAACAAAGCATATAAACTTATACCACTCCCTTGAAGGATGACTAAGTTAAGCATTTGTTAAAAACCATAGCAATTTCTTGGAAGCTTCCTGTATCGATCAGCTTCCCATATGTAACAATACATTAAGGGACCCATTACCAAAATCAAAGCAAATGTAGACAAATATAATGAAAATTGTTTTAGCATAGAATTGTTTATAAGTGACTCTTTAGGCACCTATAAAAGAGGCATGCTAGTCTCAAAATAGGGTTATATTTTCACCCATCTCCCCTTTACACTATATGTAGGGATTCTTGAGCTTACTTAACCTTATGTGGACAAGACACCTTTAAACCAACTAACAACCACTCATGCGAAGCATTTAAAGGGCTTATGTTAATTAAGCCAATACCACTTTGGGTCTATTTTTTTAATCCTTTTCAAAGAAGAAGCATCATGCCATCTTCTTATCCTAATGTGCTTAGTTTATATTTTCATTACAATATTTCTCTCTTGATTATATTCTTCACTTTTCCATCTAATGTTATTTTTTGCCTTACCTCATATGCTTTACCTTAAGTGAGATTACAATAACCATAATCATAACTATATGTATAACCATAAGCATAATAACATAAAACTATGTAATATTTTATTTAGGGTGTCAAGTGTTGCATGACACATACAAACTCATTAGATTACACACCCATTTCTAAGGTGCATATGTACATAGCTTTACTACTTAGGCATTACATTGATTATCTAGTGAATCTAGATTTGTGTCAAGGCATCCTCCTTGTTGATTGCTTACTGAGATAGTCTCAACAACATTCCCCATAGTGATAGCCATTGGGGGAATATTTTGTTTCCCCTTCCATGTTCCTCTCCATATGATGAGAATCATATTACATTCTATGTCTTTCATCTTTCTTATCTATCATAGCCATTTCTTCCCTCTACTCTAGTTGTTTTTATTGCATGGGTAACCTCTATCATTGCCTCAACACACATCCCCTTGGATAGTGAGGTTTCCCTTCATAGACAGGTTGAGGATGATGTTCTCTAGCCCTACATCTTACACAAAAAAATTCTCGCCTTCTTTGCTACTATTGAGGTAAGATTTCTAGCTTGAGCTCAGGTTGTGGGTGTTTTTCCTCTTGTTATTGGTTTAACACTTCCATTATCACCATTACATGTTGTAGTATTTAGTAGATACACATATTCACTGTGTAGATTATTTTGGGTCATAGGGGTTGTTTATTATCTATACCATTATTCCCATTATTTTCCATCTTCAAAATTTTTTAGTTCTCTACACTATCAACCACCTACACAACAGTATGACCTCATGATGGGCATTCATTTTGAACATGATTCTTTAAATAGATTACCTAATTATTATTTCTCATGGACATGATTATCTATTATATCAATGGGGAGGGTCATATGATGTCATTAATTCCCTTGAATAGTCTTCCCACTTGAAATGGTCATGTCTACTTACCTTTTCATGTGGACACGTAGCCCTCAGTCCAACTTTTCATCTCGATAAAGTCATAATGCACCATCATGATGTCTTTTTGTCACCCTTATCATCTGATCTGTATATGACGTCTTTCATTTATTTATCATCTTATGGTCCTTGTGGGCCTGGTATTATTTTGTGTCATTATCACCTTTACCTTGATTGACGTAAATTGGCTTCTAGCCATGGGCTATTGCAATGGTCATTCCTTTGAAACTACCACTATTGCTAGTGGTGGTATCTTCTAAATACTTATCAATGTAGAAACTTCCTAATATTATCTATTTGTATACATAATATCTTAGACCACATAGCTCCTAGTTGGTAGGGCCTAATCTAAGTGGAACCCAAATTCATTGGTTCTAAGATATTTAGATAGAGGATGTAGACATGAAATTCTTTTTCCCAAATTGGCTATAAAACTCTTGACTCAGGCACAGTCCATCCTCCATTGATCACCACACTCATAATTTTATACCATGTGGAATATACTAAACCTTCAAATAAAATATTTACAGGTCATCACTTCACTACTGCCCATAAAAATAAACTCATAATGATGATGACCTTTTACCATCAAGCTATGTAGATATTGATCTCCTAAAACTCAACTCATAATAATAGATGCCATTACTATGTTTATCTCCTCACATAATTTTAGAAGGTGTAACCTCCTCAATAAGCCACCTCTTATTTGTCTTAGCTCCATTGAAGAACATTTTGTAGTATTTAACATTGTGTTAAACCCTTATTTATCCCACCCTATCAACCCATGGTTTATAATCTTAATGTATGTAGGATCATTATGGTGATTGTTCACTAGTCTTTAGTAATTTCTCTCACAATTTTATGAGAATTATATGCTAAACACCCACCCTAACCACCTCATCACCTTTCCATTGGTCCCTTTTGGCCCAACTTGTGTGCATTTTACAAGTTTTGCCTAGTCTTTTGACTTTGTCAATAACATTTCCATGTTGATCATTTTTGAATTTGTGCCACCTCACACTTACTTGACCCACTTGTGTTTCCATGGGAGCAATTATAAATTTGAATACCCATGAAAACACTAAACCTATTTAAGAGACTAATAGTGTATATATCTGCAATTGCAATCACACAATACATTGGTTACTTATGCCTTATCACTGACCTTTATTATTATCAATCATGACAACTTTGTCTTTGCATGATATTGTCTATCACACTTTTTTTATAGTTTGTGGACCTATTTATGCTTTAGTACCTAACCTTTCTTCTACCCTTACTGTCACCTTCTCTACCCTTTGGAGCTTCCCTTTTTTTATAAACCTTTAACCCAACCTAAACTGAGTGGTACATAAAATTGGGGAAACCCATTTAAACACCATTAAATAGCCATAGAAAGAAATACATTTGGCCTAAAGTTATTGTTAGATTTTACATCCATGGAATTATTTAGGCAACATCCACTTTCTTAGTGTATATGGAGTCAGCTCAGCCACCCTCTACCTAGAACCTAACCACTTGAAATAGCCAAATAAATAATAATTAGACCTCATCCACCTCATTGTGTTGAACTACATTGGCTTGATGTCCATAGACTATGTAGGCACTACTTCACTTCTAAGGGTAGCTCAACCACTAATAAATAATTACCATCCCCTCTTTCTTATCAGTAATTTCCATTTTTAATAGTGCCCTCTTTCTTAGGGTGTCATACATTAGTGAATCTTTGAATTTTTATTAGCATCCTTATATTTTCTCATCATCTAATACTTCTTTGTTTTTTCCCCATTTCTAGCAGAACTACATTGGCATGAGGTATTTTTGGACTATGTAGGTAGTGCTTAGTTATTAAGATCAGCTCAGCCACATCCCTTATTTTATTTTCCCTTCTCACCTAAAATATCTTACTCCACTTCTCTACCTATCTCTTCACCATATTCCTACCTCCAAATTGTTAATCTCATTTAACCACTTTTCTATCTTGTCAATCTCTTTTAAAATAAGGATTGACACTTTCCTCATCCACCTCTCTTATCTCCTATAAAGACACCATCTACTCCACTTCGTTAGCCTCCCCATCACATTTATTTGCATTTTTTGCACTTGTTTCATTTCTCACTCCCCCACCCACTTTCTATTTTTCTTGTCTCTCTCTCTACTTCTTACCAACCTTTCCCTCTATCTCCTTTTTCCTATTTCTTTATCTTCATCATTTCCCCTTGCCCTTGGCAATTTGTCATACCCTCTTCATCACTCTCTTTTCCTTACCAATTCCATAACATCTTATTCCTTAACCCACTAATGGATACTTCTACCTCTTTCTCTTTGTTGTTGCCACCTGATTACTTCTCTTCCACTACTTCTAAACCACCTTCATTCCAATTCTCAGTTTTTGTCTTTATCTTTCCCATCTTTTCCATTGTGCATGCTTTTTATTTCTTCTAGTTTCTTCTACATCCCACATTTTTAACTTACTTTTTCCAACATTTTATTTTGATTTTATATTATTCCCACCTTTCTAATTTTCCATTATTCTTGTTTTATTTATTTTCATCCTTTCTATCATCTTTTTGTCCTCCACAACTAGCTTCTACCTGGGTATTTATCCTTTAACAAGCCTTCCATAATTTCCCTTTTCTTCTTATCTATTCCAACCTTTTAAACTTTGCATTCACCTCTGGCTCTTTTCATCTTTGTATACACTTATCTTTTACATATATGTGAGTTTTCATGCTTTATATCCTTTCCAACCCCCTTACTTTTTCATTTCTTTTTCTTATCATCCCTGATCTTCATATCTTATTTTCATCTCATTCCCTTTAATTGTGTTTCTCTATTACTTCACTTATTCCCTTTCCTCTCATCCATTTTCCATTCTCTCCCCTATTTCTTCACCAACTCACCACTTTTTATCTTGTTAATCTCTTCTAATTACCCATTTAGATTATCATTTTCTTCAAATAAGCTAATTAACACCTACCTTATCTCTTCAACTTCTTATTCACCCATCATTTACTTCCCCTCATTTTTATTAACCAATCTCCCATCTTCAATACCATTATTATCTCCACCACCACCATTTTATTTACTTCATTATTCATCTCCTTGCCTATCATCATTTCTCCTATCCATGCTTAATTGGTCATGATACCACCTCCTTCTCCACTCTCTTTTCATCCTTTATGTGTCCTCATTTCACTCCTTTTTCCTCCTATTTATTTTTCTTCCATGTGTTTCCTTATTTTTCATTTTCATCACCAAATTGTTCTTCCCTTGGTCTCTTTTAGACCTATTTTCAATTGTTTCTTGGCCTGCCATATTTCTAATTATCCCTTTCCCCTTCATGTCTACTCTCCTTCTCTCACATTCCTTTTCAATTCCCTAATCCATCATTTTTTATTACATTTTATTGACCAAATTTGACTTTTAGTCAAATTAGGTCAACCCCTACATATTTAAACTTTTTCAAAGGTTCCTATATGTCCTATAAGGTCTCATGTGTGTCTAAACACCTTACCTATCCTTGTTCTAGCCTTGGTTTAAACCTATCTTCCTTATACTAGTCTAGTCAACCAAAGTCAACTCTATTCAAACATGATCAAAGGTTAAAACTATCTTATAAATGTCCTAATGTGGTCATTTAAATGTTTTAAGGTGTTCTTAGGTCATAAATCTATCCTTCACCATGTTTTATATGCAAAAAAAGCCTTTTGGTCATATTTCCAGCTCATTAAATGACTTGTATGATTTGTCAAAAAGGCATATTTGTCACCAAGAAATTTTTTAATGTGAAGGAGGTTAGAATATATTATTAAGTGGTTATATTGACTTTAAGAAGTAGTTTCATGTAGAAAGAGGTAGTTTCTCCTTGAAAATAGGCCCTTATTAGCACTTCTACAGACTTGGGATGTCCACCTTCAACTAAAAACATGGGAATGTGTCTCTTCATCTACCTAAGACATTTACCATGCTTGGTGTGTAGATATCTCATTAGACAAATCAGTTTCTGCTTCCTTTTCTTCTTTATTACCTTCACAATCCAAGAAGGGTCAATTTTTCATGCTTGGTACAAACCATACATGTGGAGTTAGGAAGAATACTCTTAGGAGTTGAAATGAATCTAATTCATATTCATTTTCATGTCAATAAGTTTTAATTTTAAGCTTCTAATTTATGAATCATCATTAATAAGCTAGGCAGTTTTTAATGCTTCTTCATCCAAGAGGGGTCACTATTTGAGATAGTTTCAAAATTCTTTGCTTTGGTTTGATGAATTTCATTATTTCATATGTGTTTCTTAGGGCGTCTCCTTAGGTTTTTCATGGTTCTCTTGGTTTTTAAATTCTCAAGAGTTCAAGAAGCCTCTTAGAGGCTTCTTCTAGGTATATGTTCACCTTAACTACTCTATGCTCAAAAATATGCACCTACAGGTGCCTTGAAGGAGGTTTTCCACATTGAGATGAAGGCATTGAATGTTTTTTCAATTTTTTTTAAATTATGAATGTTAATTTAATGTTAAAATTAAAAATAATGGATAAATAATCATGCATTTTCCTTACAATATCATATTTTCTACCTATTAGTCACCTATAGGTGATGCCAACAAAGTATGATATATCTTCTAAGGTGTGAAATCATGATGAATCACTCTTTAATATATTTATATGCTAAGAGGATAAAAATATAAAAATAAAGAAGGGTTAAATTGATATGAAAAGTAGAGGGTTTCCTTCAAAGAAGTGATGACTGAGATATAAGGATTCTTTCCCTAAAATCATGAAACAAAGCCCTTAAGTATTTTGTTGATTTTATTTAATGAGGTAATGAAGACTTTTGAAAGTTCCTAATATAATCACTGTGTAGTTCTTAACAAAGACAAAAATTTATCAAAAGGTTCTGATAGAATGACATATGGAAGATAGTTAAAAGGAAATCCAAGAATATAATTTGATACATTAAGCTCAGTTACTGTCATTTGTAGGTTTTAACTTAAAAGTGATCATTTTCCTTAGAAGTCATAATTCCAAACATATTTAATTAATTAAGGATCTTAATAAGTATGAAATCACATTATTTATTTGAGGGAGATATAAGATGAAAAATCATTGTAAATAATCCCCTATATGTGTATGACTTAGAAAAGGCTATCTACAACCAACTATGAGTAGGCAGAGAGGTCTATAGTTCCAAGATCAAAAGGAGATCTTTGTCATTCAAGGTGGTAACCTAGCCCTAACATAATGATAAAATGATCCAAATATATAAGAGGGGTTTTATGAATCAAGATCACCAAAAATAATATGAGTTTCATGGGTTTACTACACACACTCATCTTTATTCCATATAAATGACTTCAATAAGCACCTATAATAGGATATAATGCAGTCAACTTAAACATGATGCCTTTTAATTTTTTGAGATCCTAAAAAGTGAGTGTAGGTTCAAGTGTTAATTTTTTTTTAAGAGGTAATTAAAATAATATCCAAATTAATTATTAACAAACTAATTAAGAAAAATAAACATCTATAAGCATATCCAAATTATAAGATGTCTCAATCTAGGTAAAACATAGTTTAGACCTATTTGGAAAAAATGAGAGATCTCAAGATGAGTTTAAAGTGATATAAAAGGTAGTGTGCCCTAAATTTTATTCAATAATATCTTCACACATCATAAAAAAATTTCAATAAACAAAGAAACTTACAGGTAGTAATCTGCAGGGTTATCACAGTCAAGTAGGGTGGACTTGTTTTACAAGCTTAGGGAACATGGGGGAATTTTTATAGTAATAAAAGGAGGTGAATAGTTTTTGAAAAAATAAAACATGATTATCTCACCTTTAAGTAACTTTTATTATTTTAAATTCACTAAGGAAAGGATACTAAAAGCAAGAAAGCATAACTCTTATGCCCTGCCTATAGATAGTCTACTCCCAAATAAACTTAGTCTTGGAATTTTTGTTTTTTTAAGGAAAAAATATTTAATTTAGGGAGATAAATTTTGGTGGAGATAATAATTTTAACATAAATAAACCTCTCCAATATTTGTTTTTTGTGATAAAAATAGGAGAATTACCCCCTATTTTATCTCAGATAGGGAGCACTTCTCTAGGATCATAAGCAAACAATTTTAGGTGAAATGATAAAAGAGGTGAACCATAAGTTAGGGAAACCATGAAATATTCTTTAAAAATATTTAAAAAATTAAAATAAAACATGGGAAACCTATCTATAAGGATTTAAGGCAAACAAAGTGATCCAAGCAATAAGGTTTGCAGCCATACCTAGTGGATAAGGTACAAGTCTAACTCTAAATAGAGAGCCACTTATAGTCCTAGCATTTGGAAATAATTATAATGATTTGAATCATGTTTATGGAACTTAAAATTATGTTTATAATACATCAAAAATGTATATAAAGCAAAAAAATATGTTTGAACCACCAAGTTGTAGGTAAAGCCTACTAGAGCTAGTCTAAGCTTAGTACCTAGAGTAGTCCATCATCATTTTTGGACTACATAGGGATTTAGACCATGTGATACATGTTTATTGGAGTCCATAAGATATTATTGAGCCTTAAAGTTTTAAGAAAATCCATTAATAATCCATTTCTCGGCTTGAAGATACCCAGACACGATAGAATGCATGGAAGTGGCATGGGTGACCATTTTGAGATGTTTATAAATTTCATAATACTTTTCATGGTGGCCTAAGGTGTTTGGAGGTGTTAGGGATGGTCCCTAAGATTCTCTCAGAGGAATTATTTTAGAGCTTCAATGTTCCATCTCTATGAACAATGCTTAAGACATAAAAAGACTAGAAACCCTCATAAAACCCTCCATAAGGACCCGATTGGGGAAAGAAGGCAATTGAAGCATAAAAATGTAGAGTAAAGGCTAGGGAATTGATTTTAAGATTTATAAGACTCTATATATACCTGAACCATGTAATTAAGTTGTACCTTACTTGTATAGAAGAGGTGAAATGGGGCTTATTTTGATAATTCAGTGTGTTTTTCAAGCATGGAGAACTTCTAAAAGATGAAACCACATTTGGGAGAGAGATCAGGTATTTTTATAAGTAATAATTTTCATAGATTGATTTATCTAATATCCAAAGTGTGCATACCATCTTCCTCATCTCATCCAGTCATATTGAATGAGTAGTGAACACTTAGTAAAAATTGAGAAACTCTAATTGGGAAGCCTTTTAAGGCTTGATTGATGAACCTTATGACTTGAAAACTATTTAAATGTGTCATTAATAATTTTTCATCAATAAAATTATATAATTTGAAGGATTTTTAATTCCAAGTGTGAAAGGTGGATGAGAAGGAGTTATTTTTGACTATCATGAATGATTTCTCATGGACAGAAGAATATAAATGATTGAGGACCATTCCAATTCATGTAGGGGATTTTAAATAACCCCTCCCATTTATATCAATCATCAAAATTGACCCTATGTAGTGATGAGGTAATTTTTTGAAGTCAAATCATGGAGGCAATTTCATATGCAAACAAAGAGAGAATTTATGCACATATGGAGGAGTTAGATGATTTTGAGGGACATTTACCCATATTTTCCTTGTAGGACCTATCTCACACTTTATTACATGATTTTTATAACTCCTTATCCTTGTGTGACAAGTGTCTTGGTGACTCTTGAGCTTAACCTTCTCTCTCTCCTCTTATAATTGCTATAAATACTAGCCTTTTTGGTTATTTTACACATCTCTCCACCTAGGTAGGGAAAATCCATACCAATATTTTGCCTTAAAATAATAAAGAATGTTGTTTTAACTCATTCAAGATTTCACAAAGTGCATGTTGTGGATATTAGTCTAGTGCAAGTATATTTTAATTACCTTCACATGTTACTCTTCTTAGTGCCTTGTATGGATTAAAATCTCTATTCTATAGGTTAGCAAGAAGTGTCTAATGAAGATTTTAGGTATATTGAGTAGCTAATTCATTAGTTTTTCTATAATACCTATTGTCTAATTCCTCTTAGCCTAAGCTCTCTTCAAGATCCCATGCTTGAAACATTGATGTAAAAGAGGAGTGTTAAATTAGATTCAGTGTACGTGTGGGATTCTCCTTGGTTATAAGTGAATTTTAAGTGGTGTGATTAGACCATCTATTTGGTGTATCACCTCTCCTATATTAGATTTGTTTTTAGTTATCCTTCTCTCTTTTTACCCCCCAAAAGTTGGTAGAAAGTTTGATCTATAGTGGTACATCAAGGGAAGTAGCCCCAATCTATATATCCACTTCAAATTTAGGTCACCCATAGTGCTAAGGTGGTTCCATCATTCCACTTGAATGAGGAGAGACTTGTCATCTCCTCAAGGGGTGTAAGTTCAAGTGACAAGAGTTTTTAGCATTCTCAATGGGACTAAAAAGTCCATTTCTTGAGGAATTTTGGTGTTCTCCTTATAATATCAACCTTTGGAGGTAATTCCACTAAGCACCAATGATGACTCCAAGTATAAACCTACTATTTAAGTATCCAAGTACTCTATTTGAGGTTTTTTTCTTATTCTATAGTCTTCTCATGAGTGATTCATGAATTATTTTGATGTTGATTTTGTCTTAACACAAGTTGGGGAGACATATCCATATTTTATTATTCCCTCTCAATATGAAAAAGTCCTTAGCCAATATTGTCATGATCCTTATAAATCCTATATTACATATAATCATCCCTCTCAAGCTTATGCTTCAACCAGTCCACCTAGTTCCTCTCTAAGTTAGTCCATTGCATGTTTTAAGAAGACTCTCATTGGCTATAAAGACTATATGTTAGACCTAGATACTAGAAATGGTTGTGGTCAAGTTATCCCTAGTGATTGTGTTAAGAGTGTGAGGGATTATTTAGATTTTTTCAAGAGAGAATGGATGCCCATTGAGAGATATAATTGGCAAGGACTTACAAGTGAAATGCTTGATATTTGTGGTCTAATTTTCCACATAGAAGAGATTTTAAAAGATCATGAACCAAATTAATCTTGTCATCTCCAATACACTCCATAAAAGCCTTCAAGTGTGTCAAACATACTTATTTAAAATGCCAATCCAATCATGTTTCAAAATACCCCAAGTCACTCATGTATTCCCATAGGTTTTCCTTCATGGAGGTCCATCCAAGAGAGTAGCCAAAGAAAGAGGGATACCACTATTGGAGAATATTTTGAGAGAATGAGGTTGATTTTAGATGCTCATAATAACAAGGAAATTTATTTTGAAAACCAATATCTAAATCAATCCATTGTGGTAGCTGAAAGTGAGGTTCTTAAGTGTGACATTCCTTCATTTGCATCTCATCCTCATGAAGAATATTCTAATTTTAGTTTCCCAAGATGGAATGAAGTAGTGGTAGCTTGTGAAAAAAAAGAAAAATGATGTCTAAGTGGAGAAGTTGGAAGTAAAGAGAAGACTAAACCTATTCAACTCCCTCCCACCCCTCCTCAAGAAGCCTTGTACCCTTCATCTTGAATTTATTTTATTCCCTTTCCTAATGAATATCCTATTTCCCCTCAAGAAAAGATATTTCAAGAGAGACTTAAAAAAAAATTAAGGAATTAGAACTCAAAAAGGAGAAGATCTCATCTGTCCTAGAGAAGTTTGAATTCAATGAAGCCATTAAACCCATCCTTTCACCTCCAATTCACCCATTCTACCCTTCTACCTTCTATCCCAAAAGGCATATATCATGGGGAACTAATGTGGATCAATTTAATGAAGAGAAATCAGATTCTAATAGAGAGGAACACATTACCCCTTAGAATCCTTCTTGGGTTGAAGTTCATAGTTTTGAGATGCCTAGCATTGGCATCACTAAAAGGGATAATGAGATGGAAATTTTAGATTGGATTTAAATGAATAAGAGATAACTTCTTATGAGGAAACATCAGATTATTATGATGAATAAGAATAAATTTCTTATGTTGAAGAGGAGGTATTTGAAGAGTTTTTTTGGAACCCAAAGAAGGAGAGAGCAAAGAAGTTGAACTAAGGGAGATATAAACTGAAGTCCTTCAAGAGATCTCAATTAATAAAGAGGAAGTATTATATTATTTTGAGTTTCCTACCTATTATTACGATGGAGATGAGAAAGATGAGGTTTCCAATGAATTATTTGTGACTCCTAAGGTTGAAGAAACAAAACTTAAAGAGGTAAATCTACCATTGCATTAAGAAGAAGACATGGGGTATACCTATATGTAGATGCTCAAGGAATATGAGTATTGTGAGAAGAAAAAACTCCTAAGAATACAAGCCCAAGATGTTAAAGAGTATGTGTGTGTTGAAAGGCATCACTACCAAGAGATTTCAAACCATGATAGAGTAATTAATGATGAATATGAGTCTTTTGAAGGTGAGTTGAAGTTTGGTCCTACAAACAGATGTGAAGCTTCTCATAGCAACACTAAGAAGGATTTTGAACAAGAAATACTCCTCAAATTCCATAATACAACACTTCTTGAAGTCTTTGAATAGGCTATAGAAAATGAGAAGGATAATGAGGCTTTTGAAGAAGATATAGACTTTCAATAAGCTATCCCATGCATAGAGATACAAAGTTACCATGATGAGACAAAGGGACAATAGTATGAGGCATGTTTCCAAAGTCAATAAGAATTTATATACTTTGGAGACTTATTTGAGATGATTCCATCAAATGACATGCCAAGCCAAGGAGCAAAAAAAATCATGGGTCATATAATACTACATCAAAATGAAGAATGCTTGGCACCCTCATTCTTATAGTGAGGAAGGAGATTCAAGTTATTTTCCTTTTGATATAGGAAAGGAGATATGTTTGGCTAGATGTACATAATTAGTTTGCTTGATGGTGTGTCTTGTTTCCCCTAAGTGCTTAGTAGCACAAGTTTGACTTTGATTTGTGTTTTTATTTGGTCTTATTGTGTGTTGTCTTTCATTTTCATGTTTTGAGGTCAATAAATTTTATATTTAGTCAAGTCAAGGTCTGATCCTAATATTTTAGAATGTTTTTGACTCCCTTTGCCTAATGGATGGGATAGGGCTATTGGTCCTTAACATAGGAAAACATGTTACCCTAAAGAATTATTGAAATTGTTGACCAAATTTAACATTTAGTCAAATTGGATCAACCCATACATACTAAAACTTTTTCAAAATTCCATATGTCTTATAAGGTCTCATGTGTGTCTAAACACCTTACCTATCCCTGCTCTAGCCTTGGTCTAAGCCTATCTTCCTTATACTAGTCTAATCAACCAAAGTCAACAAAAGTTAACTCTAGTAAAGCATGTTAAATGGTCAAAATTTTCTTATAAATGTCTTAATGTTTCATTTAAATGTTTTAAGGTGTTCCTAGATCATAAATTTGACCTTCACCATGTTTCATATGCAAAAAAGGCCTTTTGGTCATATTTTTAGCTCATTAATTGACTTGTACAGTTTGTCAAAATGGAATATTTATCAAAAAGAAATTATATAATGTTAAGGAGGTTATAAGATGTCAATAAGTGGTTATATTCAGTTTAAGAAGCAATTTCATGTAGAAAGAGGTAGTTTCTCCTTGAAAATAGGCCCTTATTGGCACTTATACAAACTTGGGAAGTCCACCTTCAACTAAAAACATGGGAATGTGTCTCTTTATCTCCATAAGGAATTTACCATGTTTTTTTTACATATATTTAATCAAATAAATCAGTTTTTGCTTCCTTTTCTTCTTTCTTACCTTCACAAGGCAAGAAGGGTCAACTTTGCATGATGGGTAGAAGTTGTACAGGTGGAGTTGGGAGGAATAATCTTGGGAGTTATAAGGAATTTGAGTCAAATTCATTTTCATAGAAAAAATTGTAAGTTTCATGGATTCTCCTTTGTGAATCATCATTAAGAATCTAGGTATCTTTTTATGCTTCTTCATCCAAGAGGGGTCATTATTTGAGATAATTTTAGAATTCTTTACTTTGGTTTCATGAATTTCATTGTTTCATATGTGTTTATCATGGCCTCTCCTTAGGTTTTCCATATTTATATTGTTTTTAAAAGTCTCAAGAGTTTAAGAAGCCTCTTCTAGGCTTATTCTTGGTCTATTTTCACCTTCACTAATCTATGCTCAAAAATATGCACCTACATGTCCCTTGAAGGAGGTTTTACACATTAAAATGAAGGAATTTAATGTTTTTTCAGTTTTTTTGAATTATGAAGGTGCATTTGATGATCAAGGTAAAAATAATGGAGCAAGGATCATGCATTTTCCTTACAATATCATATTTTCTACTTGTTAGCCACCTACAAGTGATGCCAATAGAGTATGTGGTACCTTCTGAGGTGTGAAAGCATGATGAATCAGTATTTAAGATATTGGTATGATAAGATGATCACAATATACAAGCCAAGATGGGTTAAATTTATATGTAAAGTAGAGGGTTTCCTTCAAAGACGTGATGACTAAGATATAGGGATTCTTTCCCTAAAAGCATGAAATAGAGCCCCTAAGTATTTTGTTGATTTTGTGAAAAAACACTATGAGATATTTTGAAGAGTCCTAATATGATCACCTTATATTTCCTAATAAAGACAAAGTTATATCAAAAGGTTATGTTAGAATGACCTATGGAAGATAGTTAAAGGGAACTCCAAGAATGTACTTTGATACATTGAGTTTAGTTAGTGTCATTTGTAGGTTTTAATGTAAAAGTGATCCTTTTCCTTGGAAGTGACAATTGTAAACATATTTGATTACTTGAGGAGCCTTAATAAGTATGAAAGTACATTAGATATTTGATGGAGATATAAAATGCAACATCATATTCAAGCATCCCATATAGGTGTATATGACTTCAAAAAGGCTATCTACAACCAAATATGAATAGGCATAGAGGTCTACAGTTCCAAGATCAAAAGGAGGTCTTTGTCACTCAAGTTGGTAACCTAGACCTAAAATGATTATCAACTTATTATAATAGATAAGAGGGATTTTATGAATCAAAATCACCAAAAAGAATATGAGTTTCATGTGTTCACCCCACACATTCATCCTCAGTCCATACATATGACTTCAAAAAGCACCTATAGTAGGTTATAATATAGTCAACTCAAGAATGATGCCTTTTTATGTTTTGAGATCCTAAAATGTGAGTGTAGTGTCAAGTTTTAATTTTATGGTAAGAGGGAATTCAAATAATATTCAAACTAATTATGAACAAACTAATTAAGATCAATACACATCTATAGGCAAAGCCAGATTACAAGATGTCTGAATCTAGGTAAAAAATAGTTTATACCTCTTTGGAAAATATGAGAGAAATAGAGATGAGTTTAAATTAATATAAGATCTAGTGTTTCCTAAAGTGGATTAAATAAGACCTTCACACATCATTAACAAGTTTCAAAGAACAAAGAAACTTATAGGCATGAATCTACAGGGTTATCACAGTCAAGTAGGGAGGACTTGTTTTGAAATCTTAGGAAACATTAGAGAATGTTTATAATAATACAAGGTTGTGAATTATTTCTAAACACCTACACCATGATGATCTCACCCTGAAGAAATTTTCACCAAGGAGTCCAAAAGCAAGCAAACACAACGCTTATGCCCTACCTATAGACAATGTACTCCTAAAAAAATTAGTCTTGGAATTTGTGTTTTTTTAAGGGCCAAAGCTTGGAGTTGAGAGATAAATGTTTATGGATATAATCACTGTGACTTAAATAACCATCAAAAATAGTTTTTTTTTTTGAGACAAATATGGGAATTACCCCTTATTTTATCTAAGATAGGGGGCACTTCCCTAGGATCATAAGTAGGCAGTTTTAGGTGATATGATACGAAAGGTGATCCATAAGCTATGAAAAACATGAAATATGGTTTGAAGAGGTAAAAAATTCATAATAAAACATGGGAAACCTAGATAGAAGGCTTTAATGAAAATATTTTGATCCAAGTAATAAGGTTTGTAGCCATACCCAGTGGACAAGGTACAAGTCTAACTCCAAATAGAGAGCCACTTCTAGTCCTAGAATTTGGAAAGAATTCTAATTTTTTTAATCATGTTTATGGTAATAAAAATGATGTGTGTAAGCCATTTTATATGTATGGAAGGCCAACATATAGGTCTAAACTACCAAGTTGTAGGTAAGGCCTACTAGACCTAGTCTACTCCTAGTAACTAGAGTAGTCCATCATAATTTTTGGACTAAATGGGATTTGATAACATGCGATACATGTTTATTGGAATACATAAGAGATTATTGAGCCTTTATTTGGTAGGAAAATCCATCAATAAGCCATTTCTTGGCTTGAAGATACTCAAACCCTATATAATGCATGGAAGAGGCACAAGTGACCATTTTGAGATGCTTACAAATTTCATAATACTTTGCATAGTGGTATAAGGTTTTTTGAGGTGTTAGGGAGGGTACCTAAGATGATATTAGAGTAATTAGTTTAGAGATTCAATGTGCCAACTCTATGAACAATGCCTAATACTTGAAAAGACTTGAAACCCTCACAAAACCCTTCTTAAGGAGTTGATTGGGGAAAGAAGGTAATTGAATTATCTAAATGTAGAGTAAAGACTAGGGAAGTGATTTTAATATGTAGAGGACTCTCTAAGAACCTGACCCATGAAATTGAGTTGTACCTTGCTAATATGGAAGAGGTACAATAGGGCTTATTTTGACAATTTTGTGTGTTTTTTAGGCATGGAGAAATTTCAAAAGATGTAACCATATTTGGGAGATAGATTATGAATTTTTATAAGTCTTCATGTTCATATTGAGTTATACAATCTCCTATGTGTACCTACCATCTTCCTCATCTCAGCTAGTCATAGTGAATGACGAGTGAACACTTAGTGAAAATGGTGAAATTCTAATTTGGAAGCCTTTTTAAGGCTTGATTTATGAACTTGATGGCATGGACACTCTTGAAATGTGTCATTCCTCTTTGTGCATGGATCATATTATAGAATTAGAAGGATTTTAATTCCAAGTGTGAGAGGTGCATGAGAAGGAGTTATTTATGACTATCATGAATGATTGCTTATGGTCATAAGAATATGAATTATTGAGGAAAATTCCAATTCATGTAGGGGATTGTCAGTAACCCCTCCCCTTCATATCAATCATCATATTTGACCCTATGTAGTGATGAGGTAGTTTTGTGAAGGCAAATCATGGAGGCAATTTTATATGCAATCAAAGAGAGAATCTACACCACATATGGAGGAGTTAGATGAGTTTGAGGGACATTTGTACATATTTTAGTTATAAGACCTATATCAATCTTGATTCAATGATTATTATAACTCCTTCTCCTTGCTTGAAAAGTGTCTTAGTGATTCTTGAGCTTCGCCTTCTCTCTCTCCTCTCATAATTGTTATAAATACTATTTTTTTTATATTGTACACATCTCTCCACCTGGTTATGGTGAAGCCCTACCAAAATTTTATCTTAAACTAATAAATAATGTTATTTTAACTCATTCAATATTTCATTAAGTGCATGTTGTGGTTGTTGGACTTGTGCAAGTGTATTTTCCTTACCTTCACATGTTATGCTTCTTAGTACCTTATATGGATTGAAAGATATCTTTTGTAGGTTAGAAAGAAGAGTCTAATGTGTATTATAGGTAGAGTGAGTAGCTCATTCATTAGTTTTTCTAGAAGAAATATTTTCTAAGTCCTCCTAGCATGAGCTCTTTCCAAGACCACATGCTTGAAATATGGATGTAAAAGAGGAGTGTTGAATTGAAGTGTATGTATGGGATTCTCCTTGGTTCTAAGTGAATTGTAAGTGGTGTGATTAGACCATATATTTAGTGTATCACCTCCCCTAGATTATGTTTGTTTTTAGTTATCCTTCTCTAGTTTCACCTCTTAAAAGTTAGTAGTAGGTTTGATCTATAGTGGTACATAAAGGGAACTAGCCCTAATCTAGAGATACACTTCAAATTTGGGTCACCCATAGCCCTGAGGTGGTTCCATTGTGACACTTGAATGAGGAGAGATTTTTCAGCTCTTCAAGGTGTGCAAGTTTAAGTGACAACACATTCCTCAAACCCCATCTTCTACCATTTATTTTTCTTCTCATTTCTCTATTTCATTTAATTTTTCTCATATTTATTAATGACATTCCTTGTGCTTCATGATATTTTTCTCCCTCTTTATCCATGTTTATATTCTTCCATCTTTATCCCACTTCATCTTTATCTATGACCTTACTATCTTATCACTCCTAATTCATCCTTCTCCTGGTCTACCTAAAAATCATCCCTTATTGGATCACCCTCATATTTTCCCATTCTCACTCTCGATCCTCACTCATTATATTGTGGTTACTATTTGGTATTACTCCTAAGTGCATGTCCTCTAATTTCTTTCTTTTATGTACATAATCTTGTCAAGTTCATTGCTTCAAGTTCATCCATTTCTTCCTTCAATGTATTAGTATGTTGTGCATGGGTCCTCTATTTGTATCTTGTCCCTCTCCAACTATTCCCTTCACACTACCTATCACCTATTTCACCTTTACACCCTCTACATATCAAGGTATTTTGAGCTTTCTTGAAATACTATTCTTAAAACACCTTTCTTTTATTAATCAAAGCCTTCTACTATAATGAATTTGAATGGCTTATGTTCCTTAAGCCTATCTAACCTCAGGTTTTATTTTGTGCTTATTAAATGAAGACACACCATGTGTTTATTCATTCATCATAACCATACTCACATCCATATACCATCGACCACTTACCAATTTGACCACATCCACCTCAATGTTGACCATTTTGACCCAAACTATCACATATTTTTGTGATAACATTACCTTGGCCCTTTTTTTTCACTAACCAATCTTTCCATGTTTAAAATTTGAATTTACACCAACTAGTACACAACTAGACCATTTATGTTTTTTAAGGGAGGACTTCCTAGCATAGATACTTATGAATCACACTAACTTTGTCTTAGAGACTAACATGTATACCCAGTCATAGTTGTGGTCACATGGTACAATAGTCACTTATCCCTTAGAATTGACCCTTATTTTTACCAACATTGGAAACTTTAGTTTTTATGTGATCTTGGATATTAGACTTAATCTCATTTTGTGTGTATGTTTGCATTTTAAATCCCCACCCTTTTTTATCACCACCAAGTGACTCACCATCAATCGCTTATCAAACCCACATCTAATTTTACTTTCCCTCATCGACTCTTGGTTTGATGGGGAACACATCCTTCCATACTTAGGGAAACTAGACCTCTAACCAATATGTGATTTTTGTTTTTCATCTTGTTAATTCAAAGCTACATAACAAAAAAGGTTAAAATGTAGACACTAGAAAACTACACACAAGTAGTTCTAGATGTCTAAATGCCTCAAGACCCACTATAAATGACCTAAACCTTCTTAACCCTTAACCCAACCCCTATTAACCTAACCAAGTCATTATTCACCTATCACTATTAAAAAATTACTATTCAAAAGTACTATATGAAAACACTATTCCAAATTACTATTCACTAGCACTATTCATGGACACTATTCATGATGACATGGAATATCATTATTCATGGTGACATGGTAGGTGACATGAAAAGTGAATCAAAATTGATATGGTAGGTTACATGGCAAGTGACATGGTTTGGGAGTGAGGTGGCTTAGAGTAGGACATCATACTCTATTTAGGACCATTGCCAAAGGTGCTTAATAACATCATTAAACATCACAAGGACCCATATAAAGTATGGATAATTTATCCATAAGGGGACATCATTAAACATCATCTTTTATCTTCATGCATCAAAGTGGTATCCAAAGTGGGGTTCCCACTTGTTGGGTGATCTGTGAAAAGACATAAGTGGGTGGTGGAAGGTATTTTAGACCCATATAGACACATTGGCATGATATCCACTTATTTTGGACATAATTACAAAGTGTGAGACACACTTATGAAGTGGGAATCCCACCATCTTTGTCCTTCATGACCACTTACCCACCCAAGGGGAAAAGATAGAAGTGGATGGTGGAAAGTAGTTAGGACTCATTTGGGTCCATGGGCATTATCTCCACCCATTTTTGACACATTATAAAAGTGGGAGATACTTTAGCAAAGTGGAAGATACACTTTGTGAATTAGGAATCCCACCACCCGTATCCCCTTAACCCACTTATCCACCCACTTGGAAAATGCTTCCACTATTTGATCCTTTGTCATGTTTCTTACCATTAAATGCTCTAAATATGACCCCCATTTCACCCATGGATGGAGGTCTCTTTGTTGAAAGAATTTCATCTTGTAGGTTGTGTCCACTTATGAAGGATGTCATCCATCTTGGAGGAGAGAAGCTCAAAGTAACCAGTCTCTACAAAAATTACAAGCCATAATCATCAACAACAACATCTTCATCAACTATCTTCAAGCTTTAAACATGAGGTAATTTGTCAATTTTATAGTTTCATTTTATTTAGCCCTTGGCCTCTTCTTTCTTGACCTCTAAACCACAACCCATTAGCATTTTTCTTTTCTTCACCTCCAACCTCTACCCCTTAAACCTCTTCTTTACCCTCTTGACCATTTAACCATTTACCCCTTTGACCTATTGACCATTTAACCCTTTACCTCTTTACCCTTTTAACAATTTACCTCCTTACCCTCTTGACCATTGACCTCCTTAACCTATTGGCCATTTACCAATTTAACCCTTTGACCTCTTGACCATTTACCCTCTTGAAAATTTACCCCTTTACCTCTTTACCCTATGGACCATTTAACTCTTTACCATTTACCCATTTACCCCTTTATCTTTTTACCATCTTGACCACTTGACCATTTTACCCTTTTACCTTTATACCAACTTGACCATCTACCAAACTAAACCAAAACCTTATTTTCTAAATGCTTATCACATTACCAAACCAAAACCATAACTATGACTTGACTAGATTTAGCATTAGCATTGAAAAACTATTGCTTTATTTAGTCATATTTTTAGCAGAGCATTATTGTGTTTAATTTTAGTTATTTCTTATTATTTAATGTAAGCACTTTCTTTATCATTTATTAAATTTGGTTATTTAAAATAGGTGGATTGACAGCCTCCTAAGAAGCTCTCACTTCTAGGATCTACCTCACGCTAGGCAATCCACACAACTACTTGTATAATGAACAATTTTTCTTTAAGTCTTTTCTTATCTTTAGGTTATTCATTTCTAGAGAAAGAAGAGTTATCAAAATTCATCTAGATCATGCACGTACTTTCAACCAAGTATTTATACCACACCCATAAATAGTTTTTTTCTTTCCAAACTAAGAAAAATCTAAAAATTTGAGAGAAACATAGGGCTAGTCCAATCTTGACTCCTTCCTTTAATTGTTGAATAGGCAATTTCCCTTGGTCATCCATTAGAATAACTCATATTGAGTTAGTTACACATGATGCCAATATATTTTTTGGGGAGTATACCTCATACCAGTTATCAATGACAATATATGGTGAGGGAAGGTCATAATACTTCTCAAATCTTGGCCTTGATATTAAAGTGATAGGGAGCCCTTTATATATTGATTTGAGTATCATGTATTCATATCTCAACCTACCAAAGATACCATAAACTAAGTCAGTGCATAGCATGACTTTGATTTGGCTATGGCCTTGTGAATAACAACTACATTGATATTTCAGTGGTTTCAGGTCCATATAAAACCTGTTTATGATACTTCTTGTAGTAGGTTTTAGGTTTTGCCTGTGTTCGTAAATGCTTCATCTTTCTATCTTTGTTTTAGGGTTTTGGGGTCCCTTCAAAACCTATTTTTACCTTAATCTAGAACAACTACATTGATGGTGAAGATATCATAGGCTAATTAGATTATATAAGACATGGTATCGTTCTCATCAACTACCCTAGCTACTTCTATGTTGAAGTAGATGTTTTAATGTAGGTTGCCAAATACTATGGCTTTGGGAATGAATTTAGTGTCCTTGAAAATAATTAAAGTACCATACTAGAGTAGGAAATCATCTTTTTTGAAAGAAATACTCTAACCTATGGTACTAGGACCTACCTATGCCATATCTTCAATACTCTTGGTAGTAATCAATGGCTCTTGGTATCCTTCTCCAACTTTTAAGCTTAAATAATTTTAGTTTGGAGCACACTTTGTAAACAACTTGATCTTTCATCATATTGTGAGAGCACAAACAATAAAGAGAGTAAATGCATATAGTTTTTGAAATGTGAATAGTAATAGCTTAGTTGAGTAGCATTTTGAAATATTATCCTGATTAATGCAGGTTGATGGTGATCCTAGTTTGTACCATATTAATGGAAAGCTTATTAACCTTGCTTATAGATAGAACAACTTTGAACTATTCATTTTGGTAATTAATTTCACCAGGATTAAAATTTATGTTTTATTCACCTTTGATTTTTCATAAATTTTATATTTAAATCTAAATATTTAAACCTTTTCACATGTGGCTACCAACTCAGATCTAGCTAGGTACTCATGGGGCCTGAATGTGAGTAAGCTACCTAGTCGACTTGAAATTTAGACACATGGCATTTTTTTATTGCCTCATAGACTCTCACAATGTAGCTAAGTGTGATTATTAATTTATATCTTTCCATGTGGTATATTTTGATTTATTTTGAGCTCTTCGGTGATACCTTTTAGTTTTGATTGGTCAAAAGAGTGCCATGTATCTCTCTCATTGGCAATCAAAGATTTTATTTTTTAGGTGTCTCTCTAGGAAGGCAATCATAGCTTTCCTTGCCAAGTGTCTCCCTCAGAAGGATTTAGATAATTATCACTAACTCAGTGATAATCACATGGCTTAGGTGTAGAGACATATCCATCTCAGAGGTAATCTCATGGATCTTTGATAGAAATGGTATAAGGATGGCATGTGGTGTTATCACATGGGTCCAAGGTGGACACATGTTACTCTCATAGGATTTTATTCATTATTATACAAAGTGTCATCTTTGAAAGGCACCTCAGATAGTTGTATGCCATCAAGCTTTCATTCTCCTAGATGTCTTCCTTTCAATATCTCATTAGCTTTAGATGGATGAAATGTGGTATAAACACATGGTGAACTTGGAGGAACCCAAGGTGGACACATGTCACTTCAGAAGGCTACTTGAGTATAGTTGGTCACATTTAAAACACATATGACATCTCATGGGCTTCTAGATTATAGTGGGATGTGTGGTGTCTTGGATTGAATGGTCTTATTTAAAAAGGCTAATATCTTAACACCTAGTAACATGATTTGAATTTCAATGGCTAAATTCAATGTGAGCCCTCTAGATGGTGCCACATTGATCTCAAATTCATAGATTTACTCTAGGTGTTCTACATAAGATCTAATGATTCCCTAAGGTATTGTGAGTCTTAGTGAATTAGATACTTGTCCCTTTTAAATTATGGTCCAAAATTTGATGTCCTACTGGGTGTCACATACCACAACTTTAAATTGATGTCTTGTAAGGTCAAGTGAGAAACTAAATTAGGTTATAGAAGATGTCATAGCCCATCATAAGTGAATTTAAATAAATTTAAATAATTTTTTTTCAAGTAAATACTTTAAACACAACATAATATTAGTTCAATGAAACCTAGGAAAGCTTACTGTGTTTATCCTGATTGGAGATCCAAGTCAGGCTTCTTTAGCAAGAGCTTATCTACTCATTTTTACATCATTAATGATTAATAATTCATTATTAAATGAAACATGAAGAATAATTACAATGATCTAAATATTTTGAAGTGTTAATATTTATTTCAAAATTGATGATTAACCAAACATTGCATAAGCATATGTAATGGTAAATTTGATCACATCCATATGTAGTCAAATGATTTACTATCTAGATATTTTGGGTAATTTTTAAAATTGAAGAATGTAGGGTCCCCATTCTTGGAATAGGGGTAGGTGATCATTAACAAACTTGATACCTAATCATTAAATATAATATCTTGACCATTAAACTACACTATCTACTCAAGGTTCAGATGTACGTGTCTTTTATAGACTTAATTCATGTTTGTATGTTGTAATCATTTGGCCACCTTGTCTAATTTTATCTATAGTAATGGGACCTTTGAATTTTTCATGGACCCTCATATTCCAAACCTTATAAAAAAACTTACATTTACCCACACATGCTAAAATAAACACATAAAACCCAAACTATCCTAAAAGAACACTTTGTAAACCTAAATTATATCTACTTGGTGTGATATAACAAAATTATTTCATGTTATTCTAGCTTAATGGTTGCAAGACTTCAACCTAGAACCATTTACCCACCCAAGCAATACATTTACTTGAAAAAATCATAAGACCATTGTTCTAAGCTATGAAAATTCATGGATGATGTAAGGGCCCTTCCACTAGATGTTAATCTTTCCATGGAAAGCTTTAAACCTACTATCATACATAAAAATAAGTTGGTTTACCCATAATTATTTTATCTATAGTTTTTGATCATGTAATGCCTTATGAATAAAATCATTTATCTCCTAGGACCATAATTCTTTGTATCTCACTTCATCCATGAGATTTAAGTCCAAAAACTTATTATTCATCAACTTCTAATCACCCATTTATAGTATATTGGCAACTCACATATTAAGAATCACATATTCCATAGGCATCACAACTTCTAACCCATAAACTAGCTAGAATGGTGTAAATATTGTTGCATATTTATAATGCATGTGGTAAGCCCATAGGAATGATGGAACTATATCCTCCCAATCATCTCTATTCACATCATAAATAGTAATGAGCATATTATTTATCACCTTGTTTATAGCTTTGGCTTGGTCATTTTCATGTGGATGATAAGTAGTGCTTTTATGATATGATATCAAGAACTCGTCTATGAGGATCTTGATGGTCTTATTTGTAAAATGAGTTCCTCTATCACTTACCAATTTAAGAGGCCAACCAAACCTTGTAATCTTGTTCTCATATAGGAACTTATTTTAATCCTTTCCACCATAACTTGAAGTTGTAATAGCTTCCACCCATTATTGACGTAATCTTTCATAGTGATTATGTATCGTGCCTTGTTGAATTTAATTATGGGATTGATTGGTCCTATAAATTTAATGCCACACTATTCAAAAGGATATTTTGCTAACATGGGCTATAAATACATCTCATTCCATTAGTGTGGATTCCATATAATTTATCATACATTTCAATTCGATGTGAGTCTCTATGTATCCTAAAAATTATAAGGCCACCAAATGATACTTTATAAGATTTTCCTCACAATTGCTTCTCATATGAAGTGGCCTCTTATGAATCCCTGATCCACTTCATCCATGATATATTAACACTCATGATCTAGTGTCACTCTACATAGCATTTCATATTTACCTAAGTAATATAGAAATCTATTAACAAGACTATATAAAAAATCTCTGAAGATTAGTTATTTCTTATCTCATTCTATATAGTGTTTCGGGAATGTATCCTACTTGATAAACTATGAAATATCCTATAGTTACTCAAGAATTAAAATCACCCTAACAGGTGTGCATATGGTGACTCATCTTGGATTTCCTTAGGATCCTTACCATTAGTTAGCTATATGAGATGGTCTCGACTGACATTCACCCATCCTAGTTTGACATTAATGTAGAATTGAAATTACATAGAAATCATTATCCGACAAGATATGTATCCACCTAATAGTGGTTTTTTCATGAGGTATCTTAGGCTTTGATGATCAATGAATAATTTGAATGGTGTGTCTAAAAAGTAGTACATGAGCTTCTATAGTACAAAAGCTATTGCAAGGCTTCCCACTCAGTTGTCATATAATTATTATGTGGTAAAAAAAATTTGCTTGTGAAATAGATTGGATGATCCAATCCTCCTTATCCTAGCTATTTGAGTTCTACTCAAACAAAAATACCTAAAGCATCCACATGCACATGAAAAGGTTTACTCCAATATGGGAAAACTAGGATCAAAACAGTCACTAGTATTTATTTCAAATCGATAAATGTAGGCCAAGAATCCTTTATATATAGAAATTAGACTCCTTTTCATAGCAACCTCTCAACAAGGGTTGATATAGTAGCACACCCATTAATGAATTTTTGGTAGTAACTAGTGTGTTGTAAAAAAATATTCCACTTATATTGAATTATTAGGTGGTGGCATACTTAGAATGACTATGATCTTAGCCTAGTCTACTAGGATTCCTTTACTACACACTACATGACCTAATAAAATGCCAAAAGGTGTGAGAAATTGACATTTATTAAAATTTAGCATTATTCACAGTGATCTACATCTCTCTAACATTAACCTATGTTTTGATAAAGCTATATGAACAAAGATAACACTACCCAGTAATCGAAGTATACTTCTAGGAAGTCATGGATGAAATCCTTGAACACGGTCAATGCATCTCTAGAGAACACTATAGGTGTATTTTTTATTCTAAATGGTATAACCTTGTAATTGAATTAACCCCATTCTATTATAAATGTGATTTTTATCTTGTCCTCTTCTATGATGGGTATTTGATGGTAATTATTGAATCCATCTATGAAGAAGAACACTTCATGCCTTATGATAGCCTCTAAAAATTCATCCATCATAGGAATGAGAAATGGGTCATTGACATAAGCATTGTTGAGGATGTGGTAGTATCTACAAATTCTTATATCCCTATCCTTTTTTAGATTTACTACCATGGGGCTAACCAAATTATATTTCTTGATGGGGAAGAAAATGCCTACATTTAACATATGATCAATTTGAGTTTTTAATTTCATATTCATGTAGGTTCAACCTATATGACCTAGTATCGATTGGTCTTGCACACTAATTTAAATATATGTGCATCTCCTCTAAAGAAGGGTCCACACCTTTTAATTCTACAAAATTTATAAGAAATAAATCTTGATAGTCTTTTATTAACTATAAAACCAATGAGATATCTTATTGCATCTAATAGTCTCTGATATGAACCATTTTGGGTCCATCTTATGTGCCAATTATTTTTATGTGTTAATTTAATGGCTCTTGATACAGCTGACATTATTATTTAGGGATGAATTCACATATTATCCATTTTCTTTCACATTTTGGGAATTGTATATGTCACAGCTTTTCCTCTTCTATTTCCTCTATGACTAGTTCTAGAAAAGGCTCTAACTCTCTCTATGGTTCAGAGAGATCACCTATATCCATGTTATCCTCATTTTATATCCCATAGGATTTTTTATCCTCCTCTTTTATCATATAGAAAGGTTGAATTCATAGTTGGGCATCACTTTGGAAAATTTATAGAATTTGAAAGATATGTGTTGGGTTTTTCTCAATGACTTCATGTCAATTAGGTTCCCATGGTGTTGGTAAATCTTCAACTCTTTTGTGTCATAAAAAGGTTTTCATCTTTTGTAAATTGAATTGTACATGTGGATTGACACATTCAAAAATGAAATTTTGGATGAAATCATCTTGAATTTGTGCCCAATGATTTGTTTCTCTTATTTGCTCTTGATGGATGTACCATTTTATAGGGAAAACACCCAGGGTATATATGAAACTATGTGTCTAAAATTTAGGATCAATACCCTCTAACATTGATACCTCAGTACACTAATACAGATGTAATTTTAGGCATTATCCTTCCTAATAAATATGTTAATATATTATGATAGTCTCTAGTAATTGGAATTGAGCTATTAGTAACCCACATGATTCTTCCAATGTTAACTACATATACCTATGGATGGCCCACTAGTTTGTATCAATCCCATCCATCACATTATCTAGAGATCTAACCCTTTGGGTTATCATCTGGTACATGTTGAAATCATGTGATTAATTCCCCAACATCCTTCATACCCAAATATTGTAGTATTTGGAAATTAATCATAAATACCATTCATAATGATCATATCTCCTAATCTCCTTTCACCTAGTTGATTACATGGGTGTCTAAATCTCTATTAATTGAAGAAGATATGTCTCATGGGAGAAAACCCTATATATTTGGTTTTATATAGTCTTATTCAGTATAACCCATTTGATATATAAAATCTATATCAAATTGTATTTTGTATCTTACCATCATTGATCACACATATTCCCCAACTTTCTGGGGGATATTCAAGGTATTCATCCCCATCTTGTCCAAGAGCCATTCTATGTTGAGAATCTAAGTCTATAGAATAGTATTCTTTAAGAGAAAACTATACTTGGTTTCTCGTAGATCCTTCTACTTATCTTCAACTATAACCTTCATCCAACTAGTATTAACACCATCATAAGGTGATTTTGGGTCTATTTATATTATGTAAGGCCTAGACTCAATCTTGTTTAAAGGAATGATAATGATATTGATTCATGACTATGTTAATAGTCATACACCCACCATATGCCAATTTTTTCACTATTAGAGAAAGGTAGTGAGTCTCATCTATATTCATATCAATCACTTAGAAATCACCTCATACGATGAGTTCTACAACTTTGACTTCTACATCTTGTAGGTGACCAATAAGTTCAACCCTTCGATAGTCAACAATACTAAGTGTGATAGGACTATATCTTAATTCAGGTCTTCCCAAAGCTTCCCAAGGATATCTAGGGATCATATTTATAATGATTCCAAAGTTGAATATATCATTGGGTATGTCATACCTAGATAATTCTATGCCCATAATTGCATCAATGTCCTAAGATTTCTTGGTCTTTACAAACCAAACAAACTTATTCATCTATTACTAGACTTTCTACACACATTCTAGTAGGTTATGGAGTAGGTTTGTAATCTTATAAGAGATATATTCATTATGTAGTGTACTGAGAAGTTTCATTAAATATGTTAGTGCAGTGATAACCCTATCTTATTTTAGTATATTCACTATCTTCCCATATATATTTGCATCAATATATGCATCATCCCCTTAATTTAACCCTTAATGTTGGATTATCTTCAAAATCTATGCAACTTCCCACATCAAGAATTTTTTAATAGTAAATTCAAGATATCATTCTAGCCATGCCTTTTTAATACCCAAGTCTTTAGGCATTTCTAATAGAGGTAACCCCTATTTTGTATGTTGTTGTCTATTTACTACCTATAATGTGACATCCTCCTTTAGCAGTGTATGGATCATGTTAACATTTATAATAGGTCTCTCCTCCCATTATTTTTCTAAAATTGGATAATATTTTGTATTGTTCTCCTTTGTCACCCTGAAGTATGTGCAATAAGGTTACCTCTAAGGATTTATATGATAATTTCTCTACACATGGTTTAGCTATCTATAGAGTTAATAATGAATAGGTGGCCTGGGTTCATTATTTCCTCAAACTCCCTATGAAGCACCTCAATATCCTCTTATGTATCCTCATCTATTTTACTAAAATCCCCATCCACCTTGGTACTATTATTTTCCAAGATTACTAGTATTATGGGATACATTCCATCCTTGTTATTATGGATATTAATTTAATTTGAACACTTGAAGTTGTTGTTGGTTTAGGTCCCATCTTGATTGTTGTGTTTTATGAATCAAAAAATTTCATGGGTCTTGATATGGATAGGTTGTAGTCAGTTGTGGAAAGTTCTGTGAGGTGATATTCTAGTTTTACATAAATGGTAGGGGACCCACTAGTGTCTAAGATTATTATTGTACTTTAGGGACCTAAGACATCACCAAGGGATTCTAACTTTATATTATGATCCCTGGTTTAGGAGTAGCTTATGGTGTAGTTGTAGTTTTCTACTCAACAACCATGAACACATTATTAGTTATATCTTCCTTTAATTCTTGGTGTACACAATAATCCTTTCATCATGTGTAGGAAGCTTAAAAAATTTAAAATGAATTTTCTATAGAGTTTTGATACACTACTATAAAATATGACACTAAAAAGTTGCATGCTTACATATCTTGAAAAACTTTATCTTAACGCTAGGGCATTCATTTCTATTATGCCCTTATTATCTGCACTCTATGCACCATATGTCTGACTTTGGTCTATCAACCCTTCCTTGAAATTGATCAAATATATGAAAAATAGTTTTTAAATTAATTTCTACCTTAGATGATGTGACATCTACATCCCCATACTCTTGAATCTACTCCACCAAAATTGCAATGCCTCCTGCATCTACTTTATTTCCAAACTGATTTTGGTCCATGTAAAATTTGATCCTTACTCTTAAACCTTATAAAAGTCAAGTGGATTTATATTTATCTTAAAAAAAAAATTATAATTTCTTCATAAAATTATATAATATGTGATTATAGTCACCAACGGTCTCCTAGGGTCCTTGTAGGATCTCTTTAAAATCCTAGATTATTTGTATTGAAATATTCTTAACCTTAAAATATATGATGATCTATTTCTTAGCATCATATAGGGATTATTTGGATGTACTTTTATTAAATATTAACTCTAATTCATTTTTACCTAAATCATCAATTCAAACTTCTTTATACTATCATCAATGGTTTATTTTGCCTTCCATTTCATGTTGTAGGTAAGTAAATATTGCTCAAGGTCCAAAAACCCATCATAGGTATCCAAGTGTATAAAATCACCCAATTTATCTATGATAGTATGGTTTCCTATATGTATTTTAATTTATTTTTTTGCATTTGGAATTAGGGATGGTTTTGGTTTTGGAGACTTCTATGCACTTTAAGATGGCTCTTGATCTAGTCAAGGTTGTGATGTCTCCTTTAGTTCTATGGATGTGGTAGTTGAAGATATATATATGTAATTTCCTTTTTATTATTCTTAGATATGAACTTGTGTAATTAAATCCTTATCTTGTTCAAGGATTAGATCATTCATCTCTATAGAAATCAATGTTGTTATGCTCTTCTTATGTTGGTATGAGAAACTCTATGCAACTTAATGATATGCAACCTTTTGTACTTCTAGGATTTTTCAATAAAATTATTTTATAATTATTACTTGTTAAGTGTCATCATCTAAATTTTTATGGGAATTACTATGATTTTTCAAAAATATGGAGTTGGAGATGTGTGCTTCTTTGGGAAATGATCCTTACCTCTAAAGATGTACCTCTTCAAGCTTGAACCTATACTATGTCTATGACTTTAAGGTAATTCTTGATTTTCTTTAGTGAATATACTTTTTGGTAACTATGAACTTTTACTTATCTATTCTAATTATTTAATACTACCTTATTCTTTTATCCATGATAAATCATCATCACTTTCTCTCATTCTCTCTATTTGGGTCAGGCTCCTTACTCTATTTCTCTTCATCATACCCTTATCCTTGTCATCCCCTCTCATCCAAATCATCAATGCTACTCCTCCTCCTCCTCCTATTCATAATTTTTTAAATGCACTTTGTCTATTCACTCTCTTTTGTTTTCTTAACTAATTTATAACTCTAGAGTCTTTTTTATCCTTCTCTAGATTCTCCAAGCTAGACTCAATTTCAAGCTCTATCTTTTAATATTTGATTCATTCTCCCCTATCTCATGCACACCCCTATATACTAAAAGTGACTATTCTATATCAGTAGGATTAGGCACCATGTTATTTTCTACAAACAAAATTTTGATCAATATCAGGAGTCACTATAAAATAATTCCTCTAATTCCTCTAAAAATAAATCCTTCACTACATCAAAGAACAAATATCCTTACACTATTAACTTAGTGATAAATTCATCAATAGTGGAAACTATCCAATGAGCAATCACACAAGTCCAATTTATCTCTAGAGTTTACAATTATGATATCTTTCCCTTGGTCCACATAATGGTGTCACTCACTCATGGTAAAAAATTAGTGATATTCAATTCAATCCAACCAATCACCTAGTAATCTCGATAATTCACACCAAATTATTTCATAAATTTGACCTTATAGGTGTTCTTATATAATCTCCTTGGGAGTAAACCCAATTCTTTGGTCTTTTTCTCTATGAATTCAATCACTCTTTGGTTTGATAAACATTGCAACATATTTTCTCAATACACCATCATTAGTATAGGTTCTTATGTTTCACAAAAGCATGTTAATTATAGGGATGGAGTGTGACAAGCTACATATAAATCTTACATAATGATTTAATCATGAATTTGAATACATAATCAAGATTTAACATAGATAAATATTCTTGTTTAAATGTTTAATGCATGAAGTAAACTACTTATAGATATAAATATTTATGCATCAAAGAAGTAAAATGAAGAAAAATTTCATAAGAACATACAAAAAACTATGACTATACCAATAAAGAGCATAAATGCTTAGAATTAATATTAAAATATCTAGTACCAAGGATTACAAGTAAAACCCCATAGAGTGATGTCTAGTTCTGTCAATACTCTATGCAAAAGCTTTTTGAGAATAATAATCACCATTTAATTAATCACAAACATGTCAAAATCAACATAATAATCAACCCTTATATTACATTTGTTAAAAATACTTAAAGGTATTAATTCTTATTGTTGTATCTTTTAGAATTACCATACTAAGAATAGGTCTCCATATTGCATTTAATGGAATCTTGACAAACATAGAGATTCCTATAATAAATCCTAAAAACCTATAAATAGAATAAAACCATAAATTACATAAGATATTCTCATACATATAGAGGGTTTTACATCTACCATTTAATAATAACATTTATTGACCTATAGACCATAGGGTATAAGTTCTCACAAATATCCCAAATATGACTCCAGTAGTGGTGATCATATAACTTGTATAACATGACATGAATTATAGATCCCATAAGAACCTAGTGTGGGAATGTCGATATACCAAATGAGAGGGTATAACATCATGTAGAGGTTGCTCCTAGCTCAATATTTTGATTTGGCCTTCACAATATCGAATTGGATGACACTTCTTAGGTATGGGATCTCCTCCCCTTTGAGAATCATGATTAGTAAGGGAAGCCATAATATGTTTACATGCATGGTGTCACTAGCCCCTAATAAGTAGTTCAGTAAGATCATCCTAACATAAACCCCATTCCAGAAGAGGTGGATGGGTAACTGTAAATATATTTGTTGGTCCATCACTACTAGTCAATGGACCAGTACTTAAGAACCTCATCTATATCATGGGTATTGTCCCATGACATTACTATGTTTTAATTGTATATGATAGTGTAGTCTAGGATAATATTATATTATTGCTTAAAAATAGCTCTTAAGATATCTATAATACCATTCACTAAATTGGTAGATTAAACCAAATCTTGAGTACTTCATTGATTTTACCTAGAAGTTAGCAATAAGCTATCAAAGAGGTCCATGTAGGGAACACTTTGATCTTGGATATAGTCTTGTATAATCCAAACCTCCCCATTACTATAAGATCATTAAGGTACTTAGTCTCATTCTCATCATCCTTTGAGGTGGGAATCTACATGTCTTAAATTTCATTAAAGACTTTGTTTTAGTGCTCAAATGATACCAAGTTTGGTAAGAAGGTGGTGTCCAAATACTTGGGCTCTAACTAGGGGTTTGAAGATGACATGGCCATTTCAAGATGGATATATCTTAGCACTAAGTTCTAGGATGAAGATAAACATTGAAAGTATGATTGGGAACTATGGATAAGGATATTTGGGAATTAGGAGTGGTAATAGTAAGTTTAATTGATTTTAAGACTCAAAGGGATCTATTGATATACCTTACAATAATGGTTTTTGGGTGGCTCACCTTACATGAGTTTAAATTTGGGTTGGTTTCATAACCTACTAACTCATTCCTCAGCCTATCATTAACTCATATAATTTGAAAAAATTCTTGATTTATATTTTGTGATAGTTATTGGAAATTTATAATTTATCCATTTAAATCCCTATTACCCAAATTAGTAATGTAAAGGTCATGGAAGTGACCAACGTAATACATCCTTACTTGGTACCTTTAGTTCCTCTTAGTTAATCCACATGCCATATATTGATGTGTTACCTCACTCATAAGATACAAGTAAATGTATTTTTTTTTCCCTAATTTTCATGTATTTGAGTATTAGACTCGACTATTTGTGCTCATAAAAGTTGCATAGTGCACTATGATTGGTTCTTGGTTTTAATTATACTCCGTCTCTATCCCATTCATAACCTTATCAAGCCCCATTTTTAATTTTGTATGGAATTACCATGTGGTACCTTCTCATTATTTTATATTTCTCAAGGATATAACAAATCTAATACCCCCAAGAGACTAGAAATTTTGACATCTTTCCCATGTTGCCTTCTCATTCACTAGGATCTACTAGGGCTCTGACAATGTTGACACTATCAAGAAATAAATGCATCTAATAACTTCCATGTGGATCTTGTAAATAGATAATATTTCAAAACTTTATCTATTATTGATGCTTTCCATTTTTTAGGAACCCATAAAGTCTCAGTCACTCTAAGTGAATGCCTTAAGGGGTGCACTGGGAAAGGGGTGGGTATACCATTAGTGATTCATAGGAATATTGTCTATTATTTTTACTTGTTACCAATCCAACTAACTCCTAAAAATATTCCCCTAATATTTTAATCCTATTTTATATTCTCCTCTAGTAATTAACCATATTTATTAGCCCTTTCCCTAACCTAAACCCCTTTTTGGTAGTTTACATAACTATGTCAGCCACATCAACCTTGTCTTGTTATTTACAAATCTCATTATGATCTAGTTTGGATATGGATAATATAGTTCATTACCTTATTAGTTTTTTTTTTAATTTCAATAGTAGATCGATTGGATTGACCTTGTTAACCAAAAAATTCAGAAGGATTTAGGGTTAGATCTACCTTTATAAACACATCCATTTCACCATTCTTATAGAGACAACAAGATTTAATTATTATTTTATGCTTATTTAAAACCTACTCTTCCACCATTCTACTTGAGGAGTCTTAAAATAGGGTTTCTACTTGGAGAAGAATCTAGTCTTGTGGAAAAGTCTTGGATGTTTTGGCCTTTCTTAGTGAACCTTAAAAACCACAAAAACCTATTTCAAATCACTTTTTTCTAAGGGATAGATTGAGTCTCGATGGGTTTATCCTGAAGGTAAGTATCTCTTACTTTTTTCCTCTCTTTATTAGATATCAGTAGCATAAGTAATGGATTTTTAATAGTATTTATCTCTTCATGCATTAGGGTTTTACCTATAAATATCTTAATTAGGATTCTCTTATTCATGTTTACTTTATTTTTTACTAACCCCCACTTTATGCCACAAGCTTTGGTGAGCATTGGATTAGACTTTACTCTAAGTGTTATTAGTATAGTCAATATGAAAACATAGGACCTATTTAGGGTTATTGCATAGTTTGACTTAACTAGAGGCTTTGGAACCATACCTAGTGATATTAATTATGGTAAGAGATCCCTTAATTAGGTCTAGTAGATCTATATTTGTCATGATCTCAATTATCTAATGTATCCCCAATCGAAAGTGTAAATAAGATGTATCTTCTACAAGCTAGGATTAATTTTTAGATCTCATACATTTCACATTGCATATATTATGGTGAACCAAATTTAAATCTAAACCTTGAAGGTTTTCTTACACACTTTCATTTCTATCATTTTATTATTTTTATATATTTGTAATATTATGTCAACTATGTCAATATAGTTTTAACTTTTATGCACATGTTTAACACATAGTCATGTCAAAATGGCTATTATTTTTGTGTATGTATTAAAAAAATATAGATTACTATATTGAAGAGGTAAAAATAATATTCTTATTTAGTCCTATATAACAAACTATGTCAAACTTTTTGATTTAGTCTTTCAGTCAACATCCAAATAATAAATTAATTTGAATAGGTTGACCTAGTCTTTTAGTCAACATACACATTATACAATAAGTCAAATAGGTGTACTTAGTCTTCTAGTTAGCATCTAAAATAATAAAATAATTCATGTAGGTCAACTTAGTCATCTTATCTTGCTTTAGCAAACATGGTTTCACAAAACTACGTGAAACCGGTTGACCTAGTTTGTTGAACTTGAAAGTAGCATTCAAAGAACTTAATAAAAAAAAATAATCCTAATCATCTTCCAACCCACCAAGTTTCCTCTCTTTTTCTCTCTATAAATTTAGTATTTCATTACAATTCTATTTTGTTCAGGTTTTTAATTATTAAAATTGGAATCCTACAAAAAACTAAGTCGACTTAGTCAACTTAGTTCTATAGCCCATCTTCTCTCTAAAAGACTAAGTTGACCTAGTGGAATTAGTTCTTAATAGACTTTTATTTATATAGAATAGTAGTGACCTAGTCGAATTTATTTTTTACTATTTGAATGTAATGTCATCTAAACTAACTCTGTACCATTCTTAATTTGGGAATTAACAACTATATGGTAGCAATTAATTCACACTTTCATTTTTAATTGTTTGCATGCTTAGAGTAGGTCACATAGTGTAACTAGGTAGTTTTTCAGATTTTAAATTAGTTTCATTATTTTTATCTTTTTACATAAATTATCAATTCACACAATATTCAAAATGCATTTAACATTTATCTTCCCAAGGCCTACCTACTTTGATTTCATCACCAAGGTGGAATCTAGATTGGCTTTATCAACAAGTATAAACATGTCATTAATTGTATATATTGGCAAAGCACCTAACACCATTATTACTATAATATTATGATGTGAGGGGGTAGGCCCCAATACCAAGTGAGTATCATTTCCAACATAGATCCCTTTCATCCTAAACATCTGAAAACCATCAATATATTACTTTCTAGTTCCCTATTTTTAGCCAACTTCTTTATCACACTTAAAATAATACTTTATAATAATCTCAAGATGACCACTTATTTGGCATTTACTTTTCAATTGACTAGTTGGTCTCTAATCATTGTGTGTTGTATTTAAAAAACTTATATTGGCCAATGTTGGTGTAAGGTTTTGTGTTGTGTGGCCCAATTGGATCATTCTCATTGATCCAATTTTTTGTGTGTTTGATTTTATCTCTTGTTTTAATTACATTACAAATAATTTACCTATTTTTAACACACCATCATTCTCTTTGACATAGTCTCTATCAGACTATATTTTTCACTATTTGTAGTATTATGTCAACTTGGTCTACCTTATACTCTTAAATCAACAAGTTATAATACTAAGTTGACCTAGTTAACCCTATAATCTTTTCTATCAATTAGGTTATAGTACTAAATCAACCAGGTCGACCCTATAGCCTTATTTGCCTTCTATCTATTACCACTAAGTCAACCTAGTCGACTCTATACTCTTCTCATCTCCCTTTTCATTAATGCATAGTCGACCCAGTAGACCTTATAACTAATTATTTACCCTACTCTCCTATCAGGATGACTTAGTTATCTATTTCTCATTCCTTATAATTCTATTCATTTCCTCAAAATATCATGAAGTCCCTTACTATAATATTCTTGTATGACTTAAATCCATTTAAACATTATATGGTGTATTCTTTTCTCCCCCTCTTTATCTCCCAAGAAAACCCTCACTCTTAGATGATCTCTTCCCCTCCTTCATCTATGGGTTTTAACATTATTAAAATCACACCTTAAGATGAAGTAGGTGGATTTGATCCTTTTTAACCTATCAATACAATTTTCATATTCAATCCTTTTAACATAATGTAGGAGTAATTAACACAAGTCTATCCAATAATTCTACTAGTAATCCACCTTCCAACAACCCTCCACCTAATACCAATTTAGTGAGTTATCCTAAAAATAGTAACCCTCCAATTTATATGACTCAATTTATTACACAAGTCATATAAAAATAATAATGAAAAATTATAACACCTCTCAAATGATGAAATTATAACTTCATTTGATCAATATGTCTAATCAACCTCTGGTTTTCAATCCACAAGCCGATCCAAATTTTATTCCTCCACCTCTTAGAGATGTCTCAATAAATTTTATTCCTACACCTATCAAGAATAATAAAATGCTTCAAAATATCCAAAATTATCCTTTAGCTCCTTTCATCATGTCTATTGATATTGGTAATATATCTCCAACTATCAAGCATGATGAGACTAAATACCCTAAATCATTTCTCAAAGAATTTGGAAATATTTACAAAGATTGGATCCAAAAAAATTTCCACAACTAAAAATATAGTTAAAACCTTCACTTGAGATGTTTTATAATGGTACAACTAGCTTCCCCAACATTACATTTCGTAACTCAAGGATTTAGTCAACCTAGTTAAAGAGTTTCAACATAATGATCTTCCTAAAAAATGCCTTAGCCATTTCAACAATGTTAAGCAATCTCCCACTAAATCAGCCCATGATTTTATCAAATGAAGGAAATATTTGGACCATAAGGCCAACCATAACATAACTAATGACAATTTTTTCAAACTCTTTATAATTTCTTCAACTCTTCTTTAATATAAGGTTGGAACTTTTTCTCCTCAAATGCTTAACATATATCTTGACAAAGATAAATGTCAATACTTCCTCATGAATTAATTCAAACCTAATACCAAATTACATAAAGGATATTTTCAAAATTCTATCACTGCTATCATAGGCAATACTCCTCAAATGAAATTAGGAGTTACCAAAGTTGATAATCCCCCATCTTATCACATACCATTAAATTTAAATTAAATTAAATAATTTTTAACACCCTCTAAACCCTTTAATTATCCTAATAATACTCATAAATTGTATGACCCTAATAAATTTTATTGGTTCCAAGATGATGTTGGTCATTCCCATGAAACTTGTCGAGGACTTTTACAATTTGTTATCTCCTACATGCTTGGAAATTCCTTCAATCATGAAGCCATGATCTAACTCCATCATCAAGAGTACAAAACTACTTCTCAAAAATGACAACCTCCAAAAACTTCTTCTCATGACCAAAAATATTTTCCCACATCTAATCATTAACAAAATACCAAGGATTGTTTTGATATTGATGCTGATTATGACCAATATTATAACAATTCTCAATATGTTTTAGATTAAGGTAAAAATAGGTTTTGAAGGGGCCCCGAAACCCTTTAATAGGAACAAAAAGGTTAAAGCATTACCATGCTCTATAAAAAGCCATCCTTAAACCTACTAAAAATTAGCAACAGAAATAGGTTATACAAAGATAACCTCATAAAACCATTAAACAAACAACCCCCTAAAATCCCACAAGATGCTCTAGTTATCTATTTTTAGGTGTAAAATCTAGAAGTTACCTGTCTGCCATCAACAATATTCTACAAACTTTCTAGCTCTCTAATTTTCCTTATGGGTCTTCTTTTGGGTTTGTCAGGAGAGCCAATATCTGGTTTCATCTTACAATGCTGTTCATCTCTTTTTTTGAGTGTATCCCTAGCAATAACAAGCAGTTTCACCTTAGTTTTCTGGTCTTTTTTACTGCTTCTTGTTTCTACTCCCTTGGTATTTGTGTTTTTTCCATCCCTTTTTCTTTGGTTCTCCTAAAGCTCCTCCAAAGGGATAACAATATCAACCTCCCTAGACTGAGAAAGGAGAGCATCTCCCTCTTCTGAATTGTTTACATCTTCAGCCAAGATTTCTCCTTCTTCTAATACTCTTTTGTCATCAACATCTCCCCTTCGCTCTTCTATCCTTTTTTTTCAAATGATTTGTCTTGATGAATCCATCAATTCTTCTATTCTTTGTTCAGGATTAATGATATCTATTTGCTGTCCATCTCCTTCTATTTCTGAATTTTCATTCTCAACAGAAAACTCCTTATACACCTCATTTTTTGGCTCTTGGGGTTCTTCACAAGAAGGCTCTAAATCCGCCTCTTCATCTAAATCTTTAGGATCTGCACTATTCTTTTGTTCTTGTCTATGATCTTCCTTTAGTTTCCATTCTTCCTTATACTGAATTTTTCTCCCTTCCAATACACCTCTCTGAAGATTTTTTCTTTTAAACAGATAGTTTTTAATGAAGTGCCCCTGTTTCTTACAAGCGTAGCAATAATTAGGCAAATCTTCAAAGAGACAATTCTCAATATGTTAACATAGGTAAGGTCAATTATTATCACAAAATATTTCATTAATATCCCATAACAAAACCTAAGAAAACATATTTAGAATAATAACTTCTCAAATATACTACAACCACTCATTTAGCTTTGAAATCCCATGAGGAACCACCTCCTTTATAACCCCAAACAACTTCCATTCCTTTAAAATATACCTTATCTTCTAAACCTCATGCTAATTCTTCTAAATATCATAGGAAATTTCTCTAAGAACTTAAATCCATGTCTTTCAATAATTATAAGAAATTGAATAACCATCTTATATAGATGAAGAACCACCCTCTAATAAGCCTTAACCTAGTAATGTGCACACCATTGAATCCATTTGTCCTTATTCTAATCCTTCTCTTGAATTTATTTAAGAAGACATGATTAATAATGAAATACTTTTTTGTGATGATGATCTAGCCTTATTCATTAAAATATCCATTAATAATACCCATATTCATAATTTTTTAGATGACGAAGGGTTTGGTATCAATGTGACATATTTGTGGCTCCTCCAACAACCTAGATACAATAAGGATAATGTCAAGCAAACCTACCTCACTTATCATGGATTTGATAAAAATAATTAAAATACACTATTATAATAACAATTATTGAGAGGGTGGTGAATTAGTCTTGAAAACATTCATTCAATTCCACTTAAAATTCATGATCCATTCAAACAAACATATATATCTAGTAAGCATAAGAAACAATCCAAATAAGCATGAAACATAAGAACACATCACATATGTGGGAAAAATTAAAGGGGAATAAAACCCACTAATCTATATAAATGGACTATAATCCTATAATAAAAAAATAAAATTTATTGAAGCACCAACTCCATATGGAAAACCAACCCCAACTAGCCAAGCACCCACTTGCAAGGAGGCACTAACCTCCTGAATGACTTAGTACCAAATAATTTTTTTATTTATTTGATAAAATTAATAAAATTATTTTTATCACACAATATATGATGATCACCTTCTTTATCTCTTCACACTCTTTAACCCTCTCAAACTACCTTCTAGGCTTCTTCACTCAACTAGGTCTCTTCGAGATTGATTAGGTCATATGACCTTGATCATCATACTCAGACCTTATATTATATGTTTCTGGTTGTCATTATATTATATTATGATGTTATATAAGACTTTATTCCACTCAAATATCTTATATTCTAGTTTTTCTCAATCCAATCTCTAACTTACCCAAATAGGCCTAAAAGGCTTTGTTATTATACAATCCTTTTTCTCACACACCTATTGGTCAAACACACACACTTGATCACTTATATTAGACAAAAAATATGGATTATGACATGTTAAAATTAATAATAAATAATTACATTGGGTCATCCATAACTCAAATAGACTAAATCCTTGTTTAGGTCTCATAGTGACCTAAATCCATTAGGCCTACTTTAGGACATGTTACCTTATGACCCCTTGGAACACTCTACACCTATATACATAGAAAAAAAAATTCATAAAATAGTAAAATATTTATTATCCAACATCATATAATCACCATGACACCTTTTATGTCCAATCACCACTCGAAGCACTAATAACATTGTTCTCATTAGACCTTTAAACACATAAAAACATATGTCTTAAACAAGTAAATATAGCACATCATTTTTCCACACAAACCTGATAATAAATAAATTATAATATAAAATTATGACCTAAAAAATATCACAATATAAATTATACACTTCAGATTAGATCAAAAAGGCTTAAAGTCATGTCTTCAGTATGCTCACTCAGAATTAACAAAACTGTCAAAAACATGAAACTACTTGACATACAACACTTAAAAGGAAAATTTAAATAATTATAAAAACATTAAAAATATTATATAAAATATTTTAAAAAACTTTAATCATAAAAAATATAATATTTAATAGCAAACATTGGTCTTGTAAGCCAATCGACTTACCTTATCTCACACAATCTTGCTTGAACCAAACAAGCCATTTTGGCTTCAACTTTTCAACCTCTTACACTAAATTAAAATATTTTAAAAATCATGAATAGGAATTTAAATTCACAAAAATATAATCATGTACTACATTACATCACTCTTTCATGAAATTTCATTCAAATCTAACTTTTCATCATTATAATTTGCTTACTTAGAATTGCCAAGAGTGTCAAAAACATAGTCATGAAAAATTGAACTTATATCACCTATATAGGAAATTTAAAATAATTATAATACATTAAAATTATCCTATGACATATCCATATCATATTAAAATATAAACATCTTATGGTCTAGTATAAACTATTGGTCTTACAAACCAATTTGTCGACCTCACTACACATAGACCTCACTGAGGCAGACAAGCCATTTTGGATTCATCATTTTCACCACTTAAACTATCTTTAAAAATCCTCAAAAACATGTACATGATTTATAAGTCATGAAAAACATCTCCATGTACTTGAATCCATTAATATAACCTAAAAACACACTTGGAACTAACTACTCATTAATACCTGGGTTTTGTACTATTTGTACCATTATGCCTATTAGCAACTAGCTAACATGGATAACCAGTTTAGCACAATTGAGGGATATAAACTATATATAAAACTTAATTTAAATGAAACATGATTATCTACCTTCTTCTTCTATCCATTTTATTATTATGTCTAATGAAAATTTTGAATTATATAGCAACTTCTTGAGAAATAAACCTGTAACTCAACATTTTCTCTCTCCTCTCTCTAACCAATACCACTTGGAGGTACCTGTGAGAGTCAAAGACAAGATAAAATATCTTACCTAATAAATTCAATTCATACTAAGCACTTTTGAGAAACATTTTCAACATCATTACGTCGTTAGGGTTCTAAGAGGGGTTAAACTAGTTTCCACTCTTAATGATTGCTCTTAAATCATAGACCCTCAATCCAAAAACTAATTCTTGTAATTTTTATCTAGGATACTTAAAAATATACCATGATATTATTAGGTTCCCATGAAAATGTTTTATGAGATAATGAGCACAATAAAAAACATATCACATTGAGAGCCCTTCATTTTACACACTATATAGACCTCAAAATATTTTTCATTCCTTTTCTTGCAAACCATAACCTCATAACTCATGATCACTATTAAAATTAAATTAATTACATCTATCGATGCTCTCATTCACACATTCACCTTGAAATATGATCCTCATGCATTATTAGGCCAAGTAGGGTGTAGGAATGGTCTAGGTATAGACATAATTTAAATGTCTTAACCCTATAGGCTTACCCTGAGACTCTAATGAGAACTTCAATGACTCACATACATGCTCAAATAATTACATACATCCTTCACATTCCTATTTTCATTCATTTTCATGCACATACATCTTCATGTCATGACTAGGCTCATGATTAAGATTCTTATACAACTTGACATCAATGATTTGTATTTTCATGTAGTCGTAAAACATTAGTTTCCTTAAAATTATATTTCATGACAACACTCCATCAATTCCCCTTGTCACATAAACACTGTACCAACTAGGTACACTTTTTTAATTTTCTCTCTAGACCTTGACTTGCAAACCATGTTAGGCCTTCAAAATAACCTTAATACCTCTTTCCATGTACTCTCCACATCTATCAAATACTAAAAAAACCTCATATAAAAACTCATTCATGTGTATACTCATCTCACCAAGCCACCATTCTCATACATTATCACAAGGTCTTTTCAATACATGACAAGGCTTAGGCTACTTAAGTACTTAACCTCAAAGACATGCTACCTATAAATTTATCAACAATGGAAACAAGATAATAACACTCATAACCACTACAATACTCTCTTTCATACTACATACCTTCAATCCTCATTAAACTCATAAGCTTATCACAACACACACTGCCAATTGGACTTGCTCACAATAACACTCTTGTAGACCTACTTCTCATCATAATTTCACAAGAACCTTTAGTGACAACACTAAAAACTTCAAGATGACCTAAACCTTGACATTAATCTTGACATCAAATAAAATAAAAGATAATTCTCAACAATCTCACCCTATCATATCATGCACATACCTAAATGACCACTCACCATGCACCTTCACTAGATGCACCTTGATATCGATAATATCAACCTTGAAATCAACGACAAAAACATGCCAATAAAATCCCCATTTGTCATTGATGGAAAACACACTACAAATTTATCATACTCATCTCCTCATTTTTTTTCTTTCTCCCCCTTTGACATTAATCACAAAGGGTCTTCCAGAAACTACCATTTGAAACTTGGATCTCAAGAAACCATGCTTCTTATGACTTATAACTCATTATCTTGACACTTCATAACATAGAGCTAAAAATATCCCCATGAGCTGATGCTTATCCTCATAGACACTCTATTATAACCACTCTTATAAATTGATCATTGTCTCAAATATATGCATCTCCCTCTATAATTCATTCTCTTGAAACTTGCTCTTTTCTCAAATAAACAAGGTTACACCTACAACATCTATAATCACACCTTCTTGTAATAAAAAAATCAATACATTGACTATGAAGCATTATAATAAAATTTTCCCCCTTACTCTATTCATACATCCTTCAAATTAACTCAGATCACAAGACTACTCACCTTGTCCTTGATGTGACTGATATGAATCAAACCTTTGATCATACACTAGGCCACCATAATCTTGACATCAACTGAATAATTATGGACTCTCCCTTTGTCTTCATATCTTGAGCTCATCACATGAGTCATTATGACTCTTAAACCATCCCCATATTACTTCAAACATATATCATGTACCAATTGAATTTTTTTTACCTCAAAATCCTGATGTCCACCTTAGATCTCTCACCACACTAACTACTAACTTCAAACCTAAAAGCTACCAAGTTCCCTAAACTCTTAGATAAGTCAAAATAATGTGAAAAGAAATATGAAAATTAATCATACATAGACTTTTAAATTCCATACCATGGATACTCATAAACTAATATTTAGAAACAATGCTCATACTAACCAAAATACCTTTCACCTTGTCATATACATATAATCTACAAAGAACATAACTCATACCTTACAACATAGACAACCTAGAATCCTCTCAAGATGAATCCTTCTTTGACTACAACCTCATGCTTCTATAAATATATGAGTGTCTCTATGAATATTAATGGAGTCAACCATTTTCATAGGGCACTAAAACACCATGAACTCAAGAGATTCCTAGATCTCCAATCCACTCTTCTCAACCATATTACAATCATGAGACTGATAGTCCCTTTTTAGAATTAACTTAGGCTTGACTAAAGGATTTGATTCATCTACCTTGTCGTATTTGTTCTTCTCTTTGATTGCCTTGTCAATATATGTAGATAACACATGCTCTTGACATTATTTCACATCTCATCCTTTTTATACCTTAGTAAATAGTCCATTATAACTAGTAGACTGATCATGACTCACCTTAATTGTCTTTGGTTTTCATATAAATGTTAGACCCTTCTCATTCACTCTAAGAGTTCCATATACATTGTTATGTCTTAAGGTAATTATAACTCTATTAGGAAAAAATATTGCAATATGTCATATATTATGAAAATTTTATAATACAACATTACTATTTTTACCTCTTGAATGATCACTCCTTATCCCATAGTCCCATGACAATTGATCCCTTGAAATCATTCTACAATCACTTTCTTGATGACCAAAGATATGATAAGAAAAACAATAACCATTTAAATAATTGGAATACCTCATTGCATTGGGATGCCTAATTGGTGTCTTCATGTTGACTTTCATTTTGGTTCTCTTAATTTGTTCTATATTCTCATGCTCTTTCTCACACTTTATCATCTTGCCTATGAGCTACTCATGATCAACCTTCAAGGAATCTAGCTCTATCTTCAACTGATCATACTCAAATTATTTTGATCTAAACTTTATATTGATATATTCTAATTGATTCTTGAGATCCTTGATGTTATTCTCATCCTTTTTTTGCTTCTTTGACAATTTTACTCTTCAAGGTACATATCTGTTCCTTAAAATCGTTAACCATAAATCTCAAATCATGATTTTATTGAGGTTAAAAAACTCCCATTTATGAAAATGGGGAGCCTTATTTCAAATTATGAAATTTTTTACCTTAAATTGAAAATTTAACTTGATCAAGAACCAACATTAAATATAATATAATGGTCTAGTTTACATGGGTCTATTACCACATAGTCTTCATTTGACTTTGATCTTATTTCCTAACATTGGATCTCCATGTTTAAGGTGGTAGGATTAATAAAGTCCATCCAAAATGGATAATGTATAATATTAATGATTTAATGCTAATTTGAATCCTTACTTTGAATAACACTTAGTATTTAATTAATTAATTGAAAATATGTCTAAATCATGTAAAAAATTAGTCTAAAATATTTTTAGCCTAGGTCTTTTAAAATAAGATTCAAATTGACATGGGTCATTTTATTTAAATTTTCATGGGAAGCACTTTATTATAAACTTCATTTAAACTTTAGCCTTGGTCCTATTCATATTTATTAATACAACTCTGACCTTAGTCTAAAATCTTTAAACTAAGTCCTTTATGTTTTAGGGTTCACATGATCAATTAAATGAGGGGACTATTTTATTATGTTTTGAACTTAGCTTAAAATTTATATTGAAGTTTTAATTGTTTTTATTGACATGACAAAAGCCTTAGTCTAAATTCCTTTTGATAAATCCTTTAAGTCTCCAAAAATTAATGTCTTTAATGTTATGCATGTAGAAACATACAAAATTGAAGGTGATAGGTGCAAGATATCAAGGCTTAAAAAAGAGATCAAGGACCTACATGTTAATTTAAAAGGTCAATATATCAAGGAAAGGATATGATGGTACATGTTTTCTTGCTTAAAGATGATTTAAAAGACATGAGATTAAAGTTAACGTTTAAAAGGTTCTAAGAGCACTATGAGAGTGATAAATTTCACCATATTTTCAAGTATCCTAAAGATCTAATAGAGAGAATAAGTTAAAAAGTCAAGAACCTCAAGTCAAGTGAGGATTCAATAAGTGTCATGATCACAAAGTTCAATGGTAAGATCCTATGGAGCACATTCACTTAAGTAGACAAGATCTGATGGACCATATAAAATTAGGTGAGGATGATCTAATGGTGAACATCAAGAGCTAATAATTCAAAGGAGATCAGAGAAAGTGAGAGGATACCATATGGCATGATAACACCTAAGGAATGAAAAGAGATCAAAGCTCATGAGATGTTGTCATGTGGGATAATCTCATGAGCTCAAAGATGGAGATCAATGATGAGTGATGGAATCAAATCCCAAAGAGCTCAGATAGCTCACATAGCTACCAAATGGCATGCTCACATTCAATAATGTATAAATAGATCAATGGAGTGTGTTTGTCTAGGCAATGATGATTTAATGGTATGAGCCTAGGTAGAATTTTTAAATATCTTGACCCAATGAGGTGTTGGAACATGTCTTAGGGGAAACAATCACATTTTAGGATTAATAAATAAAATGACATGGAATTTCAACATAGACATAACATATATATTTTTTAACACTTGAGTTATACCTATCATCAACCATTGGGTCTCATAGTTAAGTTAGATAAGGAATATTCCTTTGGTAAATAAGATTATATAACATTTTGAGAAGGAATTTTTTTTTTATAGGCATGTGTATCTTGTAAATCAAGTGGCTTATTAGTCATAATTAAATAAGGTCATTGGTCATTAAAAATTTATAAATGGATACTTCTTTATGACACTTGTCTAGTTACATGTTGAGAAAGAATGACTAGCATATCTCATGAATTGTCTATATAAAGGAAGTATTGCCAATTGTAAAAGAAGGGATTTCTTAGAGCTATAATTACTTTGTGAACTTGGATTAAGTATTACAAGTAAGGAATTCTACAATTTTTTTCCAATATTTTTCTATGTGTTTTCTATCATGGCTACTTCCTCAATTATATGGTTTGATATTCAGATTTGAATTGTTTTTATGGATTTTAGATGTGAACATGATATCGTAGAGTTGAAAATTTGTGCTTAGTATAGTTTTATTAAAATGTATTAGGTTTATTTCATTCTCTTTTGATTTTATTGAAGATATGCAAAATTTATTTTCCTATTGAAGTAAACATTTAAAGGGAACCTGATTTCTTATTTGCATTACCTTTCCTTAAACATTTTCTTGATATATAGTAGGATCTATGCCTATGAAATTTCATGTTATATATTGGTTTAGTATATATATTAATGAAATTTAAGCTCTGTTATAATGTCTATATTGAAGATAAGAAACACCTTCTTTCTTCCCTACCCTCCTTTTTGCTTCTTTTTTTATCAAATCACTATAGTTTAGATTTTAATTATAAATATCCATGTTAGCTTAGGGTTTAAAATTTAGATTTTGGACATAATTCATTACAATTATTTTAGGTCACTTTCATCTTCACAAAGATTTAGGACCATGATTGCTCCCAACAATCATTTACATGATCATTTTGTAAAATAGTCATTTAGTTTGGCTACTTCTCCACCACAGATCTCTAGAAGATCATAAACAAGAACTCATGTAATGGATTCTTTGGATCCATAATTGTGAGGTGTTTATTAAACACTATATTAAACTATTGATATATTTAGGTGCATCAACAAGGTAAAAATTGGCACTAGAAGGAGGGCTAAGCTAAAGCTATGTAAATTTGAAGTATCTCTATTAATTTAGATGAATTTTGTTCAAATATTGATGTATTCTTTGAATGTTTATGTTTATTTTAGCATATTTATGTGAAGATAATTGATCTTGATGGTTTCAGACCAATGTTTATGCTTATTTATAAAAATATAACTATACTTTAAATATCTATGGGAAATTTATGTAAAGATTTGAGGATCCATTTATCTTTGCAAAGATTTGGTTTCTATGTTGTATTGTGAATATTATTTAGAGATATAATTTCCACAAGTAAGATCTTCATCAAGTTATGGCATGGTTAAGTGGATCTTCTATCAATTTACTTGGTGAGGTACATGATTTGACTCAAAATATTGAATGGCATTTGCCTTATTTTAATCCTACTAGTGTTGTGACAATTGAAGAACATGCTAAAAGCTTTAAGGCTGCTATGAGACTTTTAAATGTATTCCATGAAGATGTTGCCTATAGATTGTTTCCATTTACTCTTAGAGATAAGTAATATAATTGGTTTCTTAACCTACTTGATAATTACATTGTTAGTTGAAATAATTTTAATGATTACTTCATTGACTAATTCGACAAAATCATTAGTCCATGTATTATGTATTAACAATTGACCATTGTTAAGAGAGATTCTTATAAGACCATTAAAGTCTTTAATTCTATATTTCAAAAAATCTTTAGCAAAACAATATATCCTTATAGGTTTGATGAGGCTTTAACCTCATATATTTATAAGGATACGTTGGATCCCATGAAGTTTGTGTTTCTTAGAAGTTCTATTGGAGCCATAAACACATTGGCATTGGCCTATGTTGAAGCTATAATAATAAATGATCAAATGCAACTTGAAGGTTATCTTGCATATGATTTACCAAATGTCAAACCTAATTTCGTAGAATTAAACATCTCTCTGAATTCTAATCAAACTGTGTCTACCTTAATGTAGACACCAGTCTTGAACTAATTTCCCTTAAGCCATACCCATCCTAGATAAAATTTGGGGTTCTTGAATAATTATACAAATGGATTTCATCCATAATGAAAGAGATATTTAGTGCCCACTAGTAATAAAAATCAATTTCTTAACTTAGAATCACCAAATAATGAGAATGAATCCATACTTAAGATTGTATAAATTATTATCACTAATTTTCTTCAATTGCAAAAGCAAGTGGGAAATACTAGGTAAAAATCTAATATAAACTATACTTCTCAAAGGATAAATATTCTTACAAATAGGTTTCATGATAATAACAATAATAGTTCATTTGAGAATGTACATGAAATTAAGATTTGTGATATAGGTCTAGCTAATCACTGTCATGTCTTTGAAGCATATCAAAATGAAAAGGATACTTTTGAACCTATGTTTAATCAAGATAATGTCGGAGGGACATTTGGATTTTCAAGGACATATAAATATTTCATGATACAATATTTTTATTCTCCATTCAAATAAGAAAATAAACTAAAGATGCTATAGAATAAGGAATAGTCGTTTAAGATGAGCAACCCCATGAACAAGTCAGATAAAAGATAAATTCTCTTCAAAATATAGCTATGATGATAGTTGATATGAGGTCATTGCTGAAATCAAGGATATCCCTAAAGAATATGACCAATGGCAACATTTATATGATAATTTTTGAAGGAAATTAAGGTATTACACGACAGTAATTTAATTCTATATATCCCAAAGCAAGATGAGGTGGGACTCAATTGGGTAGAAGATATGCCATTCTTCATAGGGGATTAAGATAAAAAAAAGTTTAACAAATTAGGGATTTAAATATAACCCCATCAAAAGTTTGGAAGTATGTGATCAACTTAATTCAAATGGTAAGGTTTCAAATTATTTTCATGTCCTTTTAGTTAATTATGATGAAGAGGCCTTTCAAGATAAATAGGATCTTAATGAAGACATCAATCCAAGCATACCAACTGAACCCACAATCCAACCATGGAAGGAGAATGATACAAATCATGATCAGTCTTTGAATGAAGCAAAGATATATTTTCTAATTCAAGAAAGAATAATTTGGGAAGAATATGATTAGATATTGGATCCATATCTTCAATCCATGCACTTGAGAATGGAGGTGGGAATCTAATTTGCATCATACATAAGACATAAGCATATAAATGATCATATCCATAATAATATGTCATTAAATGGAAGCAATCATATATAAAGGCTATGTATTAGTTCACATAAATTTCTATTTGATCATGGAGGAAGTTCTTTATGGAGTTAGTTTTGGTAGGTTTTAGATTAGTTTCTTTTCTTATCCCTTGTTTGTAAGTAGTGCTTGTAAATATTTGTTTGCTTGCTATTTGTTTTGGTTTTTATTTGGTGTGTTTAATTTATTTTCTCTATAAATAAGTAATTTTATACATCCCTCAGCTCAAAGTTCACCTAATTTCTCAAGAACTTCATAATTTATAAATGTAGGTATGACTTCTCAACATTGGTTGATAAGGGATTATTGAAATGTGAGATTGATGCTATAGTTTGGAGAAACTAGAAAAGACTAATGGATAGCTTAAATGTTCCTTGATATTTTAAGATTTATTTTTATCTAATCATAATTATAATAAGGATTGCATATGTGAGATGAAAGCTTGGATTATTGAAACATAGTCATGTTTGCACTTTAAAAACATTATTTCCTATGATAAAGTTTACAACCAAGGATGATTGTCTGAAGATAAAATACTTGACCAAATCCCAAAACATAGATAACTTGGTTCCTAAAATTTGATATAAATTCAAAATTATTTGAAAAATAAAAAATAATAATAACCTTAATTCAAAATCCAAGAGATTTTTAAGCAAAGGTGATTTTGGCAAACTCCATCGAGGCTATGGACATCTGGTTGGCACTGGAGCAAATCCTTGAGTGGATCCAAAGGAACCTATATTGGGGATATGGATGCCTAGATGGTAAAAGAGTAATTAACAAGCCTTCCCTATACAAATCATGGTTCTTAATGAACATCTAAATATGTTATAAGTTAGTGTTAATGGTTAAAATCATGAAATCTAGAAGTTGTTCCCTAGATCCCATGGAAAATAATTAGTGGAATCAAAGCACACACATAACATGGATGAGTTTTGATGTTTGGAACTAGTTATACATCTGTAAGACTTTTTTTAATCATGAATTTATCTTCATATTAGTCTCTAATCATGTGGAATAGGTCAGCTAGTTATTAGTTTAAACCTAGAGTATTTGAGTTCTAACATATTACTATGTTTCCCCTAGAAGTTTCCATTTTTTGATGTCAACATACCACCATTTATGAAAATGGGGACCTTTATTTAAAATTTTCCAAATTTATACCTTAAATTAAAAATTCAACTTGATTAAGAACCAACATTAAATATCTTGTGATGATCTAGTTTACATCGGTCTATTAACACATAGTATTCATTTGACTTTGATCTTATTTGCTAACATTGGAACTCTATAATTTAGGTATCAAGATTAATGGAGTCCATCCAAAATGGACAATGTCTGATATTCATGATTTAATGTTAATTTGACTCTTTACTTTGAATAACCCTTGGTCTTTAATTAATTAATTCAAGCTATGTCTAAATCATGTAAAACCTTAGTCTAAATTATTTTTAGCCTAGGTCTTTTAAAATAGGATTAAAATTTATGTAGGTAATTTTATTTAAATTTTTATGAGAAGCAATTTATTATAGACTTAATTTAATCTTTAGCCTAGCTCCTAGTTGTATTTATTAATACAACTCTGATGTTAGTCTAAAATATTTATACTAAGTCCTTTATGTCTTAAGGTTTAGGGGATCAATTAAAAGAGGGGAATATTTTATTATGTTTTGAATTTAGATTATAATTGATATTAAATTTTTAATCATGTTTATTTACATGACAAAAACCTTAGTTTGAATTATTTATGCTAAGTCCATTAAGTTTCCAAACACTTATGTCTCTAATTTTATGCCCATAGAAATGGACAACCCTGAAGGTGATATGTGGTGAGATTCCAAGGGTTCAAAAAGAAATCAATGACATATGTGTCAAGTTAAAAGTTTAATAAGTCAAGGAAAGGATATAATAGTACATGTTTTCTTTCTCATACAAGATCTAATAGTAGGATATCAAAGTTTAAATGTCAAAGGTTCTAGGAGCATTATGAGAGTGATAAGTGTCACCATCTCAGAAGTCAACCTAAAGATCCAATGGAGATTATAAGTTCAAAATTCAAAAACCCCAAGAGAAGCAAGGATTCACCAAGTGGCATGATACTTAAGCTCAATGGAAAGATCTTACATAGTAAATTCACTTAGGCAGGCAAGATATTATGGACTACATCAACTCAAGTGAGGATTATCAAATGGCATGAAGTGAGGGTTGAAAATTTAAAGGATCTCAAAATAAGCGAGAGTCACCCACATGGTGTGATAGCACCTAAGTGATGAAAAGAGCATGAAGATCATTAGATGCTACCATGTGACATAATCTCATGAGATCAAATATGGATATCTATAATGAGTGATGAAATCAAATCCTAAAGAGATTAGAGATCCTATGGAGCTACCAAGTGGCATGTTCACATTCAATCATGCATAAATAGATCGATAGAGTGCATTCATTTAAGCAAGGATGATATGACGGTGTGAGCCTAGGTAGACTTTTCAAATATCTTAGCCCAATAAGGTGTTTACATGTGTCTTATGGGTAATAATCACATTTAAGGATTAATAAATATAATGACATGGCATTGTCACATAGACAAAACACAGATATTTTGACCCTTGAGTTATACCTATCATTAGCCATTAGGTCTCATAGTTAAATTAGATAAAGAATATTCCTTTGATAACTAATATTAAATAATATTTTTAGAAGGAATATTATTATTTTAAGTCATGTGAGACTTATAAATCACGTGGCCTATTAGTCACAGTTGAAGAAGGTCATTGATTTTAAAGAATTTTTAAAGGAATACTTCTCTACAACACTTTTCCAATTGCATGTTGACACTTGTATAGTTTCATGTTGACACTTTTCCAATTTCATGTTGAGAAGGAATGACCAACATATCTCATGAATTGTCTATATAAAGGAGGAATTACTAATTATGAAAATAAGGGAGTTCTTAGATCCAAAATTACTTTGTGAACTTAGAATAAGTAATACAAGAAAGGAATTCTATAAATTTTGTCTAATATTTGTCTATCTATCTTCTATCAAAAATAATTCCTCAATTATCTAGTTTGATATTCAGATTTGAATTACTTTTATGGATCCTAGATGTGCACATGTTAATGCGTAGTTGTCAATTTTTTCTTATGATAGGTTGATTGAAAGATCTTAGGTTCATTTCATTCTATTTTGATTTTATTGAAGATATGCCAAAGATATTTTCCTATGGAATTAAACCTTTAAAGTGAACCTAATTTCCTATTTTCATTACCTTTCTTTATAAATTTACTTTATATATAGTAGAATCTATGCTTATGCAATTTCATGTTATGTATTTATTTAGTGCATGTCTTTATGAAATTTAATCTATGTCATAATGTTTGGATTGAATATTAGAAACATCTTATTTCTTCCCTACCCTCCATTTTGATCCTTTTTTATTAGATCATTGTATTTTATACTTTCATTGTAAATATCCATATTAGCTTAAGTTTTAGACTTTAGGTTTTGAACATCATTCATTGGACTTAGTTCAGATCATTTTCATTTTTGCAAAGATTCAGGACCATGGTTACTCCCAAACACCATTTACATGTTTATTTTTTGAAATATTCATTTATCTTGGCCACTAATCCACCATACATCTCAATAATATCATGACTAATAAATAATGTAATGGATTCTTCATATATAGAAATGAGAAGTATTTAGTAAACACTATATAAATATATTTATACATTTAGGTGCATCAACAATTTCCTCTTCTTTTGACGCTTCAAATCATCTATGGAAATTATGATCTCAAATTTAATGTCTACTTTATATTCTCCTTCTTCACTATCATACTAGACTTATTCATCATACATGTTGTCTTCTTCCTTAGAACAACCTACTTATCCATTTCCAAATTGATCAAATCAATCATCATCATTATCATCAAAAACATTATTATAGATTACATTAGATTAATTATTCTTTCCTTAAAACTTATTCAACATATCTCTTACATATTTATCTTGTGAAATGAGTAAATATTCATTTCTATCATTATAAACACTATCATCATCACAATCCATGCTTGCACTTCTAGGATTTCCTTTAGGTTATTAGGCCTACTTAAAAGGACCAAAATATGATACCAATTTTTGGAATCAAAATTATTGAGAGGGGGTTGTGAATTATTATTTAAATCATTCATTCAACTCCAATTAACATTCATGAGACATTAAAACAAACATATAGATATATTAAGCATAATCAACTATCCACATAAGCATGAAACATAATAACACATCACATATGTGGGAAACCCTCAAGGGTAAAAAAGAATTTATATTTTAAAATGGAATATACTACTATAATAAATAAATCAAACTTAGTGAATCACCAACTCCACAAGGATCACTAACCCCAACTAGCCAAGCACCCACTTGACTAGGCTTTAGGAAGTACCCACTTACAAGGAGGCACCAACCCCATAGATGACTCAAAACCAACTCAACCAATTGATTTATTTGATCACATTTAGAAAAATATGTTTCTAACATAATATATTATGATCATATTCTTTATCTCGTCACACTCTTTAACACTCTCAAACTGCCTTATAGATTTTTTTGCTCAACTAGATCTCTTCAAGACTAATTAGGTCTATGACCTTTATGTTCATACTTAGACCTTATATTATATGTTCATTACTATAAATATATTCTATTATAATGTTCTATAAGACCTCATTCCACTCAATGATCTTCTATATCATTTAATCCTCAATCCAATCTCTAACTTACCCAAATAGGCCTAAGAAGCCTTATTATTATACATGCCTCTTTCTCATACACCTCTTAGTTGTACACAAAAAAATTTTCACTTATATTGGAAATAAAATATGTCTTAGGAAATGTTAATATTAATAATAAATCATTACATTAGGTTTATCATAACTTAAATAGACCAAATCCTTCTTTAGGTCTCATGGAGACTTAATTCCATTTGGCCTACTTTAGGACACATTACCTTATGACCCCTTGGAACATTATAAAAATATATACATGGAATTTTTTTTCATAAAAAAATAAAATAGTCCTTATACAACATCTCTAATTAACATGAAACATTTTAGGTCTAATCACCACTTGAAACACTCTAATAGCACTGTTCACATTAGGCCTTTGATCACATAGAAAAGTCTGTCTTAAACAACTAAAGATAACACATAATATATCCACACAACCTTGAAAATAAATAAATTATAATAAAAATTAATGACCTAAAAAATATCACCATATGTATTTGACACTTTAACTTAGATAAAAAAAGGATTAAACTCATCTCTTGAGTATGCTCACTCAAAATTACTAGAACTATTAAAAACTAGTCATAAAACTACTTGACATCCAAAACTTGAAAGGAAAATTTAAATAATTATATATACATTAAAAATATTATATAAATATTTATAATAATGTAAATCATAAAAACTATAATCTCTAATATAAAATATTGGTCTTTTAGATCAATCTCTTGACCTCATCTCACATAGTCTTGCCTAAACCAAACAAGCCATTTTAGATTCAAATTTTTAACCTATTACACTAACTTCCAATATTTTCCAAATCATGAAAAATATTTTAAAGTGATATAAAACAAAACCATTCACTACATTTCATCACTCTTTCATGAAATTACACTCAAATCTAACTTTTCATCATTGCAACTTGTTTACTCAAAACTACCAAGACTGTAAAAAACACAATCATGAAACATTAAACTTATAACACCTATATATTTAATTTAATATACTTATATTTCATGAAAATTATCCTCTAAAATATGTATATCATCTTCAAATATAAGCATCATATGGTCTAGTGGCAACTATTTGTCTTATAAACCATTTTGTTAACCTCAATACACACAGACCTCACTAGGCCAGACAAGCCATTTTGGTTTCATAATTTTCACCACTTACACTATATTTAAAAATAATACAATACATGTAAATTAATTATAAGTAATTAAAAAAATAGATGCACTTTAATCCATTAATATACCATGAAAACCCACTTAGAACCAACTTTTTATTACTTCTTGGGTTTTGCATTATTTGCACCATTAGGTCTGTTATCAACTAATTAAATTAAATAAATATTTTAATACACTTGAGGGATATAAAATTTCCATAAAAATTCATGGACATGAAACATTATTCTCTACCTTCTTCCTCCATCCATTTTATTACTGTGTAGTGCAACTTTTCACTTCTATAACAACTTCTTCAGAAGCAAACTTGTAACTCAACATTTTATCTCTTCTCTCTCTAACCAATACCACATGAAGGTACCTAAAAAAGTTAAATACAATTTAAAATATCTTAATTGATAAATTAAATCAATCTTGATCACTTTTGAGCAACATCTTCAACATCAGGTTTTCATTAAGGTTTTAAGAGGGTTTAAACCAGTTTCCACTCTTAACAATCATTCATAAAGAATATCCTATCAATATAAAATACAATGATTGGAATTTTGATCTAGGATATTTATGCATCTATTGTGAACTACTTAGGTTCCAATGTAAAGGTTTGATGAGCTAATGATCTAATAAAAACCTCATCAGGTTGAGAACCCTTCATTTTGCACACTTAAAAGACCTCAAAACATTTTTCATGCCTTTTATTTAAAAACATGACCTCATAATTAATTATACCTCTTAAAAAAACATGAATTACGTCTATCCATGATCTCTTTCACACATTCACCTTGAAATCTAATCATCATGACTCATTAGGCTAGGTAGGGTGTAGGAGTGGTCTAAGTACAAAATTTGTCTAAAGGTCCTTCCCCTATAGGCTCACCCTTAGACTCTCATGAGTGATCAAATACCTCACATACATACTGAAATAGTTACATACATCCTTCACATGCCTATTTTAATTCATTTTCATCCACATACCTCTTCATGTCATGACTAGGCTTCTTATGCAACTTGACATTAATGATCTATACTTTCATACAACCATAAAGCATTATTTGAATTTAAATTATATATTTTTATTTCAAATTATCTTTCATGAAAACACTCCATCAATACCCCTTGTCACATAAACACACTGCCAACTAGGCACGCTCTCTCAATTTTCTCTCTAAAGCTTGACCTACAAACCATATTAGGCCTTAAAATTTAACTTCATTATTTTTTAAATGTACTATCAACCTCACTCACATACTAAAAAAACATCATAAAACCACTAATTATTTTGTGTACTCATATCACCAAGACACCATGATCATACCTTCTCATAAGGTCTTTTCATGTTATGACTAGGCTTCGACTACTTAAGCACTTAACCTCAAAGACTTTCTAACTATGCATTTTTCAACAATGGAAATAAGATTAAAACACTCATAACCACTAAAATAATTTATTTCACACTACATACCTTTAATTCTCATAAGACTCATAAGCTTATCATAACACACACTACTAACTAGCCTTGTTCACAACAATGCTCTTGCAGACCTACTTGTCATCATACCTTCATAAGAACATTCCATGACAACACTAATAACTTCAATCTAACCTAAACCTTGACATAAATATTTACATCAGCCAATATAAAGGACAATTATCAATAATCTCACCTTTTCATATCATGCGCATACCTCAATTACCACTCACCATGCACCTTCACTACATGCACTTTGAGTAAATGATATCAACCTTAATATCAATGAAAATAACATGATAATGGTCACTTGGTTTTATTTATATCCCCTTAATATTGTACCTAATACCATTTAAACTAAACTTATGGTCCTTGATTTCCCTTATCTTATAACATACTCCTCGATCACCCTTAGACTCATAAAATGAGGGCCATCACTTTTTCTGGTAGCCAATGTATCAAATTCCTATATAATATAAAATGGTATAAACATGAGTCTGATCCCAACCCTTGGAGTATTCAACTTCCCAATTTGAAATATAAATATTACATTCCTACCATTCCAACCATCAATAGTGCATCAATACCTAAATTCATAAACATAAATCCAAACTTATAGGTCTCTATTACTAATTCAAATGATGATAAACTTAACTAATTGAAACATGCTTGAAATAATACTAACCTACGTCCTTATATCTTGGAATGGATTCATCCCTCTTTATTACCTCATGATCACACTATTCCTTTCATTGATGAGATCACTAACTTTACCCCTCCATGCAATGCTTAGGAACCTTTTTATCCACAATATGCCTTCACCTACAATGATTATGGAGTGTAAAAATTATTCCAAGGTGCTCTAATCATGTCTTCATGAAAGTTCACTAATCTTAGAATTTCACCTTCTTAAATTCCCCTTAAATCTTAAGCATGTACCATTTATCCAACCTATGATGATAATTACATCATGGCCTAAGCTCAATATTGAGAATTGGATGTTCAACACTATCATAAAACTTTAGATCAAATACATGCCATCAATAGGGATGTTCACACCATATCGACAAAAATTTTAATTAACTCCCAAAGGTCATGTACCTCCCATTAAATCTCTCCTTCTTGATACTCCTTAGGTAGTTGAATAAATACTACCTTTCAAACCTCTAAAAATTATTGTATATTTTACACCACCTAAAGATCCCATAATTACATCTAATTATTCCCCCATCAAAGTAAATAATGATATCTCATTTGATCAACTTGTTCCTTCTACTCCCAAGATTGCATTAGATTCTAAAGCCACCAATGTATGTCAGATACATTCTAATTATGATCACCATGGTAATCAAATTATTGATATCAAACTAGATGTTGAGTATTATGGTCCTCTTCCCACTTTGGCTAGTGATGAATCTATTCTTGAATTACTTCATACCTGAGAACCCCAAATTCCTTAGAAACATCACAAACTTGGGAACTTAAAAAACAAATCCCCCTATTTCAACAACTTCATCACTAGTATCACCCTAAATCTAATCCAAACTCTTCTTTACGTAATGCACCATATAATTTCCAATATGGTAATGTTATGATTATAAAATAAACTAGTCACATCAAATATGGTACTCCATCATGCCCTTGACCAATTATAGTTTCTATCAAACTCACACCTACTGAACATGATAAATTTAAATTAGTTTTTGATAAATATCATATGATATTTTCTTTGTCCTACAAGGACATGTTTGTTATTGACCCTAGAATTATGGTGCATAATATCATCACTTATCCAAATCCCAAACCTATGTGCCAAAGAAATAAAACTTCCCACTTTATGCCATGAATAAATTATCAAACTTATTGATGCTAAGTTTATCAAACCTATAGACTAATCTAAATGGGTTTTTAATATAGTCACTATTCACAAAAAGGTCACCATGGTCAATTGTATTTGCATTAATTTTTTTAATCTTAATCCTACTTATCCCAAGGAAAATTTCCCTCTACCTTAAATACATGCCATTATCAATTTGATAGCTGGTTATGAAATATTATCTCTTATGGATGGTTTCTCAGTCTATAACCAAATTCACATTACCCCCAAAAACCAACATAAAGAAAACTTTCACCATGGAATGGGGAACCTATTACTATATTAGAATTACATTCTACCTAAAAAATGTTGGAGTTACCTATCAATAGGAAATGAATCATATATTTTATGATCATATTCACAAAATTATAGAAACCTATGTGGATGATCTCATTGATAAATCTAAATGTCCCAAAACTCATGTTTCTAATCTTACCATCAACTTCAACTACCTTCTTAAACATAAAGTTAGATTAAATCCTTACAAATGTGTTTTCAATGCCACATACGGTACTATTAGGATTCCTTAGTTTCTCTCCATGACATTGATATTGACCCTACTAAGATTAACACTATTGTAAACATGCCCATAACTTGATCCATTCTAGATATTTCCACATACCTTGGTAAACTTAAGGTAATTATATTATTCATCCTTGAAATGGATTATCATATCTATTCCATCAATTTTATTCTTAAGAAAGGTAATACTTTAGAATGGGTGGATCCTTATCAAAACTAATTTTATAATTTGAAAGAACCATTGATTCACCCAAATACTCTTTGTCTTCCTTTAAATGATTGACCTTTGATCCTAAATAACTCTAACACACCCATATTAATTGTTGAAATTCTTTCCCAATAATATAATACTCGAAGAGAGTATGTCATATACTATACCAATTGAGGCCTCATTGATTATGAGAAATGTTACACCAAAGTCAAACATGATTGCCTCACCATATATTTTGCTACTAAAAACTTTTACATTATATGATATATCAAACCACTTATGTTATCATCCATTTTAATCCCCTTCATCAATTCTTATCCAAATCCTTTCTTCTTAGAGATAGAATTGGAAAATAGATTATCCTTCTCATGGAATTTGATGTTTTAATTATTACTCAAAAAGTTATCAAAGGACAAATTATCATTTATCAAATTGCTACAGCTCCTATGCCCACTACCGACCACCTTCAATATAGTCTTCCTAATGATAATATTATCTATATTTAAGGTCTCAACCAATATATATCCATTAAATATTAGATCCATAACTTCACTATTGATCTTGATGCAAGTAATCTCAATGAATCCAATATCTTCCCTGATACTACTAAACCCAAAGTATTTATCAAATACCTTCTTGAAATTAATGTCAATTTACACAAGGATACTTAGACCCTTCATTTTCATGGCACGATATGCCTTCAAGGAGCTAAGTCAAGTTGTATCCTTATGATCCCTCTTTGAAAAATCATCCCATTATCTTTTTGATTAATATTTGATGTCACTAATAACATGGCAAAATATAAACCTTTAATCTTAGGCATGAGAGCTACCCTTGATTAAGATATACAATATATACATGATTTAGGAAATTAAAAACTTATTTGCCTCCAATTAAATGGTGATTACCAATTCAAAAATAAGAATCTCATTTATTATCATCAAATTGTAACTACTCTCACTAGATATTTCATTTCTTTCACCATCGATCATATCCCTTGAGATCAAAATTATGTTGCCAATTCCCTTACTTATTCTGCATCTCTTTTTCATTCACACCATGTTCTTAATTATCCCACTTTTATTATTCAATTAAAAAACTTCCCATATTATACTCAATCATAAGATTAACTTATCCTACACATTGAGGCCATCACCATTTAACAAAGCCCATGGTACAAAGACATCATTCAATTTTTGGAACACCAAACGTATCCTCCCAACCTCAATTCTTGTGAAAAGAATCACATTTCCAAATAATATTTAAGTGTGTAGTTTTATATAAAATCTAATACTATTTTAATGATTAAGGTACCTTGATCTTCTATGTTATGAAAGATGAGGTTCCTCCTCTTCTTGAATAAGTACATGGGGGCATTTGCAGTGGCCACTGTAGTAGACATGATAAAACCTACAAATTCTTATGCATGGGGTACTTTTGGCCAACTATTGAAAAGGATGCCATAAAATTTTCTAAAATATGTACTCCTTTCCAGCTTCATGATGATTTAATTCATTAACCTTTAGTCGATATTCAAACCATAAAATCTCCTTGGACATTCTTCATGTGGGGATTACATCTCATAGGAAAATTACATTTCTCTCAATATGGGCATGTATTTATAATCATAACCATAAAATATTTTACCAAATGGTTTGACATTATTTCCTTTATTAATGTCACCAACATCACCATCTCAAAATTCATCCTAAATCAAATCATTTTCCACTTTGGTGTCCTCCATACTATCATTTTAGACAATGGTGGTAATTTCAAAAATAAATTTGTCAAATAACTCTATGCTAAATTTAAATTCAATCACAAATTATCCACACACTATCATCCACAATTTAATGGCTAAGTTGAGGAAGAAAACATAATTCTTAATAAAATCCTCCAAAATAAAATTCTTTAAAATTGTACAGATTGGTACCTTCATCTCTATCATGCTCTTTGAGCCTATCGTACTAGCATACACACTACCACTGGGGAAATGCCATTATCTCTAGTATATGGTTATTAATTAGTCATCCTACTAGAATTTTAGATTTCCTCTCTTTTTATATCTTTTCATGGTATCATAATCAATGAATAATTACATGAAACTCACCTTCATGCTCTCGATCTCCTTAATAAGCACCATCTTTCAAATGTACAACATAATTGATAATACAAGGATTGTATATTCAAAAAACATAACAAATGATTTAACATTCACACATTTAATGTTTTTGGTCTTATCCTTAGATTAGAATACACTCATTAAAAATAAGGAAAATATGCCCAAAAATGGTGGGGCCCCTATTTAGTCAAAGATATGCTTAGTCCAAGTACCTATCACCTTCAAACTAATGAAGGTCATATTTTTAAAGAACTGATCAATACAAAATTCCTCAAGAATTAATTTTCATAAATATTTCCCTTCTTTTCAAGCTTTTTATATGCTATCTCTCTAACACTTTTTGTAGGATACTTACATGGGTCTCATCCTCTAAAATAGTTCTCTATTTTTTAAAATCTTAATCCTTCCTTTTGGTCTTTTGGTTTCCCATTTTTTCATTATTTATATTGTAAAACCACATATAGGACCCAATATTCCTCATGATGTACCTTTGTCCTCTTTATTTTCTCACTTTCCAAAATAATTTTTGGCACCCCTTGGGTTTCTCTTTGTAAGTTGTAATTTAAGACCATGGATAGGACTTGGTCTTCCTCACAAATACCATAATTTTATTATCTCATTTATTTTTCACATGATTTGTGAACCCCCTTGTGTCCCTCACTTATGAGTTGAAGTGTAAGGCCATGGATATTGCATGTCCTTCCTCATAAAATCACCATCTTTTCATTCCTTATCTAGAATGTGTTTTCCAATGGTTACGAGTTCTTGGTCTTTATTCTCAAACTTCAGATTTTACTTTTTTGTAGATAAAATGTGTATAAAAAAACTATGTTAGGATGTTTTCCTACATTTACATCATTATTATGATATGGAATCACACTTCATTGTCATTTTATCCTTCCTTTTTTGAACGTTGTCACATTTTTTGTGATTTGAAGTAATTCTAATTGTTTCATGTTTCATTCATCATGATTTCCTTTCCTTTCACTCCACATTAGATAAAATAAGGTCAAATTAAAGATATAAATTTTATTTCACATGAATTTATGAGACTTTTAGACACCATGCTCTTTAATTTCTCTCTCTTAGCAATGAAGTTCCAATTATTCAAATGAAAGTCATCGTTATCACGTATGTTTGGTTTTCCAAATATGTATGGAGGAGGAATAGAAAATCCATCAATAAATTTAAAATACAAATCATTTGAAACAAAGGGAAATGATATATAAAAGGCAACATAAAAATATAAAAAGTAAAAATCACACCAAAAGACATGATTACAAGCACATGTCCTATCTCTAATCATATCTCAGACTATACAGTTGGCCTCAAAATAGAGCCAAGGTCCATTGGGGTGTCTTAGGCTAGTATATTTGAATAATATAATTCAATAAAATCTATCGTGATACCTAATTTCTCATGTAAGTACCCAATCTTTCCACTAGACTGATGACTCTATGAGGGATCCTGAGGAATGGGGACACATTACGAAAAGTAGGTCCATTTTAATTTTCATTCATATAGACTTCATGAGATGATCTACAAACTTCATTTGTTAACATAAGCCTTATGTGGCTAAGATAAGTTGTTAAAATTCATTAAGTTATAAAGTCCTCTTAAGTTTACAAACCTAATTTGAGTGTCTTGACTTTGATAAAGAGTTCCTCTACCTTGGTTTTTCCTTCATTATCCCCTCTACCCATTTAATTTATACCCTTGATAGGTACATTTGATTCTAGATATATTTTTCCTTATTATTTACTTCCCTCTTATTCACATATCAAAAACATGCTAGCACTATTTTATTTATTTTTTTATCTATCCTTAGAACAAAACTACATGTTTGAGTAACTATCGATTACTTTATTTATACCATGGCTCTACACTTCTAGATATTCCTTGATATATTTTACCATTTTTTATTTTTGATACAATTTTTACGGATACCTATGTCTATTAATACTTTCATTTACTTTTTTCATTTTTTATTGAGTGAGGCGGGCTTATTACTTCTCACTCATCAATGTTGTTTTCCCTTTTATGCACCTTTTTCATTAATGATTGAGTAAAGACTGTTACTCTTTTTTCATCAATGTTATTTTACCATTTATTTTCTTACCAATATTCTTTTAAGTAATTATTCTAGTTAATTTCACACTAATGTTTGATTACCATCCTTTTGACATGTACCCTTGGTTTGACTTGGTGAGTTTGACTTTCTTACTTAAAGTTTATCGGTTTGATTTTTTTGGGTTTTAGTAGGTTTGGATTTTTGGTTACCCAATTTACTCCAAATTCTTACTTTTTCATTTGTTATAACATATCACTTGTTAACACAACTTACCAAATTTACAATTACATCCTATCCACATAACACTAGTTATCTTAGATTTCCTACATTTGTTTATTTTTTCTCTTTAGTTTTATATTCTTGGGTTTGTTGAAATTAGTCTCTATGCCCTCCACAATCAAAAATACAAGCACAAAAAATAAACATTTAGTGATAAATGTAATTTAAGTTACATATACATTTACTTTTTCAGTTATTTTCTTTTCAATCATTTCTTTTTAGTTATTTTTTATTTAAAATGCTACAATTTTTTTTAGCTTCAACATTGTGCATTACTATGTTATTTATCAAAGAAGCATCACTTATTAAAATTTAGAGACATGTGATAATATTATAGTGGGTAATATGTATACAAATAATATTTTCAAACTTTATCAATTACTAATGCTTTCTATCTTGTATGAACCCATTAAGTCTTAATCTCTCTGAGTGCATGCCTTAAGGGGTACACCACAAAGGGGTGGGCAGAGCATTAGTGATTTTTAGGATTTTTGTCCATTATTTCCACTTGTCACCAATACAACCAGCTCTTAAAAACATTACATTAAGCTTTGCCTCCTATTTTTCATCCTCCTCTAGTCATTCAACATCTTCATTAGCCCTTTCCCTAATCTAAACCCATTTTTAGGCAGTTTACATGACTATGTTAGCCACATCGACCTTGTATTATTATTTATAAATATTAATAATAATGATGTTGGTAATTTATGATGTAGTTCATTAAATAGTTAGTTTTTTTAATCAATTTTAGTACTAGGTCGACCAAGTTAACCTTATCGACCAAAACTTTTGGAAGGGTTTAGTGTTAGATTTGCTTATATAAACACATCCATTTTACCATTCTTAAAAAGAAAAAAAGAGTTAATTATTAATTTTTGATTCTTTAAAATATGATATTCTACCATTATACATAAGGATTCTTATTTTAGGGTTTCTACTTAGAGAAGAATCTAGTCTTGTGGAGAAGTCTTGGATGATTTAACCTTTCTTAGTGATCCTTACAAACTAAAAAAACCTTTTGTAAAGAACCTTTAACCAAGGGAGAGATTGAGTATTTATTGGTTCATATTCAAGGTATCTCTACCTTTTCTCCTCTCTTTATTAGATATAAGTATCATAAGTAATGGATTTTGAATAATATGACTCTCTTTATGCATTAAAGTTTTATTTATACATAGCTTAGTTAGGATTATCTTATGAAAGTTTAATTTATTATTTACTAACACCAATTATTTATGAAAATATTTGGTGAGAAATATATTATACTTTACTTCACTTGTTATTAGTATAATGAATATGAAAACATATGACCTAGTTATGGTTATTTCATATTTTTTCTTGATTAGAGACTTTGGAACCCTCCCTAGTGATATTATATATGGTAAGAGATCATTTATAAGGTTTAATACATCCATATTGGTCATGAAATTAATTATATAATGTATACCTAATTATAAGTGTAAGTAGGATATATCTTCTCTAATCTAGGATTGATTTGTAGATCTATTACATTTCCCATTGCATATAGATCCTTATCATTTTTCATGCTTTCCTAGATTTAACAACTTTGACACCCTTGAGAGACTGATAGGTTTGATATATTCTATGTGGAACCTTATCATTATAAATATATCCTAGGGATATAATAACTATGACACCCATAATATATTGTTAGGTTTGATAGCTTTCACATGGAACCTTTTCATTCATCAGGATCTCTTAGGGCTTTGATAAATCTTACACACTTGAGATATTGGTATGTATTATAGATTATACATGTTTCCCTCTAATTAATTGGGATATAATAGGGATTTTTTAACTCTAAAAACCCTAGGAGACTAATAGGTATAATAACTTTGACATGACACCTTCTCATTTACTAGGCTCTCCTAGGGCTCTAACAACTCTAACACCCTTGGGAGGTTGACATGTTTGATAGTTTCCATGTGGTGCATTTGCATTCACTAGTATATCCTATGAGATTCATAAAAATTGATTAATTTTTAAAAAATACCATTAAATTAATTAAAATATTACCTACATGCCATTGAAGTTTCATGGAATTTCAATTAGGTCTCTAGGGTGATGTCATTTTTGGATGGAATACATTCCTTTATCTCTATAAAATAATAGTTATTGTAATAAATTTTAAGCATGAGAAGGATTTAACTTTAAAACACATAAAGGAAATATGGACATAAACATAGGAAATTTAAGGGATCTCAATGGTGATCTATTACACATCATAAACTTTTAAAATCACTTAATAGACCATGGTAAACTAGAGGTCCAAGATCCCACATAGTTCAGGACCATGAGTCATATAAGATTAGAACCATAGGAAAATTTTGAGTTGAAATTTTTGACAAGGGTCCTCCACTTCTTTGAAAAAGGGTGGGGGTCATGTGGAAAAAAAGGCATGTGTATGGGGAAAAGACTATTCTAATGTTTAGAACCTAGCTTGTAGGCCATTTTATCAAACTTATAGATAAAAAGGTGAAATTATTTCCAGTGAGATATAAGATTTAAATCACAAAAGTCTATTAATATAAAATGGAATACTAGGCTCATGTTATTTTAAAGGGTCACCTTGTGAAATAACACTACCTTTATTTATCTTTCTTCATAAACTTACTGATAAGCTTACAAAAACATAAAATGTTTGAATCCTCTTAAATGGACATAAATTTTTGAGGTTTTTGGCTTAGTAATTAGGGCTCAATTATTGCTATTCTACTAGTCAATAATCCATATCCTTGATAGATATACCTTTTGTCTCACTCTAGGCCCTTCTACACTTCCATCTAGGTTAAAAACCTGAGGTGGAGGATGCCTAAAACACCCTTCCATTAAAATAAATTTAGCATCTATTAATGAGTTATATTTTTTTTGTGGTTATGATATTATATTATTTGTTCTGTGAAGGATGCAGACCAATGTATTGAAGGTGATAGATTGGTTCAAGGATAATTTGATCATATGGTCAACCCTTTCTTGTCATTAATTTATAATACTAGTGATTTTATTAGAGTCATGAAGACCTTTATCAAAATAGAGTTTTTCTTAATAAACACATGTACATTAATATATCATATCCATAGATACATATCACACTAAATCAAAGGGATTTACATTTATTATCACTTTGTTTAATATTGGGGTTCACCCTTTATTTCCTACTCTAAAATTAGTATTGCCGGAATGTCACCTTTAAAGTGGTTAAATTTTGATGAAGGGCCTCACAATGAATTCAAATTATCTTATTTTTTTGTCCACATTTCTATAGGTGGAACAATGGACAAACATAAGACACACAAAATCACAGGCCAAAATACTCAAGAACAAAGCAAGAAATAAAAGGGAATAAACAACAGAATTAAATGCACACCATAAGAAAATTAACTAGAACATAACTTAATATATACATTACCAGTTGCTTTCCCAAATGTCTACTCTAACATTACCCTATAAGGGATAGATGATAAGTAGTGATTCAGGGAATATCAGTTTATAGGCAATGTAAGATAATTCCCTTTTAAGTCTTTGAGGCAAAACACATTTTACCCTAGCATCTTAAAGATCTAGTGCAAGATGATGAAAAATAGATCAAATTTAAAATGTTTACCTTTTATATCATAAGATTTATCCCACAAAAAAACTAAGTCTAAAATTTGGAAAGACTTAACCTTAGCTCTTTTGTCCAATCATCATTTAATATTACTCTAGTGTTAACTAAAGTTTTGTAGGGCCCACTCCTAAACATCTTCTAGTTAGAAAATATTTAATAAATTTGATTCCACCTACTCATTAATTTATATTAACTCTTTCATAAAATTTTAAGTGGGAAACCTATTGGTGATTAGGAAGATAGGCTCCAAACCATACACCAAGAGGAATGACAAGCTTCTAAGGCCTTGTTTGTAGTAGGTGAAATTAGCTTAGAAGGTGTATTTCAATAATGATTACCATCTTTGGGGTCTCTTTTTATAATATTTCTTGATTTCATAGACCTAGTTCTTATTTGTTGATTATGCCAACCCATTCCCCTATGGGTATATTTATATGATAATCTCAAAGTAACTTTGTTTTCATACACCCACTTGGTAAAACTTGTAGATTTGAATGAAGTTCCATTGTCACAAAGTAGTGACAATGGTGTGCCAAAATTAGTGGTAATGATCTCCATTACAAATTTAATTACCTCCATGGTGGTATTATTATTCATGGATAATAATTCAATCCACTTTGTGTAGTAGTTAGTGGTTATGAGCTTGGATTTGTGTCTGACTTAGGATTCTATATTGATAGCTCCTATGAAATAAAGTCCCCACTATGCAAATAGTCTTCCTTCAACAATAGGTTACAAAGGTATTACAAAATGAACGTCCCATTTATAAAATGCCTTTAATTGGTGACAAGAACATACATGGGCATGTATATAATTCAATATGGTGTGACAATAATAGCTTGCTCACAATAGTTTGTTTAGTTGCATTCTTAGATGGATGGTTACTCCCTAGCTTTTCATGAGAACAAGTCATTATTTCCTTAGACTCTTATTATGATAAGTATATTATATAAATACCATTTTAGTTATTTTTTAGAGAATCACTTTACTCATCATATAGTGTGAACCTTTGAGCCTAAGGTCCCTTTTATTTGTATGGATAAGCCCTAAAGCTAAACTCCCATAAAAGAGATAATGGATATTTGAAGCATACCAACATTGGTGTACTATTTCTAGTTAGTCCACTTTACAGATAATAATCCTAGGGTTAATATTTGTGATCAACTAAGTGAGACCTTGGCCTTGAACTAGTTTAACAAGTATGATCTCCTAGTCATACTCCTACAATTTTGCCATCCAGTGACATTTGTGTTCTCCTAATTCATTATTTCCAAAGATGAGCTTTAAATCTATGTCCATTATAATTTTGTATACCTTATTCCTAAGGATTTAGTGTCTAAGATTATCTAAAAATTTGACCATGGAATAGTCATGTTTGTCTAGATTAAATTAACTAATATAATCAACCTTTAGGTTAGTACTCATGAAAGTAGTTGGGTGTTCTTCTCCATAAAATTTCTAGGTAAGCATAAAAGCTATGTTATGATTAGAATAAAAAATGTAAGGGTATAAATATTTTGTGTAGTCTAGGATTACTAAATTTGATGCTTACATAATGAATATTTAATGTCTTAAAAGGAATTATTTATTTTCAAATTCCATAATACTTCCATCTCCTTTTTTAACATTGCATTAAAAGGTTTAACAATCTTACAAAATCCTAAAATAAACTTGTGTACAAAGTTAATTTTACAAGAGAAATATTTTACTTCCTTCTCACTATTGATAAGAGGTAACCTAAAGATAACATCAACACATTTATGGTCAATAGAGATGCATCACTTTGTGATGATGCGACATAGAAGCTTACCTTATGTAAAACTAGATATGTTTTTTTAGGTTTAGGGATATACCATATCTCCTACATATTTCAAAAAATATATGTTGATGGTGGATGTGATCAAAACTATATTTTGAGAAAATAGTTAATCTATCCATGTAAATAATACTACACTTTCCTATCAAACCTTTGAAGGTGAAATCCATATCTCTCTAGAAGGTTTTACCTACATTGATTAATCCAAATGGAATACTTTTAAAGGTAAAGGTGTTCCACTTCATGGTGAATGAGGTCTTAGTTTTATATTTTAAGTTTTAATAGAAACTAATTGCATCAAAATAATCCATCAATAAAATAAATCATCTAGGATCCTTTCACCATCTGGATGATTTCATCAAGGGAGGGAAATGGATAATTATTTTTATCCTAGGATTTTTTTAGGTTCCATAAATCCACACATAGTCATATCTTCCCACTCTTTTTTTAAATGCAAAATAAATTATGTACCTAGGTGGAGTGGTAATAGGAATATGATCCTAACTAAAATGAGATTTGAACATCCTTGTGTATGAATGGTTCTATAATTAGTTTTATAGGCATGTGCCTTTGTACAAAAGGTTTTGGGTTTAACTTGAGGGGGTATAGTTTGAGTTATTACAGTTGGGTTCAAGACCTTGAGCTCTCTATAGGCCCAAGTGATGGAATCCATATAATTTAATATTATCCTTTTGAGTTTTTAAATCTTATATGTCATACACCTAGGGCCAATATTGATGGTTTGTGGTTGATAAAATGATGAAAGAGTAATAGTTTTAGATTTTTGGTCCATATATCTCAATTTTTTCAAAGGTTTCATAGGTCCATCCAAGTCAAAAATCTACTCTATATATATCATCCCTTTTATAACTCAATTATATTTTATTTTCATGATGCCATCTTAGTCATAACCCTTATCTCTCAGTTCATCCCTATGAACCTCATTTATGACGTGGGATTAAAATACTCTAGTACTAATTTATAATTCAAAAATGTGTTGGTCATCCTTCAAGATTTAGGATTTAATGATTTTGTCTATGACTTAAGGAAATAATATTATTTAAAGAGAAAACTTATATAACTTTAAGTCATCTAAGGGCGATGGATTTGTAGTGGAAGATGCCAAAGAGTTGGCTAACTAGTTTTCCTCTCTAGGAATATGAAAACATTAAACATAACAAACATATCTATTAAGTCCCATACCCATTATTTAAGTTTCATAAGATAAAATAATTTTCATTAAAAATTACTCTTGACTTCGTTTATGAATATTTCATAGTCCACAAATACATATATCTCCCTGATTCTATGTTTTAAGGAAAATTATAACCTGAGGATCAAGAATTTGTACTATGCTAGGTTTTTATTATAGGTAAAATATAGTCTATAAGTATCTAAGTGTCATTTTACATATATGTTAATCATAATAACTTTTCCCCAAAAACCTTTATTATAAAAATCCTCATAAAATTAAAAATACATAAACATGGCATCTTAGGATCACTACTAGTTTTATCCTTAACTAGTTCTATAGACGTGACATAGAATCTTATTTTTGATGACATGAGGTTTAATATTTAATTCATGGGTTTGTATTATTTCATCATGTGATTCATTAAAATTTATCTATATACCAAAATTTTGTTGGCCATACCCCTCCATGGTAGCCACATATGAGAAAAAATTGGTGGTCATGTATCTGTCAAAATGTTTAGACCAGTATCTATTAAGGAACATCTTGTAGGCCTCATGGATTTTGACTTGGATATTTATGAACTAATAGATCCTATGATATGATTCCAATTGGATGTGTATGTTTATTAAATAACCAATTATATTAACCTTATATTTATCTACATATACTATTATCTTATTTGACTTAATAGGGACAAACCCTAGAATCTCATAAATTCATGTGGTAATCATGTTGGTTGATGTCCCTAATTAAATAAAATAGTTATGTATGTTATTTATAAATAATTTGACTATGTGGATAAAATAAATAATGTTATTTTTTCTTTTGGATAACCACATTGGTGTGGGTAGACTTTTTTTATGGCTAGGTTGGTCTCTTAGTGAGTGATTTCAATAAGTGGTCTCTTTGATTAGTGATCCAAGATATATATTTAAGCATGATATTATAATTAATAATATTCATATATTCCACTATATCTTATCCTATTTTCCTTAGGGTATGTTTAAAATTTATGTGTTCCTAAGGCTCACTAGATATTGGAGGTGGTGGGTCATTTTTAGCCTTGTAGGTAGGAGGGGTTGCATTGTTATTAAAAGGAGTAAGTATTATTACATTTGGTTCCTTAGGAAAAAATTATTCCTTTGAAAATATTGAAATATATACACCTTTATTTTATCATCATTGGACTTTTTTTCATCCTTGATAAAGAGTTCCATGGTATCTAACACCATCATTATGTTTGTATGTCTAGTAGTGTCAGGGGTTTCTAGGTGGTTTGTGACCACCTCTTATTATTCCATTTCCATTTGGAATACATTGAAATTACTATATAAATCTATGTATTCAATTTACCTATGTTGGGTGGTTTTATACCCATAACACTAGTTTGGGAGGGTTATTTCACATATGTTGATTTTAGGTAGCTTTTTAGGTGAAGGTTCTTGTTGGTTACTAGGGTGATTATATGATATGTTGTGTCTATTATAGGTATAATTCTTGTTAGATATTTCATGATTATAATTTCCCATTTATTTCTAAAGACCAAATAAATCATTTCTTATCCTCTAAACCATACATTGGATGGCATAAAACTCGTTTTTGGTTGACTCTTCAGGTATGCTTTGGACATTGTGCATAGAAGGAAATAGTGATCAATTTTTCACTTTAGGTGTTACTTTATTATTTACTAGGGTAAGGAAACCACATTTTTGGTTGGTTAAAACATGTATTAATGGAATTTTATTTATCACCAATTCAAGTTAGAGCATTGAGACATTTTGGTTTGTATTAGGAATGAGGCTTAAGATAGGCAAACTTGTTAATGTGTTCAAAATGGGTGTTACCATTTGTCCTTGGGTATTAATTTATATGTCCAATTTTATGTATTTAACATAATCTAAGAGTATATCTAATATCAAGGGATTTCATCTTAGAAACATGGAAATCTAGGGGTTGAAGGAGTTCTTATACATTTCAAGCACTAGTTGAGCATTGGGTTGATAAAACACAATAATTCAAACATACATCTTTTGGAACCTAACGTTGAAATTTATGATGGATTTATTTGTTTCCCTCTTAATATAGTTGAAATTTTGATAAATGACATGGCCAAGATGAGCCAAAAAGGTATTGCTAAAATTTTCCCACCCTATGATAAAGTCTTCAAAGAGATTGAGGAACCAATCATAGTATAACTACATCAAATTAAATAGAAATAGATTATAATACACATCTTCATGTTTTAAATTTAGGAGTCTAAGGGTAGTCTTATATGAAATCACATGTTCCTCGACTATCTACTTTAAACTAGGTCATTAGAGGTACCTTTATAAGTTTCTTGTAAGTTCATGAAGAAAACAAAAACATTAGTAACTAACCCACTTAACCAAGACATGGAGATATCCATTAATGGTGGTATATTTAGGGAAAATTGAGAGGATGAAATGGTGAGAATAACTATAGGCCTAGGTATATTTCTACTAAATCAAGCCCTCTTAGGGAATATATAAGGTGAAATAATAAATATACAATGATTGAACCTAGATATGGAGATACATATAATAGGTTATTTATTTATAAGTGTTAAAATAGTGGGTTAAAACTCCTCCTATTAGGAATGATCCTCCTTCCAGTGCTAACTTTTTTTTGGTCTGAGATCCCATTCTAAGAAACACCTATGAGATTAAGTGATCAGAGAGGGTATTAGGAAAATAAGGGACTTTCATCCTCCTATTTTATGGTTAATGTTAGACCAATGTAGGGCACAAGTTTTATTTATTAGGATCCATGATATAGATCATGTGAAATATATATCTAAGAGATGAAGTGATACCACTAGGGATTCAATACTTAGTTTGACATAGAGGTTGTAATTTACACTCAATTAAATTGATTTCAATATTAATAACTAATGTGATTCACTTCACCAAATTCTAAGCAAAGAGGAAAGACTATTTGGTTCCAAAATAGACATAAAAGGAGAGGATAAGTTAAGGAAAAAATGAGATCCTTAGTTTGTAAAATATGTGAGTGTTTCAAAGGTGAGCATGTGCTCAACCATAATTATACCATTGTGCCCCAAGTTTCATGAGGAGATCAAACTTATCATCACATAGGTAAGGGGTTTAAGGATGAAATTATAATGATAAATCTATGAACTCTCCATTGAATATAGACACAAAATAGGGAATTGTGGTAAATCATACACATGACCTTTAAAGTTATTCTTAAGTTTCTAACACATAGAGTAATGAGTGTTTCCAATAAATTGAATAAAGTTCCTAAATAGTTAGAATATAAAGGCATATTATAATTACTACAATATTCATATGTATAATAGCACATTATTAATTATTTAACGCTATCATGTATTCACAAAACATATGAATTAGTGGACAATATAAATACAAATAAAAACACTATTGAGAAAAGTATAAAAACTTGCATTAATTTCAACATAATTTTGGATACATGAAAATATGTTGATGCTTTTAAAATATAATATGGTAACATTTATAAAATAAATGGGGCCCATATTGAAGTATCGAAGGTTCCCATTATAGGTTGTCATGGCCTGAATGGTTACAAATGAATTTTACTAGAAAATATCTCATATCCAAAAATAAGTAAAAGAAAATACCTAGGACCAACCAAAAAATAATCAAGAGAAATTTTTATGGGGACCATTTCCCAACTACTTGGTGTATGCAATGGGAAATTTAGTAGATATATAAATCAATCCAAGATTGGAGAATATAGATCTTACTTATACTTTTAATTGGGTATATATTAGATAATTAGGGTCATGACCAATATGGATCCACTAGACCTAATCAGGGGATCTCATACCACAATAATATTACTAGGGAGGTTTTCAAAGCCTTTAGTCAAATCAAACTATGTAATAACCCTATCTAGGTCCTATGTTTTCATATTCACAATAATAATAAGTAAATCAAAAGTCTAATCTAGTGCTCAAAAAATCTTGTGGCATAAAGTGGGTGTTAGTAAACATAAATTAAGCATGCACAAGATAATCCTAATTAATCTATGTATAAGTAAAACCCTAATGCATGGAGATAGATATATTATTTAAAATCCATTACTTATGTTACTTTTATATACTAAAAAGAGGAATAAATCTATATATACTTACTTGGAAGATGAACTCATCGAGACTAAATCTCTCCCTTGGCCAAAGGTGCTTCATAAGAGGTTGTTTTAGTTTTTAAGGATCACTAAAAAATGCTAAAACATCTAAGACTTTTACACAAGACTAGATTCTTCTCTAATTAGAAACCCTAAGCTAAGACTCCTCAAGTAGAATGGTAGAAGATAAGATTATAAAGAAGTTAAAATGAATAATAACTCTTGTCTACTCTTTAAGAATGGAAAAATCAATGTGTTTATATATGTAGATATAACCCTAAACCCATCCTAAATTCTTTACTAATAAGGTCAACTCGATCAACCTAGTATCCTAATTCACAAAAATTCACTAGGTTACAGATTAGGTCGGTCAAGGGCCAAACCAGACCCTAATAAGATTTGTAAATAAGGATACAAGGTTGAATTGGCCAACATAGTCATGTAAACTTCTAAAAAGAGATTTAGGTTAGGGAAAGGGTTAATGAAGGTGGTAAAAGATTAGAAAAGTGTGTAAAGTAGGAGGCAAAACTTAGGGGAATGGTTTTTAGGAGTTGGTTGGATTGATAACAAGTGGCATTAAGGGAAAAAAAACTTATGAAGAACTAATGGTCTACCCTACCCTTTCTTGGTGTACCCTTTAAGGTGTGCACATAGAAATATTGAGACTTGACCAGTTACTACAAGATAGAAAGCATCATTAATTGATAAATTTTTATAATATTATGTGCATACATATGCCCCATCTGAAGCTCATATTATGTGACTCAGTTGTAAAAAGGGATAGTGATTTTATAAAGAAAATAATAACACATAATTTTGAGGCTAAAAAAATGTTTGTCTTTTAAATCATAAAAGAACTAAAAGCAATTCATTAAAAGGAAATAACTAAAAAGTAAATGTAATGCATACTTGACTTACCTTTATCATTGGATAGTTGTATGATGTCTTTGTAGTTCTGATTTTGTATGGCACATAAACTACTTTTGAAAAATCTAAGAATACAAAACTAAATTAAAAAAATAAACAAATGTAGGAAAGCCAAGATAACTAGTGTTATTTGGATAGGATGTACTTGTAAATTTGGTAAGCTAGGGTGATAAGTTTGATGTTAGACCAAATAACCAAGTCTAATTTTTTTAGATTAAATTGGGTAATTGAGAATGAAAGGATACTAAATTTCAAAACACTCAAACAAGTAAACATTAAGTAATAAAGGCAAGCTCCCCAAGTTAAACCAATGATACATGCCAAAAGGATGGTAATCAAACATCAATGTGAAAGTATTAATAATCCTTATAAAAATATGGGAAAGCAAAAAAATGGTAAAATGACATTGATTAATAATCAATAACAATCATTACTCAATCATCAATGGAAAAAGGTGCATAAAAGGGAAAATAACATTAGTGAGTGAGAAGTAACAAGACAACCTCACTTATCAATGTAAAAGTACATGAAAGTATAAAAAGACTTATGTGTCCAAAAAAATGGTTGTATAATAATGATAAATCGTAAAATAAATCAAGGCATATCTTGAAATCAAAATCCATTGTTTAAAGAAAGTAATCCATAGTAAATCAAGCATGTTGTTTTACTCCAAGGATAGATAAAACTAAAACAAAGTAGTGATAGCATGTTTTTAAGATGTGAATAAGAACAAAGAAGAGAAGAGGGAAAATAAATTTATAGTCACACATGTATGTCAAGGGGGAAATGAAATGGTTTGAGGGGAGAATGAAGGAAAAACCAAGGTATAGGAACTCTTTATCAAAAATAAGACACTAAAATTAGGTTTGTCAAAACAAGAGGATTTTCGACCTTAAGGACTCTGAAGAAATTCTCTGAGCCACATGAGTCTTAGGTCATCAAATGAATTATTTATATCATCCCATGATGGCTAAATGAATGAAAAGTAAAATAGTCCTACCTTCCCACAACATGTTCCCCATTCCTTAGGATCCTTTACAGATCTATCATTCTACTATAAAGATTGGGTACTTGCATGCTAAAGTAGGTATCACCATAGAGTCTATTGAATTATCCTATCCCAATATAATAGAATATTGTACTCCAATGGACCTTGGCTCTAGTGTGAGGCCAACTATGGAGTTTTAGCTTTGATTAGAGATAGGATATGTGCTTATAATCACATATTTTTGGTGTGATTTGACTTTTGAGATTTTGATGTTTCCTTTTATTTCAAATGATTTGTATTTTAAATTTCTTGATGGATTTTTTCTATTCCTCCTCCATACCAATTTGGAGAACCAAACATGAGTTTTAAAGATGACTTTAATTTGAATATTTAGGACTTGGTTGTTAAGAGAGAGAACTCAAAGAGCATGGTGTCTAAGAGTCTCATAAACTCAAGTGAAATAAAAGTGTTATCTTGACTTTGAACTTATTTTATCTAATGTGGAGTGAAAGGAAATTAAATAAAGAGGAATGGGACATGAAACAATTTGAATTACTTCAAATCACAAAAAATGTGATAAAGGGTGAAAAGGGATTCAATGATAGAAAAAGTGTGATTTTTTATCATAAGAATGAGGGAAATGAAGTAAATAATGCTAACATAGATTGTTGAACAAATTTTATCTATCAAAAGAAATAAAATCTAAAGATGAGAACAAGGATCAAAAACTCATAACCATTGAAAACACATTCTAGAAAAGGAATGCAAATATGGTGATTTAATGGGGAAGTTAAAGTCCTATCTATGGTCTTACACTATAACTCATGAAATATAAACCTAAGGGGGTGCCAAAAAGTATTGGAAAGATAAATGAGATAATAAAATGATAGTATTTGTGAGGAAGGCTAGGTCTTATCAATGGTCTTACACTAAAACTCATAAATGAGAAACCCAAGGGGTTTCAAAAAGTGTGTAAAAAGTATGAAATCAAAGAGAATAAAAGTACATAATGAGGAAGATTGTGTCCTATCCATGGTTTTATAGTGAAAATCATGAGAAAAATGGAAACCAAAAGACCAAAAGGAAGGACTAAGGTTTATGAAAAGAGAGAACTATTACAGATGGTGAGACCCATGTAAGTATCCTATAAAAAGTGATAGATAGATAGCATATAGAAATCATGAAAATAAGGGAAGTATTAGGTGAAATTTTTATTAAAGAATTACACAATGGTGGGTTTTTTGAAAATATGTCCATTAGTTTGAAGGTGATATGTACTTAGACTAAGAATATCTTTGACTAAATAGGGGTCCCACCATTTTTTGGGCATATTTACATTATTTTTAATGAGTGTAGTCTAAATTGAGGATAAGATCACCAATTTTAAATGTGTGAACATTAACTCACTTATTATTTTATTTGTAAATATGCGCCTTGTATTGGTGATTGTGTTGAAAAGCAGAAATATGGTGTTCATCAAGGGGATTGAGAGCATGAAGATGATATTTATGTAATTTTTCATCAGATATGATACCATGAAGAGATATATGGAGAGAGGTAAGATAAAATTATAATATAAGGATTGATTTAGAACTATATACTATAAATAATGACATTTCCCTAGTGGCAGTATGTATACTATTGTGATAGGCCCAAAAAGAAAGATAGAGATGAAATTGCCAATCCATGCAGGTTTCATGAATTATCTTTTGTATAATTTTATTAAGAATTTTTTTAGTGGCCTTATGTTATCCATTACATTATGGATGATATGGTGTGGATAATTTATAATTTATTTTAAATTTATCATAGAGTTGTTTGAAATATTTTTTATTGAAATTACCACCATTATCTGAAATGATAGTAGAGGGACACCAAAGTGAAAAATAATATGATTAAGGAGGAATTTGGAGATGGTGGTATTATTTACATTAATAAGGAGAATAAACTCAACCCATTTGGTAAAATATTTGGTGGTTGTGATTATAAATACATGACCATCTTGAGATCAAGGTAAGCTTCCTATGAGATCTAATCTCCATATGGAGAATGGCTAGGGAGATTATACGATTTACATATTAGCTAGAGGTGAATGAATTAAATCATCATAAATATAGTAAGGAGTATATTTTTTATCAAATTCAATGGTATCCTTTTCAATATTTGTCCAACATTATCCCATATGTAAGTGTTTATGAGTTATAGCATATATGCTATAGTGGCCACAATAAAGGCCCCCATGTGCTTGTTCAAGAAGAGGAGGATCCTCATATTTCATAACACAACATAACAAGGTACCTAAAAAATTATAATAATATAAGATGTTATGTCAAAATATATTCTTAGAATCTTGTTTGTGAATGTGAGTCTTTTCATTAAAATCTAGGTTGGGATGATATGTTTGGTGTTCCAGAAATTTAATGATGTCTTTTTACCATGGGCTTTGTCAAATGGTGATGGCCTCAATGTGGAAGATTAGAAAATCATGTGGATGACTATAAGATGGAGATTTTCTTATTTGGATAATAAAATTATGATTGGTAAGAGCTTGGTGTGGATGAAAAAGAGATGTTAAATAAGTAAGGGAATCAACAATAGAATTTTTATCTTAAAGGAGAGGCTCAATGGTGAAATAAATGAAATCTTTGGTTAGATTAGTTGCAATTTGATGATAATAAATGATATTCTCACTTTTGTATTGGTAATCACTATGGACTTGGTATTAAATGAATCAAGAATCACCTAAATTATGCAAGTATTTTATATATAAATTAAGGGCAACTCTCATGCCTAAGATTAAAGCTCTATACGCTACCATGTTTTTAGTGATGTCAAATGTTAAATAAAAACTAAAAGGATGATTTTTCCAAGAGGGATCATAAGAATACAAACTACCCCAGTTACTTGAAGGCATTTAGCACCATCAAAATGAAAGGTCCAAGTATCCTCATTTAAATTGACATTAATTTCAAGGAGTTCTTTGATAACTAGTTTTAGTCTAGTAGTATTGGGGAGGATAGTGGTTTCATTGAGATTGCTTGATTCAATATAAACCATGAAGTTAAATAATTAATATTTAAGAGATATGGATTGCTTGAGACCTTTAATATAAAGTATATTGTCATTGAGAAGACTATCTTTGTTGTGGTTGGTAGTGGGCATAGGAGCTGTAGTAAGTTGATCAATGATGATTTATTCTTTATTAGATTTTTGAGTAATAATTTGGATATCAAATTATATGAGAAGGACCATCCACTTGATAATTTTATCTATATGAATAAAGGCTCTAGAGAATAAGTGATGAAGGGGATTTTAATGGATGATAACATAAGTGGTCTAATAAAAAATACATTGCCAAAGTTTTTTAGCTAAAAAATATATGGCAAGGCAATCACATTTAACTTTTGTGTAACACGTTTCATAATCAATGAGGCATCAATTAATATAGTAGATTGTATATTCTCATCTAGTATCATCTTATTATGTGATCACTACCCTAATTGATATGGATGTGGAAGAGGTATATAAGATCAGAGGTTGATCATTTGAATGGGGACAAATATTAGGTGGGCAAATCAATTATTGTTGATATAAATATGTCCATTCTATAGCATTACAATTCTTAAGAAGATAATTGATAGAGTGGATATGGTAATCCATTTTTGGGATGAATCTTATAATTTCACTAAGTTTACTAAGATAAGTGAAAATTTTCAAAATGCATTGAGGGATGGGAATGTTTATTATAGTGTTAATATTGGTAAGTTCAACATCAATGCCATGGACAAAAACTAAGATTCCCATCAATTTTCTAGATGTGACACAAAAAACATATTTGTAAGGATTTGATCTAACATTATATTTAAAAAGGTGTTTAAATATGATGGAGAGATCAAAAGGATGAGTTTTGTGAAATTTAGAATTAGAAATTATGTAATCCACATAGTTTTTTATAGTTTTGTGGATAAGATCATGAAATAAATGATTCATTTCTTGTTAATAAGTAGTTATGGCATTTTTTAGTCCAAAGAGAATTTTAACATATCAATAGGTGCCCCATTTTATGGTGGAAGTTGTCTTATGTTGGTCCTCAGGCGAAATTTGAATTTTTTTGTCGATCGAGAAACCATCCGTAATAGATAACATTCAATAACTAGTTATGGAATTAATAACGACATTTGTTGAAGGTAGAGGGAAATTATCCTTAGGAAAAACAAGATTAAGATTATGAAAATTAATGAAAATTTGAATGATCATGGTGACCATTTTTTGAATGGGGAATATGTTAGAAACCCACTCAAAATAGTTCACTAGTTTAATAAACTTATCATCAAGAAGTTTGATAATTTATTTATGACATAAGGTGGAAACCCTGAGTGGAAATTTATTTAGCACATAGGTTTGGCATCGAGATAAGTTATGTTATTAGTCAAAAAAATGTTAGGGTCAATAATAGGCATGTCCTCATGGGACCAAGTGAGTAACCTCATGATATTTATAAAAAAATAAACTTAATTTATCATGTTTAATAGGTGTGATTTTGGGAGAAACTCTAATAGGTCGAGGGTATGATGGAGTACCATATTCAATGAGATTATTTTATTTAATATGCATAGCATTTACATATTGCAAGTGGTATGGTGAATTTTCTAAAGAATAAATTAGATTAGCTTTAATATCAATGCTAGTGATGAATTTGTTGAAACAAGGGGTTTTAGTTTTGAAGTTACTAAGTTTGTTATTCTTTCGAGGAAGTTGAGGTTCTCAAGCATGGAGTAATTCAAGGATAGATTCATCACTAGGTAAAGTGGGAAGAGGACCATAATAATCAAAATCTACTTTAAGATTGATAAGTTTATTACCATGGCTATCATATTTAGAATGTATCTGATGGACATATGTGTCATTGATATCTAACGTAATCTTGGGAGTCAAAGTATTAGATTGATTGGATGAGATTTGTGAATCATTAGTTTCTTTGATGGGGAAATAATCATATATAATGATGGGATGTGTAGGTGGTAGAAAAGATTCAATAATCTTCATAGGTTTATAAGGTAGGATTTGTTCTACCACCCAAGTAGTATTAAGAAGTATATAATTAACATAAGGTACATAACCTTTGGGAGATAATTCAAGATCCATGGAAATGGTGTGAACATCCCAATTGAAAGCATGTATTTGAGATAATATTTTTTTATAATGTTTTACATCCATGTCTCAAGATTGAGCTTGTTCCATGATGTAATTATCATCATAGGTTATGGAAATGATACATGCTTAAGATTCAAGGGAAGTTTTAGAAGGTGAAATTTTGATGTCTTTAAACTTTTAATGAGACATGATTAGAGGATATTGGAATAATTTGGCCACTCCATAGTCATTGTATGTGAAGGCATCTTTTGGGTAAGAATTTTATTGATAATTATAGGGAAGGAGAAAATTAGTGATCTCATTAATGAGAGAAATAGTGTGATCATGAGGTAATAAATAAGGAATAAGCCACTCCAAGATGTAAGAAGGTAGATTAGTAGTGTTTCAAGTATGTTTCAATTCATTAGGTTTATCATCATCTAAATCAAAAAGAGTGACCTATAAGTCTGAATCGATGTTGATAAATTTAAGTAAGGTATCACTATTGATGGTAGGGATGGTAGGAATGTGATATTGAGATTTTAGATTGGGAAGTTGAATATTTTAAGGGTTGGGATTAGCCTCATGATTCTACTATTTTCTATTATATATGAATTTGATACATTGGCTACCAAAAGAAGTAGTAGACCTCATTATATTATTCCAAGGGTGATTGAGGAGTATATTATAAGATAGGGGCAAATCAAAGACCATAAGTTTAGTTTTATCAATCTTGGGTTAAATTTTTAGAGGAAACCAAATACAACCAAGTGGTTTTTTGTTAGTTTTATCAACTTCACAATGAGTAAGGTAGGTTTACTTAAGATGATCCTTATTATATCCAAGTTGTTGGATAAACCACAAATATGTCACATTAATACTAAACCCTTTATCAAAAAAAAAATGTTACGAATAAGGGTAGTATTAATGGCTATTTTAGTGAATAGTGGTGGATAATTTGCATGAAAAATAATATAATCATTAACCATGTCCTCTTTAATAAATTCAATAGAAGGCTTATAATAAGGATAAATGGATTCAATGTTATGCATGTTGTGAGTGTGAGGCTCAATAGAGGTTGGCTCTTCATATATAGGAGATGGATCTTCAATTTATTATAATTATTGTATAAGGAACTTGAAATGATAAGGATAAGTAAGAACTAACTGCATAAGTGTAATCTTTCAAGGAATGGAGTTAAGTTATTATATAAAGTTCTAATGGCATTTAGAATAAGAACCAGTGTGAGGTTTAAAAGGTAGGGTAGACTTTGAAGGAATGGAAGTTGTTTGGGGTTTGGAAGGAGGTGGTTCCTCATGTGATTTTTAAGATAAATGAATGATTGTAGTATCTTAGAGAAGTTGTTCCTCTAAATATGATTTCTTAGGTTTTGTGATAGGATATTTGTGGGTTGGTTTGTGATGATAATTGACCTTACCTAAATTAACATATTGAAAATTATTGTAATATTGGTTATAGTTGATATCAATGGCATAAACATCCTTAGTATTTTGTTGATGATTAGGTGTGGTAAAATATTTTTGGTTATGAGAAAAATAAGTTTTGGGAGCTTGTTATTTTTTAGGAGTAGTGTTGTACTCTTGATGTAGGATTTAGATCATGACTTCATGATTGAAAGAATCACCAAGCATGTAGGAGATAGTAAATTCAATAAGCCCTCTAAAAGTTTCATGAGAATGACTAATGTCAACTTAGAACCAAAAAAAATTAATTAGGTTCATACCAGTTAAGAGGATTATTATGATAAGTAAAGGGTTTAGAGGATGGTAAGAATTATTTCATTTATTGAATAAATAGTGGTATGTGATAAGATAGGGGATTGTCAACTTTAGAAACTCCTAAATTAGTTTGAGGAGTATTGTAGATGATGACATTGGTATAAGTTTGAAAATATCCTTTAATGAATTTGATATTAGGTTTAAATTGTTTCATGAGGAAGTCTTAATGTTTGGCTTGGTCAAGAGATTCATTAATCATTTGAGGAGAAAAAGTTTGAACCTTATATTAAAGCAAATGAGTTAAATCAGTTATAAAGAGTTTCAATAAATTATCATCAATCATGTTAAGGTCCACTTTATGGGTAGGATATTTCAATTATTTGATAAAATCATGAGTTGATTCGATGGGATATTGCTTAGCATTGATGAAATGGCTAAGGAAAATTTTCTAAAGGTTGTTATATTGAAACTATTTAACTAGAGGATTGAATAAATCCTTAAGTTTCCAACTGGAATTTTGGGGAAGTTGGTTGTACCATTCCAATACATAACCATTAATGTTTTTAACTATAAGTTTAGTTTTGGTGAAATTATTAGTTTATATCCACTCTTTATTAAAAAATTCAAATGCTTTGAGAAAGGATGCATGGTCTTTAGTCCCATCATACTTGATAGTTAGAGATATATTAAAAATAGCAACAAACACTATTAAAGGAGATAAATACTAATTTTGGATATTTTGAAGTGTTTTTTTATTCATAATAGATTGAGTAATAACATTTCCTGATGCATCTCTAAAAGGTTGAGGAATAAAATTGGCATTGGCTTGAGGATTGAGAACTGGAGGTTGATTACCCATATTGATCAAATGATTTTGTAATTGCATCATTTGAGAGGTGTTAGAAGTTTTCACTATGTTCATTTGTTGTATGAATTGTGAAAGAATTTGAATCATAATAATTTATGGGTTGGTGTTTGTGGGAGAGCTCCCTAAATGGGTATTAGTGGGAGGGTTATTATAAGGTGGATTATGAGAGGGATTGTTGGGTAGAATTGTGTTAATTTCTCCCATATTATGTTGAAAGTCTTGAAGATGAGCATTGTCTTGATAGATACAAAAGGGATCAGATCCACCTACTTTATCTTGGGGTGTGATTTGAACCATTTTATAATCCACAGACAAAGGAGGGGAAGAGGTTCACTAAGAGTGAGGGTTCTCTTGAGAGGTAAAGAAAGGAAGAAAAGAATACCCCATATAGTGTCTAAATGGATTTAAGTTATCCAAGAATATTATAATAGGGGAGTTAATTATATTTTAAGGAAATGAAAATAATGATAAGGAAATAATACCATAAAACTAGGTCAACTAGGAGAACATGGTCAACAATAAGAGTAAAAAGTCAACTAGGTCGACTATGTATTGATAAAAATGGAATGGATAAGAGTATAGAGTCGACTAGGTCAACTTAGTACTAAAATTTGGTAAGAATAGTGTCTAATAAGGATACAAAGTTGATTAGGTCAACTAAGTACTATAGGTAGGGGAAAAGATAATCTGAGAAGGATATAGGGTTGACCAAGTCAACTTAGTACTATAACCTTATTCATAAAAATGAGTATGGGGTTGATCTAGTCAACTTAGTATTGTAGTCAAGGAAAAAGATAGTATATAAGATACTATGTCAAAAAGAATGACAATGTGATAAAAATAGGAAAATATTTTTTAATGTAATTAAATCAAGAAGTGAAAGCAAATACATAAGCAATTGGATTAATGAGAATGATCTAATTGGCAAAAATCTCAAAACCTTACACCAACACTAGTCAGTGCATGTTTTTATAATACAACTTATAATGAAAAGAGAAAAAATAGTCAACTAAAAAGTAAATGCTTACTAAGTGGTCATCATAAGTGTTGTTAAATTATTATAAAGTGTTATTTCTAAGTGTGATATGGAAGTTGGCTGAAAATAAGAAATTAGAAAGCAATCTATGGATGGTTTTAGGACATTTAGGTTGAAAGGAGTATGTGTTAGAAATTATATTGGCTTGGTATTGAGGCCTACCCCCTCACTTAACAATCCTACATCAATAAGGGTGTTCAGTGATTTTCCAATATCTACCAATAACCACATGTTTAATCTTGGATAGAAAACCAAGTCATTTTCCCCCTTAGTGATGAAATCTAAGTAGGTGGTACTTATGTAGACAAATTTTAAATGTGTTTTGAATATTGTGATTTGGTAATGTGTGAAAAAAGAGAAAAATAGTGAAACTAAATTGTATATTGAAAAAATACCTAATTAGACTATGGAAGATATTTAGAGAATGAAAATAACTAAAATGAAAGTGTGAATTAATTATTATCATATACTTGTTAATTACCAAGTTAAGAATGGTACAAATTTGGTTCAGATGACACTATATGAAAACATTAAAAAATAGATTCGACAAGGTTTCTACTATTCTATAGAAGCAAGAGTCATTAAAAACTAAGTTGACTAGGTTGATTTAGTCTTTTAGATAGAAGATAGGCTACAGAACTAAGTCAACTAGGTCAAGTTATTTTATTATAGGATTATAGTTTTGAAGACTACACACTTGCATAAAATAGAGGTATAATGAAGTATTGAATTGAAAGAGAGAAATAGAAAGGAACCTTTGGGGGTTGGAAGATGCTAAAAATTAAAAAAATCTATTAAAGTTTCTTATAAGTTTTTCTAACTACGTTGACTAGGTCAACCTAGTTCTATGAAAATCCTATTTTCTAAATCCTATTAAGATGACTGAGTCAACCTGATTGATGTAGTTTATTATGTAGATGCTAACTATAAGACTAAGTTGAATGTCATGACTTAGTTTATTATTTTAGATGTTGACTAAGATACTAAATCAACTTCTTAAACATAGTATATTACGTAGGACTAAATAAGAGTACTTTATTGATCTACTTGATCTAGTAATCTATATCTAATGAATACCTACACAGAAAGAATAGAGTCATTTTGATGCAACTATATGTTAAACTTGTGCATAGAAGTTAGACTTATACCAACCTAATTGACCTAGTATCATAAATATAGAAAAATATTAAAATGATAGAAATGAAAAGTGTGAAATAAAACCTATAATGGTTAGATTCACATTAAGTTCACCATAATGTATGCAATGGTAAATGAAATAGATCTACAAATCAATCCTACTTCAGAAAAGATAGATCCTACTTATACTTATGATTAGGGATACATTATATAATTAGGGTCATGACCAATGTAGATCCACTAGACATAATTATGGGATCTCTTACCACAATAATATCACTAGGGAGGGTTCCAAATCCTCTAGTCAAGCAAAAGTATGCAATGACCCTAACTAGGTCCTATGTTTTCATATTTGTTATACTAATACCAAGTAAAAAAAAATTTATTCTAGTGCTCACCAAAGCTTTTGCCACAAACTGGGGATTATTAAACATGTATAAAATAATCCTAATTAATCCATGTATATGTAAAACCCTAACACATGGATAGAGATATTATTCAAAATCCATTACTTATGCTACTTATATATACTAAAGAATGGATCAAAGTTAGATATATTTACTTGTAAGGCAAACCCATCAAGAATCAATCTCTCCCATGGCCAAAGGTGCTTTACAAGATTTTTTTTCAGTTTTTAAGGATCACTAAGAAAGGACAAAGAATTATAGACTTTCTCATAAGACTATATTATTCTCCAAGTAGACACCTTAAGCTAAGACTCGTCAAGTAAAATGGTGGAATAGTAGATTATAAAGAAGTGAAAATGAATAATAATTCTTATCTACTCGCTAAGAATGGTGAAATAGATGTGTTTATATAGGTTTATCTAATCTTAAAACCTTTAAAATTTTTCATTAGACAAGGTCTACTTGGTCATCCTAGTATCATAATTGACAAAAAATCACTAGGTCACAGACTAGGTCAACCCCTGGCTGACCTAAACCCTAACAAGATTTGTCATTAAGGATACAAGGTCAATGTGGCCAACATAGTCATGAAAACTTATAAAAATGGATTTAGGTTAGGGAAAGGGATAATGAAGTTGTGACCAACATAGTCATGTAAACTTCCAAAAAGGGATTTAGGTTAGGGAAAGGTATAATGAAAGTGGTAAAATATAAGATGAGTGTGTAAGGTAGGATGTAAATCTTTGGGGAATGGTTTTTAGGATCTGGTTGGATTGATAAAAAGTGGTAATAAGGGACAATATTCTTGCAAATCACCAATGGTATACCCACCCCTTTCTTGGTGTACCCTTTAAGGCATGTGCTCATAAAAATTGAGACTCAATTGGTTCCTTCAAGATAAAAAGCATCAATAATTGATAAATATTTAAAATATTATGTGTAGACACTTAATATATGCCTCCTCAATTTCCAACATCGATACTACTAAGTCAAATATTTGGTCAAGCTTATGAAAATTCATGGTAAGCCCATAAAATATCACCTTAGCTAGGGCTAAAAACTATAAATGCACATGAAGTGGGGCCTTGAAGGATACCTTGTATTTATAAACTTGTTTGATACTTGTCATCAACTAGGTTGATAGATCTAAAACTACCTTGGCCTAATCCCTATTGGTCTTCATCACTTTCATTTTCATGACCTAGTTGAATTGATTGGTGGAATTAAAACTACCCTTTTTCCAATAAGGTGACATTTGGATGGAATAACACAATGTTTTTAACCTCCTTAAAATATGTCAGCATATACTCCCTTTCCTTTTATATTGGTTTTATAATTATTTTCACTAAGATAAACCATTCCTCAATTGATGTTCTCATGTTCCTAGCATAGGTCTAATATAGGTTCAAATCTACCAAGGGAATAAGCTTGAGCTCTAGCAACATTCCCTTATGAAGAACCACATTGATTCTTTTGCATTTATTTTTCATGTGGGTAACTCTATCTAATTATGCATACATGTGATATAGGCTATATTTTCTCATGTTTAGTTCTCTAATATATTCTCCAAGGGATATGAAGAGTTTCACAAGGGCCTCCATGACTCTAACAACTAGTTATATCAAGGAAAGTGCTCCTAAAATTTTATATAAGTACCCTATTTACTCTTATATATCCTCCATTCAATTATCTATAATCTCATTGGTAGCTCAAAGCATTAATACTAGGTCCTTATATACTTTATCTTATTCACTTGGCATCCTTATTTTAGTGATGTATAAGAGATCCTACTCAATTAACTAGATCATAACATTCCCCTCTCGAGTGACTATATGCATGAGCACTCTCTTAATTATACCATAATTCATATCAAATTGCCACTAAACATATATATATATATCTCCATGGTAGACATATCTAGTTTTTTTGCTCTTCAAGACTCAATGGGTCCAACTTGGCTTGGTCCCAAAAATATCCCCAAGGTGTTATAAGGTGTAATAAAAGGGGTGGAAGCAACTCAAGTTTAAGTTGGAGGACTAATATGATGAGGGAGAGATGAATCATAAGGAATAATTGAATAAACGAGTAGATGTGGAGGTGGTATGGGAGTGAAAGGAGGGATAAAAAATGAGGAATCATTCAGGAACAATTGACCACACCATTGGTCATGGGTCATGTGGATTTTGGGACTAATAGAACCAAAGAGATATGTTTTCAATAATAATGAGGAAATCATCTAATGTAAACTACTCCTTAGGTCCATATGGTGACTTAAAATGAGTACTAGAGATTTTTGAGAAGGGTGAACTAAATAGAGGGATGAGAGCAAGAAATCACAAATTAAATAGTGGACTACAAGGGAGTCATATTTGGTTTTTTATGAAGCCTATTATCTAGGTTAGTTGATGCTAACACTATAGTGGGATTAGTAAAGGAAGTAATTCAATATTATTTTGTGAGCACCACAAATGTTTCCCTTTTCAAATATTTACCAATTATGCCCAAGCCAACCTGAGCTATAGTGGTATAATGGGCCAAAGTGGTGATTTTTGTTGGATTAGACTAGGAAACTAAAAGAGTGGTTACATGGGCATTGATGTTGGAGATCAACTAAATTATACACATCAATGCACTCACCAACAAGATGGCCATATTAATAATTGTGATGGGGACACTGGGAGGCATCCATGTTATAAGGGTGATTGATGGGGGTGTTGACTACATATCCATGAGATATGATGGTACTATGAAATTAGGGGCCACTAGTGTCTTAATACTTCCTAAAAATATAGAAATAACCTAAACTAATATTGATACTAAAATGGATAGGGGCCATGAAATTGAGGCACTTGGAAACCAAAGAGGGGGTATCAAGATTCTTAGGGGCTGAATGGGCTGAGTAGAGGGTTTGGAAGTGAGAATGTTAAACATGGCCAATGCTAAGGGGACTTGAGTGAACTAAGGAGTGGGTGAGATAAGAACTAATGAAGGCCCTATTAGGATAATATTGGTAGGAATGTGGAAACTTGGGGGTTTCCCCATGTGTTTCTAATGGATGGAACAAATAGGGGAAGGGATATTAAGTGTTGTATGATGTTTTTCCTCTTAAGAGATTGTTTTAGGACTATTGTGGATGTTGAAGTGCATCACCTATTATTCCTACATCTAATTGGCATGTGTATACAAAGGTTGAGGATCCAAATCTAAATTTATGGGAGGTATGGATCATGGAGATGAAAGTGGTGGGATCCTTTGTATGATCTTCTTGGATATGCATGGCATAGATACATAGACATCTCCTCTAGATTTAACTTTTTAAGGTTTTAGTTATATAAATCATAAGTTAGAATAAAGGGCTAAGTTTTCTAAATAAATGAAATAAATAACCACTAATTTTTTATACAATTTTAATTGCTTTTACTTTATAAAAATAATAATAAATATGTGCAAGTAGAGGATTACCTAGAAAATACTTGTCATGCAATATATGGGTGCTAAAAATTGGTCTATAAATAGGTATGATTGTGATTTACAATATCCCTAAGTTTGATCTCCCTTTGGATAGTAGCACCTCTCTTATACAATATCACCATGTGGATTTAGTGTCCTAAAAAATGGTTTTATTGTCCTCTTTATGATATTGTTCCTATTATCTTGGAGAATCCACACCTATGTTTCTAGGTTATATTCTTATGTGGAAAAAATATATAGCCCTCTATTGTGCCAATAATATCTAGTTTAGTATGTAAAAACATAATATTATTTACAAGTATGGCATGAGATATAAATGTGTGTTCATTAGTAGGATAGGTTGGACATCCTTAACACTGCATTGTGAAGATATTTTCTTGCATACCAATACTTTGAGGAGGGATCAAGCTTGATGTTGTTTTCCCACCTATTAATTTGTGTAAGTGCAAGTTAATTCTAGAATGATAGTGGTTTGAATACCTTGAGTGTGCTTTATATTTTAAATATTCAAAAATATAGGCTTAAGAAAGTTAAACATGGTAGTATGAAAAAATAGGGAAGAATTGGGATTAATAACCTTAATTTTGCTCAAATTATTTCTTGTTTGAATAGGATTTTTACATCTATTTTTCATCCCATGGATAGAGGTCTAATAGTTTTGTATTTATAGTGATTCATATCTCATGCAGATAATAAAATATGCTTAGGTCAACATTAGGAGGGTCATACATTAGAATGTGTGTGTGTGTGTGTGTGTGTGTGTGTGTGTGTGTGTGTGTGTGTGTTTGGTAAGGTAAGGTCAAGGGACACTAGAACCATGTTGGGGACACTAGCACCATGTGGATCTAGTATCTTAAATGTGACACTAGTTTCCAACTGGTAGGCTAATAGGCACTAATGGTTAAGATCTAATAATTTAGTTCTAAGACTATATTTTAGGTGACTAAAGATGTATGTGGTCCACATAATGGATGGAAAAGTGTGATAAATAATCTAGGATAGGTCTAGGGCTAAGTTAAGAATAGGTTATCTCAAAAAACACTCTTACTATCCAAATACTTCTTTTAGGTGACTACATTTGCCCACCCCCTGCCTCATTTATGATATAAATTTAACAAAGTGAAATAAATAGTATAATGGAGAAAGAAACATACCTAGACTTACCTAGGAAGTGAAGCTGGTGTAGCTAAGTTTGAGTGTTTGAAGATGTGTTTACATATGTGAAGCATGATCCAAAGCAATGACCTACAATAAAATGTGCTTAAATTAGTTCTTAATTAAGATATGTAAAATTCAAAAGACTATGCTAAATAAATTAATTTATTAAATATGAGTAAAAGAGATAGGAAAGAGGAAAATAATGAATACACCTCATTAGGTATGCAAACCAATGCATAAACCTAGTGAAAACCTATGTGTGTGCATGTATATAATTATCAAATCATTGAATAGATTGAAATTACATTATAACTTTCTAAATAATCATATATGGGTGGATCAATAACTCAATCCAATTTTTATTCCATCATTTTCCATCCCTTCTTGGTGGATCATAACCTATGAACTGATTGGATAAGACTATAAGTGTGTCTAACCCTCTCATGTGGGTGGTTCAAGAACTCAAGTAGGATATGAGTCTATAATTTCCCACTTTGTTGTAATATATGGATTTGAAACTAAAATTTATAAAGTTTTTAAATTATCTAACTAGGTATATCTAACTATTTATGTTGGTTCCATGGCCACTCAATAATGCCAACCACTACTTATGGAGTAAGGTGTAAAACTGGTGACAATATGGAATATGTTGTCAAGTATATAAAACATAGATAATTACATGGAATTTGTCATTATATCTAATAAACTTGTGATCATATGAAAAATATATGTCATTCAAATGCTCCCAATCTGATATCTAAATATACCTATTCTAGAGTATGTAACAAATGTGTCTATGTATCTAAACTAACTGTGAGATTGATCATGAAATGTATGATGCCCCTTATCTAAGACACTAATATGAATCTAAGATAAAATGAGTGTATCTCAAAAACACTTACACATAAATACCAAACCTATAAATATATGTATGCAAATATGTATTGTACCTGGTGTACTATTTTGGCTAATCTAGACTTCCCTAAAATAGGTGATACTAGATAGTAGTGCCATGTAGTGGAAAGTAGTTCCATGTTGTTCTAATTTAATAATATAGGTGGTAATGCCTATCTAATTTTAAATCTAGGTAACTTGACTACTTTTTGAGTCCCTATTATTTCTTGTACCTTAGTTGTGTCTAATTTTTGTAAATTGACCGTGTGTGCTAAAAATGATACGTGTATAGAAATGTAAGAGTCTAATATTTATGACAACCCCATATGAATTCCACCTATTTTGATGGTTTCTATTTACCTATGCAAGCACTATCCTCAAAATAAAATAGCTTTGTAAAATGTGTTAGTCGAAGCATATATGATAATTGCATGATATTCCAATACAAAGTGCAAACATAACATTAGAATGTAAAAGAATTCAAGTATAAGTATACATTTTAAGATGTATGTTTTAATATATAATTTCAAAAGGGTTTCAAGATAGATGTAATCAATTTTTATAATAAAAAATTTGGGTAGCTACCTAGGGGGATGGGGTATGATGTCCATCACAACACCCAAGTATGAAGGCTAGATGTGTGAGGTCCCTCATAGCATTGAAAAATGTTGTGTGTAACAAGCAAAGTCAATTATCATGGTGAAGAAACATATAATAAATAATACATAAAAAACACATGAGTCATGTAAAAATAGGTCAAGGGGTCACAATACAAGGGACATGAGAATATATCACTAAATATTAGCATAGAAGACCTACAAGGATGTGTTCAAATTCCCACATATGCAAGCAACAATTAATTTGGATTAGATCAACATAGAAGGAAAAATTTAATGTCTACATATACAATCATGAAATCACACATAAGGCAAATGGGCACATGCCTAATGCATACATGAATGAAAGTATCATAGAGCCAAAGAGCAATGGCATATTCAAATGCCCTCAAAATAGAAGCATAAGAAACACAATGAAGTCTAAACTATAAAAGATAGAAATAAAAGTATGTATGAATGTAATAAAAATCTATGTTAATGCTATGATGTATATATACCAAGTCTAACTAGTGATAGTTAGAAAAAAATGTGAGGACAATTAACAATGATCAATATTAAGATATATCAATGTGTAAACTAGAATGTATAGAATGTAAGGATATAACCTGGTAGTAGAAACTATGTATGAGATGCCCTCGAGTGGGTAGATGTAACACATGAATAAATGTGAACTATTGTATATTACCCTAGTGGGTAAATGATAGAAATTTTGGATCAGTGTAGTGGATCATACTCGTGTATATAAGCTATAATCACTTGATAAGAACATGTGAAGCATGTATGTATGATAAAAATATCTATACTAAGATAGCTAGCATATGTAATATCTATAAAGTATAATAAATGTAAACATAATAATACTTAGAATCTATAAATTTGTGTTTTGACATGTTATATATATATATATATATATATAACATGTCAAAACACAAATTTATAGATTCTAAGTATTATTATGTTTACATTTATTATACTTTATAGATATTACATATGCTAGCTATCTTATTATATATATATATATATATATATACAAAAAAATGAAAATAAACTATGTACAAGTGAGAAATAAGGAAGTATGAACAAGAGGGTATTAGTCATACTAACCAATGAGTCTCATGGGAGACCCACTATCACTGTGACTTGTGTTTAAAAATGGAATTGTGATCATGCATGATGTGTGAAATTGCAATTGTGATCCCATAATATATTGTGCAAAGTAATATATGTCTGGATTTGTTTATGTAGTGATGTTATGAATCTATGGCACTGACTGTGATGCCTTGTGAACTATAGGGGTCCTAAGAACCCATCTAGGAGAATAAGAAACTATGGGAGACATAGGTTCCCTATCCTTAGAACCCTAAGAATCCAATGATACTAATCTCAACATAAAATAATTATAATAAGGTCTTCTAAAATCTATGGCATATCCTCAACATAGGAGTCTCTCTAATAATGGTCTCTATGGGAGATTATGCATACATGTTGATACCATAGGATTAAACATCACCTACACTAGTTGATCTACTAAACTCTATAATGTATATAGGAACTATAATCTGATCAATAACTGATAATCATGCAATAATGATACTATAACTATAACTAGTGTCTATTTTGGAACTGTAATTCGTAACTATGATAGAATTACCTATGGGATGGGTAGAGGATGCTCATATGGGATGCCCACAACTTTGATGACCTAATTTTCATGTATTTACTTTAGGAATTAGTCTATTATATATGGGATGGATTGGATCTATAACCATGACCTACCTAATAATTTATTGAATACACCTACACTAGGTACTACTAGTAACTAAGTGGTTATGTGTGATAGTCCAACCTATAATGGAAACACAATATCCATGATGGAGATCTAAACATGGCCACTAAAACTAATAATGAATATGTATTTATGGAATATATCTTACTATATATACCCCAAATGTTTTAAGAGTGTCATAGTGTGCATGCTAATGCTTGACCTATTGTCAATCATAAAACTCTAGATAGGATGATGATTTATATATGCTTGTATAAAGAGTGCACATAGATATGTATCATTATCAAAAATATCATACTCTAATAATGTGATGAGTGGTCTATGTAAAACTATTGTATGGTACATGATAATAATGTTATGAAATGGATGTGCCTCCTTTGTAATTATATAATATGAATATGGTGGTGGATGTGCCCTGTATGTATAGTCAAAACCTAATGTTCCCCATACCTCATTCATTATGTACTTTGGGAATGGATTTGACAATATATATAGTGATATAGATTCTATTTTTTGGGGTTGTAGTGTCTCTATGGGTATGCCTAGATCAATAATATTATCCTCAATTAGATCTTATATCTTATGCTTTAGGATTATGCATCTATTTTTTGTGTGTCCTAGTGCCCTGTGATACTCATAGAATGCATTAGAATCATATTTATTTGGAATAGGCCATGGCGTATCAACCTATTTAATGGGAGTGAGAAATATGACATTACATTCCAATAGCTATTGTAAAACTTGTGCTAGTGAGTTTGGAAGGTTAGCAAAGAGTCCATGCAGAGGAGAGGATAAAAATAATCTAAGAGATGGATCAAAGGCTATGTTTACTATGGTATTTTGATCAATTTTATTCTCAATATACCTCAAATTGTATGGAGGCTTGTTTAAAATATTTATAGTTGATTCTATTCCATCTGTATACTTGAGTTTGTCAATTGATAAGATCTTAACCTCTCTTTCTTTGAGTGTGTGGCACAAATTGGTAAATGATTGAAACTTATTGAATAAGATAGATTCATGTAATTATGGTAAGATAATTTGTTCAAATATGTCCTAAAACTCTCTATCTACTATGGGGCTATTCAATTTGGCTAATATATTCTTATATCATAAGACATAATCTATGATAAGATCATTCAACTTTTGTTTCAACTATGCCACTTACACATATGATATCTTATCACTGATGTTGATAGATAAATGTGATATAAAAATGTTATCTAAAGGATTTAATGTTGTGTTAGATTTATTTCATAAATTATAGAACCATTATAGGGCACAATCCCTTAGATTACATGGAAATAACTTTGTGAGAAGATAATCATTAGACACATAGTCTAGGTATGTTGTGTGAAAATCTCTAAGATGATGCTCTGGGTCACCCTTGCCATTATATAATATAAAATTAGGTTACAAGAAACTAGATGGAAAGTGAGTTTCCACTATTTTATGTTCCAAAGGTGTAGGTAAGAGAATGTTAAAATCCAAGGTAGTTGATGGCCTAGTGGCTCCTTTCTCATAATATAACACCTTAGACTATAGAATATGAATATCATGTATAAGGGATTATACATATATAGTGGAGGTATTGATAAATTTATACTCCTATGACTATAAATGGGTCAAACTTATGCCTAGATTCACAATCTCTCTTTACTTCCATGGTGGTTGTTCATGTCATGAGTTAAAAGGGGTGTCTAGTCAGTTCACTATTTTGTCATGATCCATTTTTGCCTTGTCAAGTCTCTATAGGTATTTTTACCTGTATTAAATCCTAATTTAAATATGAATATTAGGGTTAATCATGCCTAGATAAATATTATTCACTTAGAAGGGTCCTCAACATGGAAAATATGTAGTTATGAAGATAGATTGAGGAGACAGCTTGGTAATGGTCTAAAGACACATTGATTTTACATGATTATTAGAGGTATGATTGTTATCAATACTTAAATAAACATTATAGGAAGTTTCATAAGGTTTAATTAAGGTTACATTGATCATTAACGTATTATACAGGTATTAACATGGTGGTTTAATTGATATACCTCTTTTTAAGGCCATATACTTGAGCATAGTCAATGGTTTTGGTCATAATGAGATGTAATTTGTCCTTGAAAGAGAACTTAACCACCCAATATGACTCTAAGTGGACCTCATTATCTTCATGAATCCATCATGTGATGGTTTCATACCTTATTTGGATCCACTATTACCTTGGTCAATGCCTATTCCCCACAAAAGGGCCCATAGATGCTAAATTATGACCTTTTAGCTTATTCAATTTGTAATATCATGTTAAAAGTGTTTTTTTCCTATATCTTCCATAAAAAACAATGACTAAAAATATTTTAGGTCTGAAATAAGAGGATTTGTAGGAGAAATCAATAATTTGTAGGTTTTTCTTCATAGTATAGATTTGTACTATATAGACCAGCTCAGTTAAAAATAAGATTTTGTAGGGGGAATTTAGAAAGATAAAATGGTGAAATAAATAGTGCCTATAATTCCCATAATATCTCAAAACCATTCCTTGTATCCTTAAAGATCACTGACAGGTTTAAAGGACTCTTCAGGTTCATAATCATATCATATAAGAGAGAGAGGAAGCCCAAGCTCCTAGCCATGGAAAGTAGAGCCAACCGGCTTCCATCCATGGGAATTTGTCTAGGGGTTTTCTTCTTATCCTTAGTAATTTAAGGAACTTCTATGTCCCTCTCATCTGCATAGGTACATTTGAGCTTAATGATCTCTAGTGGATTTTGATGTGTCTACTAAAATAAATCATGGATAATTTTCCCTCAAGTCTTGAAGAGTATTTCGATGGTGACTTCAACATTGGATTCACATGTGGGAGATAATGTATCATTAAAATCTTTGTAACTGGTTTTAGTGTGTAGTTTGTAGACTAGTTTATGTAGAAGATAGAATCTGGTTCCTTCATTAAAGACTACAAATAGAGTTAAAGAGTTGGTAATGATGTTTCAAGGCTCTCACTACCTTCTTGATCATATTAAAATTTAAATTTTACTCTTCTTACCTCAATACACCTCAATAAAAGAATATTTTTGTGTGTAAAGGTCATTGTATGATAAGGTTATATATGGTTGAAAACACATGCATATCTCCAATGTGCCCTAAAATATATGAAAGAGATGGTAAAGTAGTGGTGGGTTACCTTCATACCATTTAGAATATATTTTTCAACCCCCAATAATGTATTCATATTCCTAGTAGACCACCTTATCTATATTCAAACCACTTAGTCATATTTTATAGAGTTTAAGATTTTTCATGGAGGTTAAGGTATTTATGAGAATTTGAGGTTTTATTTTGAGACTATATACACCTCAATATTTCCCTAAAACTTTCATGTTTGATTATATGTGCATAATAAGGTCAACATGGTTCATTTAGATTAGTCTTAAATGAAGTCTTTCCTCCATTTCATGCCATTTTCATATTTATATGGTCTCACTATGTTTTCACTATCATTACATTATGTTACCCATATTTTCATGTTTATCCCACTCCATATGTCTCCACTACCAATATTTTCCATTCATCCATCCTCCACCCAAGGTGACATATTCACTTCATTTAAATAATTAGGAGCAATAATATCACTAGGTATTGGCCCTATATGGTCATTATGTCATCTAAGAGTGCAAATTTGCACCTATATCTAGCCTCAAGGACTATTACAACAAGGTCCCAAGAAGCATCAAGGGGAATATTTAGAGGTTAGAGGTTGACATAATAATCATGTAATATGCATTATAAAAATGTTAAATGATGATGTGGACCACTTATTAAAAAATATGAAACACCCTACACGCCAGCTTCATTCTATACAAGTTTGGTAATAGAACCCTATAAATAGTCATCTTCATAGATCATCACATGTGACATCACTAACCTACATCTATGTTTCCATATTTTATGAACTTATAGAGACTAAATACATACAAGGAGGAGAAAGGTTCACATTTTTAAGTGTGTAAACTTGATATCCATTATCCCTAAAGAGAGAATGATTTTATCATATTTATTAGACTACATAGGTATATGCAAATATAAAACTTAAGGTTGAGTAAAGGATAGGGTCAAAAAGAAGATAGTGTTGAAAATATATTACCTAGGCATAAAGGTAATTCCAATCATGTGATAAACACCTCCCATGGTCTCAAACACCCTTATAATCAAGGCTATGGACCATATTTAAAATTTGCATGCCTGAGTCCTTAGTTAGTAGGTAGTTTGGGGCTAGTTTTGGCCAAAATAATGGTTTGGGGTTCTTCCACAAGCATAACCAATCTCCAAAAATTGGTACAAGTTATTTTCATGACCTACTTAATAGGTTAATATGTGCACTTGCCTATGAAAAATAGAGGGTATACCCACTATTTTTTCTTAGACCAATGCTTTTATGTTACATGCACTTAGTAATTTGAAAACCCATCCATGCTATATGAGTTTTATAGGTAATATGGGACCCATATAGGGTCTTGTATCAATGAGTAATGATATATAAGGTCCAAAAATACCCCTTCGAATTTTTGACACTTAGATTTATACTCAGGAGCCTTGAAGAGGAGATGGCATAGCCAAACATATAGGATTACATACAAACTCTAGTGACATCTTGGGACCTCTATAAGCTATGGCAACCAACCCAATGATAAAGGTGACTTTTTTAATAAGGTTTTTAACCCAAAAATGTGTTACAAGCTCCAATATGTGGAGAAATTTGATCTAAATATCCTAGAACCTAGATTGAGCAAATCTACTTGTATATAGGCAGTTCAAGGGGTATCTTCAAATGCTCACCTAATTCACTGCATGCATCCTAAAACCCAAATATCCTATGGAGATTTAAGTTTCCATATGGAATAAATATATATGGTATATTGATTGAAATAACTGATCTAGGTTCTATGAAAGAATTCTAAGAAAATAAGTACTTAAAATTTCCTACAAGAAACCCTAACCTCACCTTCTAATGCTCATATTTACAAATTCCCTTTACATGGGAATATAACCTATTATTGAGAGGTGAGGGGGTCAATGACTTAAATATACATGGCCTTTTTTTCAAGTTTGAATGTCCATACTCTTTGAACCATCATTAATATGGTGGTGTCTCAAACCCTGCATAAACCCCAAGAATGACTTAATGATGTAATTTACCCCCATAACCCATAAAAATGAAGGGATTAATCCACAAAATGACATTTAAGGTATTTTAAGGTCATATAAGAACCACCATGACTCCTTGGTTGTCATGTGGAGGGTAAAATTTGTGTGAAATAGGTCTAAAGAAGCTAGTTTGAGCTCAAAATTAAGAGTATTGAGAATATATATGTGCACAATGTGTTTGAGGAAGAAGAATGAATCTTAGGACACCTATTAAAGAACACCAACATTTTCCATGTTTATCTCCATGACTATTTCATTAAATACAACGGTGCATGCATTGAAATAACATAACTCTATGCATCTTATGAAGGAAAATTAGTACTATGAAGCCAATGGTGCTACTCTCTAAGGTATCCAAAGTTTTTTTTGTTGTCATACATGAAGCAAATGTGGTTCATATACTAGTGTGTATATCAAAGCTCATGGTTAAAGTTTCCATATAGAGCAATACTTAGCCTCCAACATGACTATGCCATCAAAGGGGTGGAGTGGAATATAGTTTGAAGAGTTAGAGTGTTTTTTATTTTCTTGAGAGATACCATTATATTATTCTAAATACTTTTGGGCTAATCGAGGCCCTAGAGAAGCCATCATAATATAATTTTATACTTGTAGACATCTAGGGTCATCCAAAAAATAAGTTATACCCATGAGGAGAATCTTTAAGTGCTCACCAAGGCTCAATTTTTATTATTTGAGAGTCTAGATATTTAAGGAAAGAGGGACCACTAGCTCAAATTTCATGCACTTGGTTTAGAAATCCAAGCTCTAGTCTCCATGAACCAGGTCTAAGACTCCCAAACCCCCTAAAAACACCCTTAAACCCTAATAATGACCCATATAGAGAGGTATAAGTAGATATGCATTATTTTACTTATAATTTTCTGGTCTATCACTTAGATCATGTTGGAAACATAGGATGGATCCAACCCATGGATTTGGATGGTATGGAAAATGTATATACATATATTGAAAAGGAAAATTTGTTGGGTTTTAGTCAAAATTTGTGTTGTAGAGCCTAAGGAAAATTTATAAACCATGGGATGAGAAAGTTTAGGACTTATTATATTCATTAAGTGTCAAAATATCTCATGGAATTGAATACAAACATCCTTACCATCTCCATCTAAACTATCAGTTGATGAGGTAGTCTAATTAGCCAAGTAAGGAAAAGATAATGTGTGTTTGTAGGTAAAAAAATATTGAAGGATCCCAATAAAAATGCACTATAATTTGTCTAAGAATCATCTAAGTCTCATAATATGAATTTTTATCATAAGTTCACATGTTAAATCGATTAAATAATGGATATGAATAGAGAGTTGGGAAACAAGTAACACAAGCTTAATAATATTATGAATGAAAACATATAGTAATAAAAATGTGGCATGAGGTCATTTATGGACCATCTCCACACATTTTAACTATCATCTAGTTGAGTCTACACCAAAATTTTATCCATTATGCCTAAGTGGAGGCAGTTTCATGAACCATTTAGCATGCATATTAAAGAAGAGGTTTCCCAATGCCTCAAAGAGATCTATTTACACCCCCATATACATTGCATAACTACAAAAGGATAGAATATTGAGTTATTTTTATAATTTTCAAGGCTTTAATAAGGTAAATTGAGGGAGTTATAGCTTCCACAATGATAAAATGGACTCATCAATGAGATATCAATACTTTGAGAAGAAGAATAAGCTTGCGTAATTACCCCATGCCACATTAGTCTCATTGATAACCTCTCCTACACCTACATTTATTTATGTTCTCTTCCATTTTCTATATTGAAGTAGGCATTGAGTTAATTTTTTCCATCCCTTAGTTGGGTATAGAAAATCTCTGTCAAAATTCCCTTGTAATCTCTTTTAAATCATTAAAAGATAGTTTAGATTCCTATTGAATGTTAGTGTAATTTATGGGAGTTTGATTTAAAAAATGTATGCATTTTATGGTCATATGTAAGTATTTTAATGTACCTACTTTTAGGTTTGAGTTCATTTTAGGTTATATGAAGTGTTAGCAAGTAGAATTTTACTTGAAGTGTCATGAGTTTATAGTTTCTTCCATAGACCTATGCCCTTTTTTCATTTAAGTTTTAGGTCTTTTTTCAACACCCATACAAAAAATTCATGATAAACCACCATTTAAGATTTTTATTTATCATTTTCTCCATTAGGTTCATTAGTAGTTATTAATGGGAATGATTAAGAGTGGATCCTTCATCAATTGGTGCATCACCATCTACAGTAGACTTTTATATCAGTTTCATATCCCTTTCCCTTTTCCTTATGATATATTTAGATCTTATAAAGATTTGAAATGTAAAAATAGGGGAGATATCTCAATAAAAACTAGAGGTATGACCTACAAACAAGGCAACCAATAATCTAAGGTCACTCCCATGTTGGATTAGGTTTAAGGTTAAGACTTGAACACTTCTCTCCTAAATCAGGGTGAAACCTAAAACCTCCAATAGTTTTTACATGCCCAATAGGACCAAAAATCAAGGACCTTGGATGTATAATTTTTCATGCTTGATAACATGGAAGGACATTTGAAAATATTAATAAAGTCATCAGTAGATTGGAGGCCAAGTCCATGCACTAAATTTTTACTAGATCAGATATATTTTTTTGAATTTCCATTATATATTACAAGGAGAAAAAGGGTTTCTATTTCCAATCACAACCTCTCACCCCCAAATTCTCCCATGTCTCCAAATTAGGAAAATTATTCCCATACACAACATCCTAAAAGTTAACCAACCCTAATGGAAAGGCCTAAATTTCAAGCTTTTAGATGTTTCAATGGTGGCATCCAATTTAACCTCAATCAATATGACATCTCAATTTTTTCCTTGAATATTTTTCCATATTTTACATGGGAAAACACCACCACTCCTATATATCACATAGATTAAATTACGGACCTATACTCAGTGCATAATATCACCTAGGATAATATACCCATGAGACTCCTGGCTATCTCTTTGAGAGGAAAATCCATTCAATGGTATAGAGTTATGACTTCTACCTTAATCAATACTTGGGATGATTTTGGTAAGTTCCTTTGAAATAACTTTTAAGATAAGAGTGAGCATGTGTCATAAGTTAAACAACTAACCTCAATCAAGAAGACACTATAATAAACTATGGTTGATTTCAAAAGACATGGGATAGAACCCCTATTATCATAAAAACCACACCCAATTATGCATTTTTATACTACCTAAGAGCCTCAAACTCTTATGTTAAAATAATTATATGATCCATTGGTGGGACAACTTTACCTAAGATATATGAAATATATATAAGGACAAAGAATTTCTTGATACAAGTAGGGAAATTGACTCCAAGACCCCTCATGCCCCTTTCTCCTGAGCTCTAGCCTACTCCACCCATCATTTCTCCATTTCTTACTCCAAATGATGAAGGATAATAAGATGATATCCAAGTGGATAGGCTTAAGAAGATTGAAGGCTTATTGAAGGCATAAAATAATAAGTTGATGGCCTTAAAAATATAATAGCATACCTCTTATAAACCATATCAACCCATTTATCAGGCCCCAAACAAATCACATCCTTATATAATGCCCCCTTAACCACCAAACTAACAAACCCAAGGTCGAATCACACAAGCCAAGCCATATAATAGCCATAATCTCAAAACTGTAAGTATCTCAAGAGATAATAGTACCTACACAAAATAATATTTCACAAGAGGGATAATGGATGTAATAATGGGGGAAATATAATGAGATGGTAATGTCTACAAGTGGAGAAACATATCATAATCCTAGTTTTTAGTAGTCTCCTCCATTTCAAGGTCATAACACAATAACACCTCTTCCACCATATGGTCCCCCAATACCTCATGGTGACTTGCATACCATGACACCATCATAAGTTCTAAGAACACAACAAATAAATGTTGGGAAAAAACCAAATGATACTACTTATGTAAACTTTCAATAAGGGGAGCATGGTTTTAAACATGTGGTAGAAAAATTGGGGTAGACTGCACATAAGTTAGATGATATAGTTACAACTCATACAAGGGTTAAAAGGAGAATTATGGATTATGGTTTGGGGTAGCCTAAGGTTTCTCCCACACTTCCTCAATTCACTTAGTATCCTACCACTCAAATAATAACTGCTAATACCTATCCAACTCAGTAGACACCTTAGACACATGTGCAAGAGTAGAATACACCATTTATCCCTCAAGTTACTCAAGTTTCAAGTGATACTTCGACTTCCAAGTTGTAACTCAAGAGTGATAATTCTCCATTAAACATTGTGTACTACTTTATTAAGTCTAATGTTATCATTCCTATGTAGGATTATCTATCTATTTTTGGGTAGAAATACATCCTCCAATAAGAACTCTCCAAGCTCTCTCTTGTAAAGAAGGTAGTTGACAAAGGTAAGTGTGGTTTATGTCAATTATGGTTAGCATAGTCAAGTTAAATCACCTAAGGTTGTTAATCCCCCTTAATTTTACTTGTTAGTCATAATAAGGGATTATCTTTTCCATAATTGTATGATATATTATATTTCCTCAACCTCAATCATGCCTAAGGCCATAGAAGACAAGACAAGCTAGAACTCAAGTATGTGCCTAATGAGAAAGGTGTCTTACAGCTAAATGATTCTCCCACCAAGATAATAGGTCTCTCAAAGGACCAAAATATTGTGTTATTAGCCTACCCAAATTTTAGTATCACTCAAGATGTCATGGTTGTTGATTTGCCCCCATACTTTGACCTAAGCCTATCTAGGGACTTTACTAGAAATATTAAGGGTTACCATTCATTTGATTGGTCATACATGGTCTTTCTGAATAAATATGGGACTAGGGCCATTATTAAGTATGAGTCTCTTTCTAAGTTCCACTTAGAACCCTATATGCCCAATATTTGAAATGTAAATTACACCATACTTGATGAGGATCAAAATGCTAATAAACAAGAGCCTAAGGATAATCTTGAGTGAAAATAATATCTTTATCTTGATGAATGGGTAGATTAAAACCATGTATTTGACCCATAAAACACCATTGAGGAAGTAGACTTAGGAGTGTACTATATGCATGAAGAAGAGATTGTTATTCCTAGTCTAACAGGCAAAAATCAAGAGGATGATGGTTTATGGACCTTATTATTTGATGGATTAAGATCAAATAATGGAAGTGGGGATAAATTAATGTTTAATTCCCCTTAAAATAAAAAGTATTACATAGCTACAAATTTATAATTTAGCTACACTTTAAGCATAGCTAAATATGAAGCTCTTCTACATGGGTTACAAGAAACAAGGAGATACATAAAACCAAGGAAAAGGTGATAGTGATCTTGTGGTGAAAATATAAGGGGTGTTAGTGAAGTAAATAACATCAATTTAAGTATTATAAGTACTGATTGTGGGACCTTGTAGAGGATTTCTTGGCATTTAACATACAATCCATACCAAGAGAGTCTAATCACCATACAGATAAGCTTGCATCCATTAGAGATTAATATGATATTGTAGAGGGATTAAAATTTACTCAAGGTCAATCCCACATCAAGGTCATACATAGGCCATATGTACCTAATAATTAGGTAAGTTCTTAGGTCTTTGATAATGATGGATAAATAGTGTGATTTCTCATGTAAGAAGAAGAATTCTGCCATAAAAACCAAGACAAGTTTCAACACTGATACAATGATCAAATGGTAAAAATGAGGTATAATAAATTTCATAAAGGACTAGTGACATTATATATCATATTCAATGAAGATGATTATATGAGTAGAGACAAGGTGAGTATCTCAACTAAGGAAGAGCATTATAAGAGGGTAGCAATCTTTAAAGACAAGATTTTAAAGTTGGGAAAATTAAATTGATTATAAGAGAGGGTTTACTTAATTAATTTTTTCCAATATTATTCATATTTATTTGAATTGGAGTATCATGATTTTAAGGTCTTTGACCCCAAACTTGCACAACATACTATAAAATTAGAAAATAATACAAATCTAGTGAGATAAAAATAAAGGCTTATCAATATAATAGTGGAAAAGATCATGAGATGGGATTAATTCAAATTTATTTAGTCAAATATAATATCCCCATAAAAAATTCCTCATGTGTATCAAACCTTGTGCCTATGAGGAATAATAATGGGGAAATATGCTTATGTGTTGAATTTAGGGACCTTAACAAGGTGTGTTTAAGGGACCACTACCCACTACCCTCCATGGATTAGATAATTCATAAGGTTTTAGGATATTATAGTTTATAATTACTTTATGTATAATTTTTTTATAACCAAATAGTTTTCAAGGAGGAGGATAGGCATAAGACTACCTTCACTACAAAGTGGAAGACTTATGCATACCTAAAAATACCCTTTAGACTGTCCAATGTGAGGACAAATTTAAAAAGGGTAATTTATGTTATCTTTAAGGAATTTATTAATTAAATGGTGATAATATACCTTGATGACATCATAATATTCTCAAAGGATCCATCAGACCACATGGCTCACTTGAAATTGGTTTTTTATAGATGTAGGAAGTTTGGAGTGTCATTGAATCCCAAGAAATGCATCTTTATTGTTCATGAGGGTAGATTAGTGGGTCATGTAGTGTTAAAAAATGGTATTTACATATATCTTGAGAGATTTAAATACATACTATCCTTACCTCTACCCAATCACAAGAAAGGTTTGTAAAGATTGTTTGGGAAGATTAACTTCATAAGAAGATTCATCTCAGGTTTTACAGAGTTGGTAAAACATCTTACCCACATGTTAATGAAACATAAGGAGTTCACATGGAACAAGGAAGGTAAGAGGAGTTTTTAGGCCATAAATGAGGCCATCTTTCATACCCATACACTTATTAATCCTAATTTTATCAAGGAGTTCTACTTGTATGCTTTCTCTACATCAGATGAAATTTATATTATGCTTATGTAACATAATGGTGAAGCCCTTGAACAACCCATTAACTTATTTAGTTTTTCCTTATATGGATATGAATAAATATATATTTTATTAGAGAAACATGTGATTTATGTGGTGATAAGTTTGAATAAATTTAGGCACATGGTGTCAAATAACAATATCATTCTCATGGTTATACACCCAAGCATTAAAGAGTTCATAATCAATAGAGATATCAATGAGAAGAGATATGGGTGGGTAAAAAAATTTATGTAATATGACCTTGAAGTTATAGTGACAAATATTATCATATGTAAATTTTTATGTGAGCACCTTGAAGTAGAGGCAAATGAGGATAAAGATCAAGTGTTGGTAGTCCATGACAGTCAACAAGTAGCTACAAATAACATCCTTCTTAGCTAGACACATGATGTAATCAAATTACTTCAAACAAGACAATGTCTTGTGGGCTTGGATTGATCCAAAATGAGTAAATTTAGGTTGAAAACTATATGATATTTATTGATATATGGAGTACTTTGTAAGAAATACATATGAGTCATGATTTTAATGTGTGTAAAATCATGCCAAATAGACAAGTTACTTGAATAGTTCCATGATGGTCCTACTAGTGGAAACTTTGCTTCCAATACCATATATTCCAAAATCATTGGATTTGGGTATTTTTTCCTACATTGTTTATATATGCACACTTTTAGGTAATCAAGTGTTCAAAATGTGTCATGTTTAGTGGCAAATAGAAGTTAGTTGACCTTCCTTTGAAACCAATACAAGTAGAACAACCATTAATATAATGAGGATTATATTTCATAGGAATGATCCATACCACTTATATTTATGGACACAATTGGGTCATCACAACCAAAAACTACTTCACAAAGTGGGTGGAGGCAACTACCCTTAAGGAGGCCAATGAAAATTATGTCCTAGAATTTTATGATAACCTTGTAACCAAATTTGGTGTGCCTTCAATAATCATCTCTTATAATTTCTTGGTATTCAATAGTATCAAGGTGTGTGAATGGGATATTAGACATGGAACATACCTAAAAGCATCCTCTAAATATTACCCATGAGTTAATGGATTAGTAGAGTCCACAAATAAGACCATGCTAAGGATCATCAAAAGAACTATGGAGGATAGTCAAAGGGAGTGACATATTAGATTAAGGACTTCCCTATGGGTAGATAGAGTGAAACCTAATAAGGATATATTAAACTCCCCATACCTCCTTGTCTATGGTAGATAGGAAATAATTCTTATCTCCCTTGAGCTACCTGAATTAGAACTTGCCCAGCAACTTGAGATCCTAGAGGATTATGTTATGCAAGTGAGGATGAATGAACTAAGATAAATAGATGAAACAAGAGATGGTGGCATGTATACCATGTGGTATAATAAAAATCAATTGAATAAGTCATTTAACAAGATATATTCCTCTATAATTTTTCAATAAGGAGATATAATCCTCAAGTGGGATGGGGACCATGTAAAGCCAAGAAAACAATGTAAGTTTGACAACATTTGGAGTGTACCTTATATTATCACCTAATTAAAGGAGAGTAATGCCTTTGATATTTATAAATTAAATGGTGAGAACATACCCATCCATATCAATGGGATGTTCCTTAATTTCTGCTACTAAGTGTCTTTCATGTTCTTTTGTACATAGGTAGATAGGTTTGTCTTTTCTCTCCAAGTGCTTTTGCACAAGTGTCATGTTTGTTGTTTGGTATTATTGGTTAGGTATTTTTATTTTATATTTTTATTATTTAATATTGTTTGGTTTTATCTCATTTTTTCAAAAGTATACATAGACAAAGAAAAGGTTATATGTAGTCATGTTCCATTTATTAAGTCATCCTGAAAAAGTTTGGCCAATTTTTTGGGTTCTATGATCAATAGGCTAGTCAATCAAGATGAGTCACCAAAAATGTTGTCTACTTTATAGTCCTAGGCCTAGAAAGGGTTAAACTTATGCCTAGATTCATAATCTCCCTTTAATTCCATGGTATATTTTCATGTCATGAGTTGAAAAGGGTGTCTAATTAGTCCACTATTTTGTCATGCTCCATTTTTTCCTTATCAAGTCACTATAGGCCTTTGTACCTCTATTCAATCTTGAGATTAGTATGATTATGAGGGTTAAACATACCTAGATAAATTTTAATCACTTAAAACTATCCTCAACATGGAAAATATGTAGTGATGAAGATAGATTCAGCAGATAGCTTGGTAAAGGTCTAAAGACACATTAATCCTGCATGATTATCAGAGGTATGATTATTCTCAAGACTTCAAGAAATAATATAGGAAGTGTAATAAGGTATAATTAATGTTTAATTGATCACTACTATATTCTATAGCTATTAACATGGTAGTATAATTGATATACCTATTTTTAAGTGCATATAATTGAGCATAGTCAATATTTTTTATCATAATCAAATGCAATTTGGCCTTGAAAGACCTCTTAACCACGTCATACACCTCTAAGTGGACCTCATTAGCTTCATCAAGACATCATGTGATAGTTTCATACCTTATTTGGATCCATTATTACCTTAGTAAATGCTTACTCCCTACCAAAATTTCCCACATGTGCTAAATTATGACCTTTCAGCTTCCTCAATTCATACTATCACATTTAAAGTATTGTTTTACCCCTATCTTCCTTCTAAAACACCTACTAGAAACATTTTAGGTCTGAAACAAGATGATTTTTAGGAGAAAAAAATAGATTTTAGGTGTTTCTTCATAGTATGGATATGTATTGTATGGACCAACTCAGTTAGAGAAAACATTTTGTAGGGGGAAGTTAGAGAGATCAAATGGTGAAAAAAACATTGCTTCAAAGTCCCATAAGATTTCAAAACCATTCCATGTATCCTTTTAAATCACAGACAAGTTAAAAAGACCCCTAAGGTTCGTACTCATATCACACAAGAGAAAGGGGGGATAAGATCCTATCCATGGAAATTAGACCCAACTAGATTCCATCCATGGGAATTTATATAGGGGTTAGCTTCCTATTGTCTATGAACATTCCTTAAGAAGTTAAGGAACTTCTATGTCCTTCTCATATATACAGGAACATTTTAACTCAATAGTTTTTAAGAGATTTTACTTTGTCTGCTAAAACTAGTCATGGATCATGTTCCCACAAGTATTTTAGAGTCTTTTTATGGATTTTTAAACATCAGATTCACAAGAGTGAGCTTATGTAGCTTGAAAATCTCTTTGAATTTTTTTTATGTGTAGTTTGTAGACTAGTTTATGTAAAATATAGAGTTTGATGCCTTCATCAAAGGTTTTACATAGGGTTGAAGAGTTGGTAATGATGTTTCAAGGCTCATAATACATTCTTGATCAGATTGAAATTCAATTTCTCTTATTTTTACCTCAAGACACCTCTATAAAGTAAGGTTTGTGTATATGCAAATGTCAATGTATGACAAGGTTGTCTATGGTTCAAAAGACTTGCATAACTCTAATGTGCCCCAAAAGATATGAAATATATGGGAAAGTGGTGGTTGGTTGCTTTCATTCCCTTTAGAACATATTTTTCAACACCCCATAATGACTTCATAGTCCTAACAGACCACTTTCTCTGTCTTCAAACCACTTAGTCATATTTTGTACAATCTAAGGTTTTTTGTGGAGTTTAATGTATTTCTAAGAATCCAAGGTTTCATTTTGAGACTATATACACCTCACTCCTTCCCACAAAATTACATGTTTGATTATATATGCATAAGAAGATAAACAAGGTTCATTTGGATTAGTTTTGAAGGGAGTCTTGCCTCCATTTCATGCCATTTCCATATTTATATGGTCTCACTATGTTTTCACTAACATTACATTATGTTACCACTATTTTCATGTTCATCCCACTCCATATGTCTCCACTACCACTATTTTCTATTCATACACTCTCCACACAAGGTGACCTCCACACTTCATTTAAACTATTGTTAGTAATAAGATGACTTCGTATTGGGCTTATCTGGTCATACAATAATCTAAGAGTGTAAATTTGCACCTACATCTAACCTCAATGACCACTGTAGTAGGGTCCTAAGAAGTATCAAGGGGACTATTTAGAGGTTCAAAGTTTGACATACTCATCATGGAATATTCATTATAATAATTTCTAATGATGATGTGGAATACTTATGCAAAAAATCTCAAACACCCTACAACCCACCTTCATTCTATATAAGCCTATTAACACAACCCTATAAATAGTCATCTTGGTAGATAATCACATGTGACACCACTAACATGCATCTATATTTCAATTTTATCTAAGCTTAGTGAGACATAATTCATATAAGGGGGATAAATTTTAATAGTTCTAAGGGTGTAAACTTGATGTCCATTATCCCTGAAGAGATAGAATGACATCATCATAACTATTAGACTACATAGGTATATGTAAATGTGAAACTTGAGGTTGCATAAAGCATAGGGTCTGAAAGAAGGTAGTGTTGAAAATATATTAATCAGTAATAATGGTATTTATAATATTGTGATAAACACCTCCCATATTCTAAAACACCCTTAGAATCAAGGATATAGGACATATTCAAAATTTATATGCTTGAGTCTTAGTCAACAAGTAGTTTGGGGATAGTTTTGGCTAAAATGATGGTTTTGGGCCCTTGAAAGGATATATAAGATTCCAAAATTGGAAAATATTATTTTCATGACCTAATTAAGAGGTTTATATTTTCACTTGTCTAGTAAAAATAGTGGGTAAACCCATTTTTTATCTCAGGCCAAGGCTTGTATGTTGTAGGCACTTAGTAAGATGAAAACCCATCAATGTTATATGAGATATATAGGCAATATGGGACGCATAAAGGGTCTTGTTTCAATGATTAATGATTTATAAATTAAAATAATATCCATCTTAAGGTCTAACACTCTTATTTGTACTTAGGAACCTTGAAGAAGAGATGACACATTTAGGCATGCAAGCTTGCATACAAAATCTAGTGTCATCTTGGGACCTATGAAAGTTATGATAACTAAATTATCAAGGTTAAGGGTTTAAGGAGGTTTAGTACCCAAAAAGTGGGTTATAAGTTTTAAGAATTAGATAAATTGACCCAGGTATCCTAGAACCTAGCTCAATCTAGTCTACCTACACATAGGAAATTTGAGGGGCATCTTCAGATGCTCACCTACTTCACTACCTGCATCTTCAAAACTAAATATTCTAGGAATGATTAAGTATAAATATGGAATAAATATATATGGTATATTTATTTTTATTATGGGGCTAGCCTCTATGAATGAATTTTAAGAAAATAAGTGCTCAAAGCTAACTGCAAACAACCCTGACCTCACCTTTTGATCATCATGTCTCCAAACATCCACTCCATAGGAATCCAATATTGTTAATGAGAGGCAATATGGTAAATTACCTAAAAAATCCATGTTATTTTTTGTATTTTTTTATGCATGTACTCTATGAACCACTGTTAAGATGGTAGATGTTTTAAACCTTACACAAACCCCATTAATGACTCGATAATGATTTTTCCCCCAAAACCAATCCAAATTAAGGGATTAAACCATGAAATGACCTTTAAGGTCTTATAATGACCTCTAATCATCACCATGCCTCCTTGGTATGCATTTGTAGGGTTAAAATTATAAGGAATACATCTAAAGAAGTTTGAGATCAAAATCAAGAGTATTAAGAGTATCAATATGCATAAGACATTTGAGAAGGAAGAATGAGTGTTAAAAAATGTATTCAATCACACTAATAGTCTTCATGCTAACCTCCATGACTAATTTATTAGAGAAAAAGGTACAATAACTAGAACAACATAACTGTATGCATCCTAAGAAGGATACTTGGTAAAATAAAGCCAATGGTGATACTCTCTAAGGTATCCAACGTGTTTTTATAGTTATACATGAATCAAGGGTGGTTAATAGACCATTTTAGGTCAAAGTTAAGCTTTCAAGTGTGCACATAGAATAATATTCAGCATCCAACATGAATATACCATCAAAGGGGTGGAGTGGAATATAGTTTTAAGAGTTAGAGTGTTTTTAATCTTCTTTAAAGACACAATTATATTGTTCTAAATCCTTTTGGGCTAACCCAAGCCCTAGAGAATCCATCATAGTATACTTTTATACTTGTAGACATGCAGGGTCATTAAAAAAACAAGTTCTAATTATAAGGAGCATCTTTAATTTCTCACCAAGGCTCAAGTGTTATGTTTGGAGAGTATAGCTACTCAAGGAAGGTGAGAGGGAATATTGGCTCAAAATTGGTGAACCTAGTTGAGAGATCCAAGCTCTAGTCTCTATGAACTAAGCCTAAGACTCTTAGAGCCCTTAACACCTCCCTTAAACCCTAATAATGACTCATATATAGAGGTTTAAGTAAATATTAATTATTTTTCTTAAAATTTGTTGGTATATAACTTGTATCATGTTGGAAACTTAAGAAAGATCTAACTCATGGATTTGGATGGTATGAAAACTATACTAACATCTCTTGACAAGGTAATTTTTTAAGGTTTCAATTAAAATTTGTGTTGTAAATACTAAGGAAAATTTATAAATCATTGGAGGAGAAATTCAAGGACTTATTATATTCATTAAATGTTAAAATATCTCATAAAATTGACTGGAAGCATCCTTACCATTTCCGTCTAAACTGCTAGTCTGTGAGGTAGTCTAATTGGCCTAATAAGGCAAAGCTAATGTATGTTTATAGGTAAATAACTATTGAATAATCCCAATATAAATGAATTATAATTTATCCAATAATCATCTTATAATGATAATTTGAATTTGGATCCCAAGTTTAAATACTAGATCACTCAAACAATGGATATGAATAGAGAATAGGGAAATAAGCAACATAGTCCTACTAATCTTTGAAATAAAAGGATATAGTAAGTAAAAGGTGGCATGAGGTTATTGATGGACCATTTCAATGCATTGTAACTATCATCTAGGTGAGTCTACACCAAAATGGGAGCCATTATGACTAGGTGGAAGTAGTTTCATGAACCATTTAGCATATATATTAAAGAATAGGTTACCCAATGCCTCAAGGAGACCTATTTACACGCCATGTATATTTCATAACTACCAAAGGAGGTAATATTGAGATAATTTAATAATGGTTAATGTTGTAATAAGGTTAAATGAGTGAGTTACAACCTCCACAATGTCAAAATGGACTCATCAATGAGATGTCAATGCTTGGAAAAGAAGAACAAGGATATGTAACTGACCCATGCCATATTGGTTTAATTTATGACCTCTCCTACACTTGGATTTCTCTCTCTTCTCTTCCATTTTATTTATTTAAGTAGGCATTGAGATCTTTTTTTCCATCCCTCAGCTAGGTGTAGTAAAACTATGCAAAAATCCTCTTATAAACTCTTTTGAAACAATAAAAGATAGTTCATATTCTTATTGAATGTTAGTGTAATTTATAGGAGTTTGTTTTGAAGAATGTATACATTTTATGATCATCTATAGGTGCTTTCATGTACCTAGTTTTAGGTTTGAGATAATTTTAGGTTGTATAAATTGTTAACAAGTAGGATTTAACTTGGAGTGTCATGAGTTTATATTATCTTGAACAAACTTATCCCTTTTTATCCTTCAAATTGAAGGTATTTTTTAAACCTCCATACAAAACATTCATGGTAGAAAACCATTTAATATTTTTATGGATCATTATCTCCATTAGGTTCATTGGTAGCTATCAAAAGGAATGATTAAGAGCAAATCCTTCATCAATTAGTACATCACCATCTAGAGTAGAATAGAGTAGGGTATTTTGAATTTAGGGATTTTTTACAAAAAAATAAATTATATTCAAATGAATTAAAGACCTAATATTAAATTGATTTAATGATCTAGGTTACTCTAAAAAATCAAAAAAATAAAAGTAACCCTAATTTATTGAACAAATGTTTGGATAATGCAAACTCAGGTTTGGAGCAATATTTAAAGTAAGTCAATTTCATCAAATGATTTAACCTTTTAGGATTTTAGCTATGTAAATCCTAAGTAGATTAAAGGTATAAGTTGTATATATCAGTAAAAAAAATAACCATTGATTTTTTATATAATTTGACTTGCTTTAACTGTATAAAAATAGTAATAAATATGTGAAAATAGAGACTTATATAGAAAATAAATATCACAGAAGATCTAGGTGTTGAAAACTAGGTTATAGACAAGTCTAAGTTTCATATATAAGATACCTACATTAGATATCCCTATGGATAGTACCACCCCACCTAAACAATAGAATCATGTAGTTTTAGTGTCCTAAATATGGTGATAGTGTCCTCTTTGTAGGATTTTTCATATTTTCTAAGATCACCTACACCTATGTTTCTAGGTTATGTTCCTATATGGCCTAAATTTGGAACTTTTTATTATTCTTGGAATATCTAATTTAGTTTGAAAAACCATAATCCTCCTTGAAATTATGGAATGATATGAAAATTTATGTTCATTAGTAGGATAGGCTAGACATCTTCAACACCCTGATGTGAATTGAGTTTGCTACATACAAATACTCTAAGGAGGGATCAATCCTAATGTAGTTCTCCCACCTATGCTTAGTGCAAGTGCAAGAGAATGATAGAATGATAGTGGTCTTGAATTCCTTGAGTGTGATTGATATTGTAAATATTTTAAATATTATCTTAGATCAACTATATATGGTAGTATGCAAAAGTAAGGAATAATAGGGATTAATAAGCTTGATTTTTCTCAACTTATTTCTTGTTTGAATAATATTTTTGCATTTATTTTTCATCTCATGGATAGAGGCATAATGGTCTTCTATTTATAGTGATCTATAGCTTGTGTAGATAAAAAAATGTGCTTAGGCTGACCTTAAGAGGGTCATACATTTGAAAATATATCCATTTAGTCTATTTAGGGAAAGTGACACTAACACCATGATGGGGACACTAGTTCCATGTTGCTCTAATGTCCTAAATGTGGCACTAGTCTCCAACTAGAAGGATGTTGGGAACTAAGGTTTAAGAATTGGGAATATAGTTTTGGGACTATGTTTAGGCTAAATGGAGATGTTTACAGTCTTCACAATGGCTAAAAAAGTGTGATAAAGGCTCTATGATAGGTATAGGTCTAATCTTGGAATATATTATCTCAAGAAAAAATCTTAACATCTAAATAAAAGTTTTAGGTGATTACACATCTCAAATAATATGTTGTTGATGTTGGGGTTTGTTGTGGTAGAGGTGGCCATGAAGGTGACACTAATTTTTCCTTTACACCTAGCCCAATTCGGGTCTACATTCCCTTATTCATATTTCCCCCCATGATAATACTTCATTATCATTGGTTGGGTTGAGGTTTGGGGCTCATGATGGTAAGTGATGTTGAGTTAGGTCATGTGTTTCACCACATGGTCATGAGTAAACACATGAGTATCCCATTTTTTATGATGTACCCTTCCCAAGGTGTAGGAATTTTTGTTGGTCAGCATATTTCTCAATGAAATCATATTCTTATATTCACATTGGTAGATGATGATTTGGAAGAATAGCCACACTTTCTATTGGAGGCTAGCTAAGAATACCATGATGCCTTTAGATAGATTATGAGTAAGTTATTTCTCACTAAGATGATATGAAATTTGATAAGGTAAGAGGAGAGGGGATTTTTAAATACCTTCCACCTATATGATTGTGTGATCTCATAATACCATTAAGCCCCAATGGGAGAGATCATCCTCCTTATCTCCTTAGAAAGTTGTGTATGGGATTCTCATTGATGGACTTGTATACCATAGGGTATAAGTGCTCACAAATATCTTAGATGTGATTCTAGTAGTGGTGATCATCTAACTTGTAAAATAAGATCTAAACTATGGATTCCTTAATAATGTAGGGTTGGAATGCCAATTTGCTAGAAAAGAGGGTGAAACATAGTGTGTCCATGATGTAGGATAACATGTAGAAGTTACCTATGGCTCTATCATCTAATATGAAATTGACAAGATTTAAGTCGATTACACTTCCTAGGTATAAGACCTCATCCCCTTTTATAATAATTCTCAATAAGGGATTATGTAATATGTTTACATGCATGGTCTTGCTAACCTTGATCATGCAGTTTAGTAGGAGCATCCCAACACAAACCCACTCTAAAAATCTGTGGATAAGGTAAGTGTCAATATATTTTCTATTGTTCCATCATTCTTAATCAATGGATTATTCCTTGAAAACTTTTATATTTCATGGTTATTGGCCCTTATGTTTACTATGATTTTATTATAGATGGTGGTGTAATATATGAGGTAATAGTATTACTTAAAATAATCTCTCAATATATCCTTGATTAGGTTAACTATATTCAATAAATAAATGAGATCCTAAGTTCCTCACTAAATGCACTTAGAAGTCTGCAATAATTTACTTAATATATCCATGTATATAAGGGAAATTGAAAGCTGATCTACAAACCAATCCTAGATATAAGAAGATAAATAAAACTTAACCTTCCACTTGGTGGTACATTTATACAATCAAGATCATGACCAATATGGATTATCTAGACCTAATAAAGGGGTCCATTACAATAATAATATCACTAGGGATGGTTACAAAGCCTCTAGTCAAGCAACACCATGTAATAACCCTAGCTGGGTCATATGATTTATATATTCACAAAGTAAATTAAAATCTAACATAGTGCTTACCAAATATTATGGCACAAAATGGGGATAATAAAAATAAATTTAAACATGCATATAATATCTATACTTAATCCAATGTATAGTAAACCCCAATTCATGGAGAGACAATCATATAAGATAAAAAATTCAAATCTATCTACTTTAACAAAGAGGAGTTAGAGTTAGGAATAGTTACCTTTGAAGTTGAACCCATTGCACCTAAAACTCTCCCTTGGCCAAGGTGCATCATAGGAGTTTTTTGTGGTATGTAAGGATAGAAAGGATAAGTCAACTTTAGGTGACAAAAAATATCTATACATCCAAAAGACTTATCCACAAATCTATATCTCTAAGTGTAGTATTAGAACCCTAAGCAATTCTCCTCAAGTATAATTATGGATAAGAAAATGTGAAACATATGATGTTATTATTATTCTCTCTAATAAATTTTGAAAATGATGTGTATATATTGTTGAATATAACCCCAAAACCTTTCTAAAAGTTTTTTTGGCATAGTTAGCCTAGTCGACCCTATATCATTAATTGATTAAAGTAAGTTAGGTCTCGATCTAAGTTGGGAAAAGTCGGCCTATACCTATAATGTCTTAATATAAATTAAGCACAAGGTCAGCCCAAGATGACATTGTTTCATAAATGTCAAAAAGGGTTTTTGGCCTAGATATGGGCTGATTAAGGTGATGAATTGATTAGAGGAGTGTGTAAGGGATGTGTATTTATTTAGGAGAGTGTATAGGAGAAGTTTGTTTGATTTCAAGTGGTGATATATGTGATAACGATGTTTTGAAACACCAATGGTCTGCCCACCCCTTTCCCAATGCACCCTTTAAGGCATGCACTCGGATAGATTGAGACTCAATAGGTTCTTATAAGAGAAAGCATTAGTAATTTATAAAGTTTTAAAATATTATGTGTATATACTCCACATAGTGGAATAATTTTGGGATTAGATATAGCCTTGTGTAATCTAGTTCTCCATAGTGTTGTAAGATCATTGAGAGACTCAATCTCATTATCATCATCCTCTAAGGTGTGAATATGCACATCATTAATTTCCTTGAATAAAATTTTATAGTAATTTAATGACACCAAGTTTTGTAATAAGGTGGTATACTAGTACTTAGGATCTAGCTTGGGGTTTAAAGATGATGTAGGAATTATAGGATGGACATCTCTTATCACTAAGTTATATGATGATTGGAATCACTAAAATCATGATCATGAACTATGGAGAAGTATTATTTAAAATTAGAACTAATAATAGTAAGCTCATTTGATATGATGAATTAAAGTGATCTACTATGATCCATTACATTAATGGTTTTTTATTATCTCACCCTACATGAGTTATAATTTGGGTTGGTGTCATAACCCACTCACACATTCATTAAATTGCCATTAACTTGGAGAATTTTAAAAGGATCTTTGATTTATATTTTTAAATTATTAAACATTTATCAATGTTCCAATGGGAGACTTGTTACCAAAATTAGTTAATGTAGGGGGGCATAGTAGGGACCCACTTACTATAATATTAATTTGTACTTTGTGTGCCTCTTATTTGAGATAAATTCCATCAATTTATTTAGTACCTCACCTATGGTTTACACTAGCTAAATGGAACTAAATTCCACTCCTTGTATTTATTCAAGTATTGGACTCAACTAGGCATGATTATTGATTTCATGTGGCATACTATGATTGGTTCTCAGTTTTGATCATAATTCCTCTTTATCCAAATCATAACATTCCTCATTCCCATTTTTTATTTTTGTATGAAGTGATACATGACACCTTCTCATTCACTAGGATTTCTTAGGGCTTTGACAAATCTAACACCCTTGGTAGACTGGTAGGTTTGATAAATTTCACATGGTACCTTATCATAAATTGGGTTTTCCTAGGGCTATAAATACTCTAACATTCATAAGAATCTTGTAGGCCTGATAGCTTCCATGTTACAACTTCTCATTATCCATGCTCTCTTATGGCTCGGACAAATATGATACCCCTAGGAGATTGGTAGGTATAATAGATTCCACATGGTGCTTTCTCATTTTTTAGTCTTTTCTAGGGCTCTAAAAATTATGACACCCCCATGAGATTGGTATGGATAATAACTTCCAGATGGTGCCTTATCATTCACTAGGATCTCCCATGGATCTAACATCTCTGACACCCTTGGGAGACTAGTATGTCTAATAGCTTCCACATGGTTCCTTCTCATTTAATAGGTTATCTTAGATCTCTAATAACTATAACACCTCTAATAGATGAATAGGTCTGATAGCTTCCATGTGGCAACTTTGTATTCCTTGGTCTCTCCTATAATATTCATGAAAAGTGACCAGGTTAAAATAAATACCACAAAATTAATTAATATGTTACCTACCTGCCATCAAATTTTCATAAAATTCCAAGTAGGACTCTGGGGTGATTTCATTTTGGGATGACCTACATACATCTACCTTTGTAAAAAAATTGTTAGTGCAAGAAATTCTAATCATTATGAGGCTTTCACATTAAAACTCATAAGGGAAAAATGGAAATAAAAATTGGCAACTTAAGGGATCTCAATTGTGATCTCTTGTGTGTCACAAATGTTATGAATCACTTATCATACCAAGGAAAAATAAGGGTCCAAATTTTCAATTAGTTCAGGACTAGGAATAAGAAGACTAGAGCTATGAAAAAATTTTGAGTTGAAAATTTTTAGATTCCCCCACTTCTATGAAAAAGGGTTGGGGTAGTGTTTCCCACAAAAATAAATAAAGAGTTTTACACATGTGATTTGAAACACACATTCTTAGGATTGAGAGTGACACTATGTTAAATCAAACATATGAAAATGGTGTGTAATATTTTTAAGTGATCAATCTTTTTTATTACTTTTCTTAGAATATCATTCACATAAACCTCCATTATATTATGGATGAGATAATGTAAAATGGGTCATATCTCTCTAGTACATCACCCTTACAATTTTAATTTATAAATTTATGACCACAAAATAAAACATTACCCATGGAGTAGTAAAGGAGGTTTTGGTTTGATCCTCATCTAAAATTTAGATCTGGTTATATCTAGAGAAAAAATCCATGAGGGATAATAAATCATAACTTATCATATCATACAAAATGAACTCAATATAATGGATAAGGAAATATTATTTGGGACATGACTTATTAATATCATGAAAAACTATGTATATCCTAATTTTTGTATTCTTTTTTATAATAGGAATGATGTTGGGCATCTATTTATAAAAGTTTATAGGTTTTATGAAATCTATTTTGAGAAGCTTAATAACATATTTCACCATTAATGAAACTTTAGACTTGATTGGATTGAGATTTAATTTTAAAAAATTGTATTAGGCATCATGACCAAATTATTAATGACTAATTTAGGTTTAATACCTACCATATCCATGTATAAAAAGGTAAAATATTTGAGAGTGAAGAACTGAGTTTGAGTTTCCTTGGGATTTATTCAATAGATTTGTTAATATAAGCTATGTCCTAAATGAATAAGGATTATTATTCCTCAAATTCATTATAAGTGGGAGGAAGATTAGAATTTTCATGTTCTATTTTAAATACATCAATCTTTTCATCAAAAGACAAACAGTCCTCAATCCCATAATAAGAATCATAATTTTTGCATATGAGGAAAACATAGTATAACAAGTGAGACTAAAACATCTCTTATGATGTGAGGACATGAGGTGATCATAATCTCATAATAACTCTATAATTTCCTCATCATTCTTAGCTAAGGACCAATGACCTAGAATCCTTCCCAATATGATCAAGAATTTAGTCGTTTGACACTTTTTACATTAGGGATTTTTTTATAATGGATACTATGAATTCAAACTCATGTATCACTAGATGAGGATCAAAATGTGAGGAGGAAAGGGCCATAGAGTGAAAAAACTAGTTATTTTATTTAGGAATAAATTTAATGGAAATAAAGTCAAAATCTTTAGTAACTTTACAGACTATAATTTTATAGAGTTGAGAATATTTATCATTAGTATGATAAATCTGAGAGACTTCATTACTTAATAACTATGAGTTATCTTAGAATTTTAGGTTTTGGATGCCCAACCATTTATAAAATACCATTCAAAAAAATAATGCTTCAAACTTATCCTCATCATTTATACATTCAAAGTCTATATTAAAACCAAATGGAATGATTATTCCTTGTGAGGAAAATAGGATGACTCATGCCCTTGTAATTGGATGTAATTTTTCCCATCATATTGAATTTACCATTAATCATGTATACATTATGAATCATCATTATGGAATATGAGAGTGTTTTTATCCTCTAATATCTCAACCATGCCAATATCATGTATGGTGTCTAACCCTTCCTAGGTTTCCTAGATTTAATATTTATAGAGATTGTAGGTTCTTAATCCTCATTTATTAAAAGGGAGCACAAATTACATATTATTTTCTATGATATTAATTATTTGTATTGTATACATGGTTGAGATGAATGGATGCATTAAAAGATATTTACCACTTGATTATTATAATATTATAAATTTTCTAACTTCAGGTTTCTCCTTCAAATAGGCTTTAGTAAGATCTACCCTTGGACAACCACTTTGGGATTTTTGGGTTATTTTATTCAACTACTTGTGTGGGTTTTAATACACCATTAGTGAGTAGGTGATAATAAATATTTACCCCTAATTGTTTATAAATGGTTATTTAAGAGAGTCAAATTATTTAGGATCCATTAGGAAATAAATAAATTTTACAAATGGAGGAACCTATTTGTTGGTATAGGGTAAAAGAGATAACCTTCATCATATGAATCCAAGGTCTACCCAAGATCATGTTGTAATTGGTATCTTTGTAAATTACATAGAATTTAGTCAACACAATCTTGGGACATAGGGTAATAGGAAGCACAATGGTTCCTATGGAAGTGGAATTGAGACTATCATAGCCGTAAAGAGTGTTATAGGTTCTAGAGTAATTGGTTTATCCATAACCAATATTATAGATAAATTAAAAGGGTACTATATTAACAATTACCTAATCATATACCATTTATATTTTAACATATTTTTTTATATATTCATACTTGTATATACTAAGTTGTATCTCTTTTATTATTCATTTCATAATTAAGAGGGAGACTTTAAATATCACGTAAATAATGGGCATCCCCCAAATCTTGTCCTGGTAGAAACATGTCAAGATCAATATGGTTGATTTTTGCCTAAGGTGGAGGAGTAACATTGGATAGGTGTCCAAACCCTATGGCATAGATAAATGTTAAATATTTGTATGTTATTTCTTGAGTAAATCAGAAAAGAGATGTGGGAAATTTTCTTTGTAAGGTATGAAACTAAGTCATAATTTCCCATGGGTTTAAGAATTATATCACCATCTAAATTTTTTGAAAGGTAATGGGCTGTGTATTGATAGTATATGGTATAATTAATAATAGCTTATTATTCTTGTGTTTATTACTAAAAGCCCCATATCATCCTAATTTTACCTTAATGCCCCAATTGGTGAGCCACGTCATTGGTGGTTGAGCATGAATTGAAATCTTCAGCATCATGAGTACCAACTAAGGTAAATTTGTTTTATTAGATTGGTTAGTTTTATGGGTTATCTTATAGTTGGTTTTGGGTAGCATGCATCTAGTTATTTGGAAAAGGGTTTTGATAAAATTGTAGGTTTTAATTTTGGGGTGTAACAAGACCATTTTGGGGAGCTTGGGGGTTTACATTTACATTCCATAAGAACATGTAAACAATTATTTTCCATTGGTACTCATGGAGTATTTTATTAAAATAATTATAATCTATAGGAAATAGTGTCATTTAAGATTAATTTATGAAAAATGTAATAGAAATTAGGGTCATACTTCCTAGGTCTCTGGTTTTATCCCTATTGACCAAATCCTTGGTGGTTGTTCCCTTGATAAAATGGTTAGTTTTTAAACTATGATAATTGGTCAACATGTTAGAAATACTTTTGGGTTGGATTTTGAATTTCTTGTTTCATGGTGGTGGATGATTGAAATCAACCACATGAATAATAGGAATAGGGTTATAGTTCCTCATACCTAAATTATTATTTACATTATTTTTGTTCATGGTTTTGGTTGTTTATTTTTGACATGGTTTGTTTTCTTATCTTGATTAGTTATACAATCAATAATGGTATTTTATTTTATAGTGATAACCTTAGATCCTTGATTATAAAAAAAAATTGGTTCAAATTTTAAAAACACTCATTGTTTTTGATATGGGTAAATATACACCCAATAGATCCATAAGTTTTGTGTCCATTGATAATGGTCACTTGGTTGATTCATAAATCACTGTTAATTTATTATTTATATGATTAATAATGGAAATTTTATAAATACTCCCTTGTTTATTTATTAGGGAAATGAAGTAACATATCATATAGTTCTCTTTGATTTTTATTAATGAATTGTTATATGAATATATGACTTTTCACCATATCATCATGAAACATGCGAGAAATTCATTATGTTCTTGTTTAATGTGTAAGATTATTGAATTCTATTTTTTATCAAATTTTCAATTCCAAAGAATATGATGAATTATACCATGATTTGTATAAATGAATGTATTGAAGCCTCTAGGTGGAAATATTACTAGCCAAGGGAAATTACTTCTAGAGTTTTAGGAAATATTTAACCAAAAACCCTATACAAAAGAAAGAGCTTCCTAACAATAGTGGCATATGCTTTGACAAGTGTATTGGTATTTTCTTCCCCTATGAATTTATGAAATTTAGGTAAGAAAAGTGGTAGAATGAATAATTTCTATTCAAGGGGATAATTTGGATATTTCATGTAAGTCCACATATCACTAAAGTTCATTAAAGGCATGGTAGGATAAGGTTGAATGGATGGGTTAAGATAAGGTTTTTTCATGTAACCTTTAGGAGGAAAAAATTGTTTTTGGTAAGGTGGTGTAGAGTAGGCTAGAAAATAATTATATGGCATGTTATTATTTTAGAGAAATTTTGCTTATATTCATTAGAAGGAAAAGGAAAGAAATTAATAAGGGTATCATAGAAAAACCCGATATGTTATGCTTGTGTTGATATAGATGGTTGTAGATACTCCTATTTGGCTTGGGAGGAATGAACTATAGATAAGAAAAAACTAAAGTAAATGGTTAATTAATTAGATAGTAGGGTGGATTTCCTAACAAGTTATATCCAAGAAGTATGATCTTTCTTGGAGGCTATCAATCCACACTTTTAAATAATCAAGTTATAAAAATAAAAGACAAATTACTTGCATAAATAATATAAAGTACTAAAATCAAATATAAGAAGTGATTGATAAATGGATAAGTGAATTTGACTAATTATAGTAATAAATAGATTGATATTAATGCTAAATGAATCAAGTGTGGTTTAAAAATAAGGCAAGATTCTATGATCAGGAGAGAGGTCAAAAAGTGGGATTTGGTTGAGGTTTGTTGGGTAAAAGTAGATTTTTGTTTTTCTATCGCATAGTGACCCTTAGAAGTTGGGGTGAATATCAGTGGTTAGGGTAACTATCAGTGGTTGGGATAAACCATCGATAGTTAGGGTGACCATCGATGATTATTGTGGTTTTGATCTAGTTTGAGAAAGTGATTTCGTAAGGTTTTAGAATGGAAATCCTAAAGGTGGGTTTGGGTTAGGCTAGTCGTGAAATAAAAACAATGTAACTAATTAGTGAAAATAGATACTTATCTTGTTCATTATTGATCTAAGGGAGGGTCAAAGGGTCTATTGGTGAAACTTGGACCAATTTAAGAAGAGTAATGATACTTGGCTATTGGTTGATGAGTAGTATGAATTCAAATCTCTTTCACACTTGTTGGTTTGTTGGCTTCCTATAAGAACACCAATAAAAGGAAGTGTTGATGCAAGAAACTCTAATTTAGGATGTAGATGATTGATTGATTATAAATTTAGATCCTTCTCTCCTTATTCTACTCTATTTTAGTAGGAAGGAAAGAGAGGTGAAAAAATAGAATAACAAGAGATTCAACAAGAATTTTAAATTTAGTTTTTGCATGCATTGGCTCACACATGAATTAGATGAGCTAAATATAAAAAATCAAGCTAGAGTTGATAGGAGTTTGACTATTTAGGTTGTGGAAACCTAATCATTAGTAGTCAAGCCTAATCATTGATAGTTAGGGTGACTATAAGTGGTTGATGGTCAAAGGACAAGTTTGGTCAAGGTGGGTTAGTGAGAAAATTATCTAATAAACTAACCTAACTTAGGTTTTTGGTCAAAGGATTGGAGGATGGTCTTTAGGGGGTCCTGATGTAGTCTAGTGGTATTTTGACATCTAGAACTATTATGTGTAATTTTTTAGTTTCTACATTTTCCCCCTTTTTGTTATGTAGTTTGTATTAATAGGCTGAAAAATAAAAAAGGATTATGGGTCAAAGGTTTTATTTCCCTGAGCATGGGAGGAGGTGTTCCACCTCAACCCAAAAATTGATAAAGTGAAATAGAATTGGGTGTAGGTTTGAAAAGTGGGTATGTTTTGAATTTATGGTAGGTTTTTACCTATTATTAATTTGGCCTATCAAGGTAAAATTAATACCCCTATCAATCAAAACATTCGAAAATCTAGTCCTTGCCCCTTTGCAATTGGTCAAACTAGTGAATTATGGTCTAAAATGTAAATTTTGGTCAAAAATGTCAAAAAATGGGGTAAAAATCATCAAAAATGGTTTAAAAATTCATTATATTATCTCAAAGTATATTTAAATATTTTTAAAAAGGTGAAAATATCTTAAGTCTAAAGTTTCAAACTTTAAAAAGGTCATCTCGTGTGTTAAATAGCCTACAAAGGCCCCAAAACCCTTCCCACATAACAAAATGGAAATTTTAAAACCTATAAAAGGTTTAAAAATGTATAATTATACATTATTTACATGAAATTATTCTAAAATATTATAAAATTTGTGGTGGATGACTTGTTTTGGCTTTAAAAAGGGCTAAAATAGCTTGTTTCCTTCATTTCACAAGCAATATTATAAATTTCATATGGATTTCATACATATAAGGTAGGGTTTATCATTTTTAGTTAATTAAAAAGATTAGGTAAGATTTTAAATGGTGATTTATGGCCATAAAATCCCTAAACTATCCTTCTGTTGTTACTTTACTTCCTGGCATATAGAGACCTACCTGTAGGTTTTCTTATGGTACAGTCTATTGGAGGAGGGTAAAACTCTAAATTTTGGGTTGAAAAAAGTAGAATAAAATGGATTAATAATGGTATAATTGGTTTATAAATTTTATTATTAAATATCATGAACCATTAAGTTGAATTTAGGTCAAAGTCTGATACATTACAACCAAAAAAGTCACTATTTTTCTCCTATTTCTCCTTACTTGGGTAGAGTTTCAGAGAAATTAAAATTTTTATAGAATTTTGAAGACTTGATATACATTTTCATGGAATTATTAAGGTGTTATTCATAAAATTTAAGGTCAAATAGAGGTCTTAAACTTAGCCAGTCAATCTGGAGTATTGATAAGCTTGCAAGGAAGAATTGTACGGTCATGGAAGGAGAAGTTAGCTTCAACTTTTTAAGAATTTGGTGTTTATAAAGTTTCCTTTAGGTTTTAAATGATTTAAAATCATATTTATTATAGGTTTTTATTGTTTCATGGCAAGAAATCCCATCTGCATTCTTCCATGTGTCTTAAAGGAGGCCAATTTAGCATATATTAAGGATTTTTTGCAAATTTTAAGGTTTTTCAAAAAAACTATATATCAAATACATCTCCTTTCACTATTATAATGGCCTCCAAACTCATGTGATGTGATGATTTGGTACCCATTTTTTATTTTGACTCTATATTCTAGTCTTGTCATGCTCTTCCATGCTCCTTTCCCACCACCATCCTATCCACATCATCTCACTACCATACTAAACCTTTTTCCATTATTTTCAAGTTTATTTTTCATCCCACCACTTCTCCATTCATAGTCATACCACCCTTATAAATATCCCTATCACCTCATTTCATGTCAGGAGCCAAAGGTTGATAAAAAATTACCATTAAGCATGAGCAAGGATATATACACCATGAAAATATCATGACATAGTCAAGTGATGACCCACAGTTGTCTTATGATTTTGAGCCACAGTTATGAGAGAGGAGTTGGTGTTTTGATGAGGGTTTCATAGTGAAATCTTCAATAAGGTATTTAATTGAAATAAGGGATTACCATTTAAATAAGGAGGCTATGAAACATGTGGAGGCCTTGATAAGGGCTATTGAAGAATAATTTGGACATATAGCTCATTATGAAATCTATAGGTAACCTGCCTTACAAATTCAATCAAGTGAAGGAAAGTGGAATATATAGAACTTTGAGGGAGTTTTGACCTTCTCAAAGGGTTATTGATTCTTTAATGTGATCATCCTTGCACAAAGCAATAACATTCTCAAAGCATTGTTCAAGTTTTCCAAACACATAAGGATTGTTAACATAGTCTGTATATTGTCCTAGGATTACACCTACATCTGCTACAAGAAGGGAGTGAACGCTTTGAAGCATACATGAGGGATTTTGACCTTCATTAAGGTAATTATTGTTTGATGGGATGACCATCATAAAATTACGATGTTAAATGACCAAAATCTTGAAATGATGGTTAAGTCTTATTAAATGAAACCTAAAATGCCATTTTAAGACCTATAGGCCTGTAACATAGTCAAGGAAAGCCTAATCCTTAAGGATTGTAGACCAAAAGGGCACAAAGTCTAGTTGACCATAAAGAAATATAAACTTTCTAGGATTTATCTCATGAAATATTGAGGAAAGGAACATCCAAGTTTTAAGATAGGCCTTAAGGGTAAGGATAACATACAACCAATAAAGTGGCCTATAACTTGATGAGTCTTTAGCAGGTAAGTGCTAATAGGGAGAGTTTGAGTCTCTTGAAGTGTTTCAAGAAAAATATATATTTTAGTGAATTTGGGAATTTTTCCATGCAAGATTAAGCTAGACCTAAGTGAAAAAACCCCAAAATTCATCTACAACCTTCTCAATGGAACCTACAATAAGTTTAGAAATAACATACAACCAAGTAGATGAGTTGACTAGTTAGAGTCCTAGTTAAGACAAGAGGAAGGATAATGGAAATTTCGAGTGCAATATTGGTGTGAGAGATATCAAGAATCATACTAAGAGTTTTATGTAAAAGTATTACTATAAGAGCTTCCATAGTCCCATGTCCATACAAAAGCAACTTACTTTAAAGTACAACCAAGAAGCTATTTCATGAAGGTAAGGAAGCTCAAGGACAAAATATTTCATTGGTGAGTGAAGGTTGTTAATAAGTAGGTTATGAGATTTAAAGGAAACTTGGTGATTTATTCATTATTCCTAGCACCTTCACACCTTTCCACCATTTTTACACATCTTCAATCATCAAGAAGATGTCATAGTCAAAAGGTCATTATGCTTCAAGTTTTCTTAAAAGGTTGTTACCCACTCCAAAAGGTATGTATTGTTTGAAGATCACCATAATGTCCATGAATAGTCATGACACCTCATAAAAGTCATCAATGGGAAATAAAGGAAAATTGTCTACCTATAGCCAAGTTCTAAATCATGACCTATATCTACCTTGGGAAGGAACCATTGTCAAGGAGGTGTTTTTGTACCTTATGTAAATTTTAAGGGTTTTCCAATTTTCAAGAAGGTTTAGAGTTTAGTTGGTGGTCTTCTAGGAGTAAAGAGAGCTAAATCATACTATGAGGCTTTAAATAAGGCTAATGATCCATGAAGTTGAGACCCTATAACAACACCAAATGATGACTCACAACCCTTCTTATGCTCAAGCTTCTTAGGCTCAAGAGACCTATCAAGGTTTGAAAACTTAGGCATTATATAGTAAAGAATGCAAAGGGAGAAGTATAGAAAGTTTTTTTTTGAATGTTTACAGAAGATAATAACATATATAAACCATGATATCCTATAGTGATCTTATATTTTAACCTACAATATTCTTAAGATTGCACCTTGAGTCACAGTTAAGAAGTTTGAAAGAGAGATGCATTCATATGAAGAGTTTTAACTTGCTGGGATGATTAAAAAATGGTAATAACATGTTTATTTAGGTATGGTGAAAGATAAATTACAATATTTTAACCCTATTCATTATCCTTATAGGGTATGGAGAAGAAAACATAGTCAAGCTTAGTAAAAGAGAGTTTATTCAAAAAAGGGTTTTGGTGATATCTTATGATGCAAATGGACTCATGGAAGAATAAAATGTCCTAATGAGGTCAAAGGATCATAAGGGAGGATAAAATTTTTATATTAAAACATAATGATAATATGTAGACCCTACAGTCAAAACCTAATGATCATCTACAGCCTAGGAAGGAATTATTACTTTCAACTATCCATCAAGAGTTTTCAAACTCTTAACTAGGGTTTAATGTTTAAAGAGTAATTATATTTAATAAAGAGATTTTAAAAATCCCTATATTTTTATAATATAATTTCATCATCAATGGAATTTGAAAAGAAGCACCTACAGAGCCCAAGCACATTTTACAGACTTATACAAAATTATGCATAAAAGAGGACTAAAATTTTGCATAAGGGAGTCACATAGCTACAAGGAGATGTGTAGAGGAAATAAATTTAATATAAATGGTATTTAATAACATATTTCAGACTAAATTTACACAAATTATTTTCAAAATTTCAATAATATCTACCTGCAATAACAAAACATAGTCATTTAAGCCTAAGAATACCTTGTAGAAGGGTCTTGATATGCTTGAACCAAGGGTAAAGGTTATTTTCCAAAATATTGAAGGGGATATTGATATAATTTAAGATTTTTTTTCTATAATATCTATATACGCCATGAAAAAACTTTCAAACATCAAAAACTCAATAAAATATGTAAACAGTCCATGCACAAGGGTCAAATTTGAGAGAAAATTGAGGAATGTAAGAGCTATAGGTGGAATTTTGACATCAAATTTTATACAAATGTAATAATGGGTTAGATAAAAATATTAAAAAAAATTATTTCCATTTTATGTGTGTGGATAATTTATGTTTTGTCTTAGACCTCAACCTATTTGTTTGAAGTCACCATTGGAGCAGGCATTATTTTAGAGTGCTACATAAGATTTTAAGCCCAATTAAAATATTTAAAATCATGAGGTGATGTTTTTAAATAATAATAATAACTATAAAGAGTAGAAAAAATACAAATTTTATTCAAACCATGCTCACATAGGATTATGCAAGTAAATCGACACATGGGCCAAAAAGGCATTTTTTGACATTTCAAGAAAAAATAATTTAAGAGTGTTTTGATAAAATGGTATAGGTACTATAATTATATTTTAAGGATTTGTGAAGCTAGGAAGTAATTATTTTCATTTTGGTGAAGTTTTTTACTTTTTGCAGTTCTAGACACCCTTCCAAACCACCTATTTAGATGCTCATATTGTTCACCACATGTGGATTTCAGATGAAAAATATTATTATGTTCTAATGAACCATATGTAAGTATAATTAATTATCAATTTATATTATTTTAAGGGTTTTTATTTATGAACAATTGCTAAGGGCATAGGTAGCCTAGAATGCATGCTAAACCCCATAGGCAAATTTCATTTACATGGTAAATTTTAATATATTTTTCATGGGAACAAAACATTTTAAAGGATGTTAGGGAGGTCAGTTTAATATTCATAAATGTAAAAAAAATTGGATTTGGAGGCATGTACTTCATGAATCATCAATTTGAAGTTTCAACTTTACTACTCTCATAAACCCCTTAAAAACTAGTTTTGAGAAAAGTGGATTTTCTTGATATAAAATAATCATGAATAAACCTAAAAATTTTTAAAACATAAATCAAAATAAAATAATATTCCATAAATGCCAATTTTATGCATGAAATTGTACAGATGAGGGCAGAAATCATGTTATTTATGGGACAAAACATTTTAAACAAAGTACAAGGCATTTCAATGGAATATAATCAATGGAAATAAAATCCTAATACTTTTTATTCATATTTAAATATTTATTTTATCATAAATCATCCCATAGGTGTCCCTACTAGTTTGATCAAAATGGCCAATATGCTGAAAATAGAGAAAAATAGGCCTAGTCAACCCCTTTGATTGAATGGTGAAGGTTTTCTCATAAAAATCACATATATGATGATGAATAAAGTTTTTACAAGTATAATTAATTTTTTTTTAGGTTTCATGGATTCATTTTTAAGGTTTAATGGTGACTAGAGTTATAGATTAGTTTTTAGGCCTATTTGTTCTAAATGGCTTAATGAGTCATGTGTCAAGTTTGAGTTTAGCATTGAATGGATATTCAAGGAGTTCAATTTTGAGTTTCAATGACAATTTTATTTTATTCCATGGATATTTCATGTTCATTTCATTCTTCAAAGGTCCCTTTTCATGTATGATGGAGTGAGTTGGAGTTGACTAGCCTTGTACTTTGGTTGACTAGTTGACAAGTCATGCATCTATTCTTGGTTAACTTTCCATCCAAGCCTTTAATGTAATTCCAACACAGATTCAATTGGAGTTATACATCCTATTTTTGGTGTAAATTTTCATGCAAGGGAAGGCTAATTTGGGGTTGACTAGTTTTGAGCTCTAGTTGACTTATTGTCAAGTGCCACATCCACTTTTGATTTCCATGCAAAGGAAGACATTCTCATGTTCCAACACAACTTACAAC